>JAEIFQ010000851.1:0-16551 GCA_018904025.1 Zaprionus vittiger | reverse complement strand
ACCAACACCCCTATCCCCACCTGAAGCCCCACAACCCAGCTACGATAGAGAAGATGTTTGCTCAGATGACGCAGCTTGTTGCTTCTATCCTCAACAGCAAGCCCTGCAAATAAGCCTCAACTTAGTGTTTTGGAACGCAAACGGCTTGCAGAGGAGCAAAGCCGAAGTTGAGCACGTCATCAAAACTGACAACATCGATGTACTGTTGGTCTCCGAATCCCACTTTTGCCACAGATCCCATTTCAACATCAGCGGATACGATCTGATAGTAGCCAACCACCCATCTGGCAGAGCACGCGGAGGAGCGGCCATGCTCATCAAGAATGGCATCCAATACACCGAGCTACCAGCGATCCAGGAGGATTGGGTACAGTGTGCTGTGGCCAGAATTACCAGCCTGCAAGGGGACATCACCGTTGGAGCGGTTTACTTCCCCCCCAGGCACGCGATTACAGAGATGCACCTGCTTGAATTCTTCGAGTCCCTTGGACCTCGCTTCATAGCAGCCGGAGACTTCAACGCCAAGCATTCCTGGTGGGGGTCCCGCACAAACAACCCCAAAGGTAAAACGCTCCACAAATACCTGCAGCGCAAAAACCTGGACTGCCACTCAACTGGAGAGCCCACACACTGGCCCTCGGACCCTTCAAAACCGCCGGACCTGCTGGACATTGCCATCTCCAAAGGCATAGGTCGCGCCAGACTGTCATGCACCACCTATGACAAGCTACTATCAGATCACAGCGCAGTCAACCTTCTCCTCAATATCCCAGTCCTCAGAAAAACGCCGCTCAGAAGACTCACGGGAAAGCAAACTAACGCCAATAAGTTCGCGTTCTGGATGCTCTCCACAATAAATGCAGATCCTCCCCTCAACTCACCCAGCGACGTTGACAGAGCCATTGAAGGACTGACAAAGGAGATCCACAACGCTGCAAAGTTTGCAAATCCACCGCCCCCTACGACTGCGAGAACTCCAGAAAGAGACCTTCACCTCTGGTCCCCTGAAATTGCTGCGTTCGTGGCCGAAAAGAGACGCCTCAGGAGGAAGTGGTTCTCGACACGCAACCCTAGGGACAAAACAGCTCTCAATCGTGCCACCAAAGAGCTGAAGGAGAAGCTTTGCAGCCTTCGTCAGGACTCCTTTCACAGGTTCCTCGAAGAGCTCTCTCCAGGAGACCCACAACACAACCTCTGGAATGTCACCCGTCACATTAGAAGACCGGCAAAAAAGGTATCACCTGTGCGCAAAGCGGACGGCTCATGGTGCCGATCAGACGCTGAGAGAGCAGAGGCCTTCGCTGACCACCTCCACAACACCTTCTCTCCGTTCGACTGCTGTACAACAGAAGAGCGCGCCGAAACTCTCAGGTATATCGACACTCCAAGTGTCCCTGGCCCGCCAATACAACCCGTTGTACCTGAGGAAGTTATGCAGGAGATCGCCGCCCTTAAGAACAGCAAGTCTCCAGGTCTGGATCGCATCGACGCGGCTGCGCTAAAAATGACGCCACTTAGCTGCTCTCAGTTGCTGGCCAACATCTTCAACAGTTGCTTTCGACTAGGGTACTTCCCTAAGGAATGGAAATGCGCCGAGGTGATCGTCCTCCTTAAGCCTGGAAAGCCTGAAGCCAATCTTGCCTCCTATCGTCCGATAAGTCTGCTGGCAATCCTCTCCAAAATACTCGAAAGAGTATTTCTGCGTAGAGTGTTGCCAGTACTGGAGGAGGCCGGACTGATCCCTGATCACCAGTTTGGCTTCAGACGCTGCCATGGGACGCCCGAGCAATGCCACCGGGTAGTTGAGCGAATTTTGGAGGCGTTCGAACAAAAACAATACTGCTGCGCGGTAATGCTTGACATCAAACAAGCATTTGACAGAGTATGGCACCCTGGACTCCTACACAAAATTAAATCCAACTTACCAAGCTCCCACTTTGCCCTCCTCAAATCTTACACTGAGGATAGAGTCTTCCAAGTAAGATGTGGAAACACGATAAGCTCACCTAGGCCGATCAGAGCCGGAGTGCCACAAGGCAGCGTGCTGGGACCTATCCTCTACACCCTCTACACTGCAGACCTTCCCATCATCCCCTCCAGGAATCTAACAATCTGCACATATGCCGACGACACCGCATTCCTCGCCTCATCCTCCGACCCGCAAGAAGCCTCTAACACCGTTCAAAGGCAACTGGACGCGCTACATCCCTGGCTCCTAAGGTGGAACATCGTAGTGAACGCGGAAAAATCAACACAAACAACCTTCACACTGCGCAGAGGAGAGTGTCCTCCCGTCACCCTAAACGGAGACACCATTCCCAACTCACCCACACCAAAATACCTGGGGCTGACCCTGGACCGCAGGCTCACATGGCGCCCTCACCTCACAAACAAGCGCATCCAAGCCGATTCACGCCTCAGGCAGCTCCAATGGCTGTTTGGAAGAAGGTCTAAGCTCCGTGGACACATCAAGCTGCTGGTATATAAGGCAATTCTCAAGCCAATCTGGACCTACGGGATACAGCTGTGGGGCACGGCAAGCCAATCAAACCGCCTCAAAATACAGCGGTTCCAGAATAAGTGCTTGAGAATTGCCTCTGACGCTCATCCCTACCACGAAAACTCTGCCATCCACAAGGAGCTCGGAATCCCATCAGTTGCAGAAGAAATCTCTAGGCTCAGCGAGAGATACCTTAGAAGGCTCGACAACCACCCCAACCACTTGGCTATTAATCTATTGGATAATAGCCTAACCCGCAGACGCCTGAAGAGAACTCACCCGCTCGATCTCCCACAGCAATAGATGATTCATAAACTAAATCCCGCCCCAAATGCAAATATGTAACTCCCCTATGTCAATGTCACCCACAAACCACTTAATTATTGTCCTATCGGACAGATTTTAAGTAAATAAAAGAACGTTATAACAAAAAAAAAAAAAAAAAAACTAAAGTGATGACGAGTCATTTGGCTACCTTTTAAGAGACTTATTAAGTCCCGCCGTTGAACATAAGTAAAGACTTGTTCAAATTTCACTTTATGTTTTATGTTTCAAAATGGACAGTAGGAATTTCATGTATCATTGCTTAAACGTCACTAAAGTGATGACGAGTCATTTGGCTACCTTTTAAGAGACTTATTAAGTCCCGCCGTTGAACATAAGTAAAGACTTGTTCAAATTTCACTTTATGTTTTATGTTTCAAAATGGACAGTAGGAATCTCATGTATCATTGCTTATACGTCACTAAAGTGATGACGAGTCATTTGGCTACCTTTAAGGAGACTTATCAAGTCCGTTGCACATACGCAAAGACTTGTTCAAATTTCATTTTATTTTATATGTTCCAAAATGGACAGTAGGAATCTCATGTATCATTGCCTATACGTCACTAAAGTGATGACGAGTCATTTGGCTACCTTTTAAGAGACTTATTAAGTCCCGCCGTTGAACATAAGTAAAGACTTGTTCAAATTTCACTTTATGTTTTATGTTTCAAAATGGACAGTAGGAATTTCATGTATCATTGCTTAAACGTCACTAAAGTGATGACGAGTCATTTGGCTACCTTTTAAGAGACTTATTAAGTCCCGCCGTTGAACATAAGTAAAGACTTGTTCAAATTTCACTTTATGTTTTATGTTTCAAAATGGACAGTAGGAATCTCATGTATCATTGCTTATACGTCACTAAAGTGATGACGAGTCATTTGGCTACCTTTAAGGAGACTTATCAAGTCCGTTGCACATACGCAAAGACTTGTTCAAATTTCATTTTATCTTATATGTTTCAAAATGGACAGTAGGAATCTCATGTATCATTGCCTATACGTCACTAAAGTGATGACGAGTCATTTGGCTACCTTTTAAGAGACTTATTAAGTCCCGCCGTTGAACATAAGTAAAGACTTGTTCAAATTTCACTTTATGTTTTATGTTTCAAAATGGACAGTAGGAATCTCATGTATCATTGCTTATACGTCACTAAAATGATGACGAGTCATTTGGCTACCAGTGAAAAGGCATAAAATGAATAAGACTATTGCATCATATATTGGCTTTTATTTATATATTATGTTTAAATAAAAATATATGAAACATGCTTATAAAGCATATTATTCCTCCAATTTCTATGTAAACCCCACCACTTGGGGCTTTTTATTTATATCTTACAATATAAATATAATATAATGCTATGCTATATAATAAATAGCTTTTATTTTGTATGTCGAATCATCAAGCAAAGGATAAGCTTCAGTGGATCGCAGTATGGCAGCTGCTCAACCACTTACAACACCTTGCCTGTTACAAAAGTCGTTTACAATTGATTCTAGGCTTTGTCATTGTATTAAATAATGTTTTTATATGTAACTAGCGCGGCATCAGGTGATCGGAGATCCTCCCAATTTACTATGTTACAAATAACATTGGCATCACATCCATTGTCGTTTATAAAGTAAATTATAAGCTTTAAATGGTTTAGAAGCCATACAATGCAAATTGCCCCTTATTTATCATTGCAGTCCAGCACGGATACGACCTTAGAGGCGTTCAGGCATAATCCAACGGACGTAGCGTCATACCACTGTTCGCTCGAACAAGTATTGTGCCATTGGTCCGTACCTGCGGTTCCTCTCGTACTACGCAGGAATGCTGTCGCAACAACGTTTTGTCATTAGTAGGGTAAAACTAACCTGTCTCACGACGGTCTAAACCCAGCTCACGTTCCCTTGCATGGGTGAACAATCCAACGCTTGGTGAATTTTGCTTCACAATGATAGGAAGAGCCGACATCGAAGGATCAAAAAGCGACGTCGCTATGAACGCTTGGCCGCCACAAGCCAGTTATCCCTATGGTAACTTTTCTGACACCTCTTGTTAAAAACTCTTTAAACCAAAAGGATCGATAGGCCGAGCTTTTGCTGTCCCTGTGTGTACTGAACACCGAGATCAAGTCAGCATTTGCCCTTTTGCTCTATGTGTGGTTTCTGTCCGCACTGAGCTGGCCTTGGGACACCTCCGTTATTATTTGAGAGATGTACCGCCCCAGTCAAACTCCCTACCTGGCAATGTCCTTGAATTGGATCATACCTGAGTAATTGGAGTTATACCAAATTAATAAATCAAAATTACATAAATGCACTCTCTCATTAATGAATTTGTTTGCGATTATATAACAAACTCGTGATACTTTGATCAAGAAGCTTGCATCAAAACCCAATACCATAAGATATAATAAATATATCCGTATAATGGCTAGGAAATGATACACGTTCCATTTAATCAAGTAAGTAAGGAAACAATAAGAGTAGTGGTATTTCATTGTCGATATCAAACCGAAATCTAATATCTCCCACTTATTCTACACCTCTTATGTCTCCTTACACTGCCAGATTAGAGTCAAGCTCAAAAGGGTCTTCTTTCCCCGCTAATTATTCCAAGCCCGTTCCCTTGGCTGTGGTTTCGCTAGATAGTAGATGATGTTGTTTTTTTTTTTTCCTTTACCCACATGGTTTTTTTCTTTTTTTCCCTGTTTTGGTGGTATTTTTTTTTTTTTTATTCCCCCCCCTGCCTCTTTTTCTTCGATACCGTAGGATATGGGTGTTAATTTTTATTTTTTTGGGGCTTTCCTGGGTTAGGGGTTTAGGCCCCCTCTTCCTCTTTTTCCTTTCCGGGTCCCGGTTTCATGTTGCCTGGCCCCACCCCCCCACCCCGGGCCCCCCTTTGGTGTGCCCGCTTCCGCCCCCCCCACCCTCCCCCCGGGCCCCCCCCGGGGGCCCGCACCCGTACCCGGGTCGGGGGGGGTGGCCCTGGGGTTGGGCCCCAAACCCTCAAGCCCCCCCTCGGGCCTCCTGGGTCCCTCCAAATTTTCTATTTATTTCCCTCCCAGTTAGGTGGGGGAAAAACACAAAAATCTTCTTAGTTTGGGTGGTTAGTTTTTGGCCGGGGGAAGGCTATTTTTAACCCCCTTCTTTATGATCCCCCCCCTCAAAAAACCGGCTATTTTTTCCCCCACCTCCCCGGGGTTTTTTAAAGGGGAGAGGGTTTATAACCTCCTTTTTTTTTTCCTCCCGACCGTTGTTCCCATTAATTCTCTTGGTCAGGTTCGTGCCCCAAAGAGGCACTTCCAGTTTCAGCTCCCATGAAGACCGGGGACTGGTGACCCCAACGACCAACCAAAAACTCACGGGACATTTCATGCACTCAGTTACAGTCACCCAAAAACACACCTATGCACACACAAACATTGTTAGCAGAAGAAGAAGAAGAAGAAGTGTAACAACAGCAAACATAACTGCAAAGCAATAAAACCGAAACGCACCCTGTTTCGGCGCCGCCGAAAAATTAATGGGCCGATATTTGTTTTCGGCAAGCAGAGGGTCGAGGCAGATGCACCAGCCCTAGTCGAAAAACTGGGGGCAATGCTGGACGAGATGATTGCGAAGTTTACCGACACCAAGAGCAACAACAAGAAGGTGGTCCGTCACGTCACCCAGGGGACGATAGACTTGATGATCGCAATGAAGGAGCTACAGCTCGAAGTCTTTGCTGTGCTGGCCGCCGGCCACACTAACGGCCGCACCAATGGCTCCACAGCATGCGCGAGCCAGCAGACCACGCCTTCGCTGGCTGCCAAGATCGCCCGCGAGCCACCAGTAAGCAGGCCTACAAATGCGGCCTGGCAACAGGTCAAGGCAAAGACGAAGGTTCCCCAACCTAGAGCAGAGAACAGCGAGCATAACGAGGATCGTGCGCCTCGCAACAAGATGCCCAGGGAGCAGCGCTCAGATGCTATACTGATAAAGTGCAATGAAGGATCCTACGCAGGTATGCTGAGGATCGTCAAAACGGAGCCCTCACTCCAGGGACTGAAGGATAGCGTACAAGGCCTGTGAAGGACAGCCAATGGGGGTCTCCTTCTGAGGATGCAGAAGCCCCTTGACCCATCCACGCAGCAACTGCAAACGGCATTAAAGACAGTCATCTCTTGCAAGGCGGAGGTGGCGGTCATGCAGGAGACGGTCCAGATCGAGATCCGTGACCTGGATGACCTGACCAGTGCGGAGGAGGTCACAATGGCCGGAAAGCATTCGGCGGAAAGCAAATTGCGACGGTCAACTTGAGACCGGAACATGCGCGGAGGCTGCTCGACAAGGGCAGAATCCGTATTAGATGGGTCGTCTGACGCATTAGAGAGAAGACGGAGCCGAGACGCTGCTATAAGTGCATGGGCTTCGGGCACACCTCGACAAGATGCCGCGCCTCCGACGCAACGGCCAAAACCACGCAGGAGTCTTGCTTCAAGTGCGGGGGCACGGGCCACAAGCACAACACGTGCAAAGGCATGCCCAGGTGCATCCTATGCACTAGAGGTGGCAAGACCGCGAGGGAAGCAGAACACGCGACCCTGAGCAGGAGCTGCCCCGAGTACCAGAAGGCCATTAAAAACTCGAACAATGGTTAAGTTTCTCCAACTTAACCTGAACCATTGCCGAGCAGCCCAAAACTTACTGTCCCAGACGGCCACAGAGCAAAGCTTAGACATTGCCATTCTGGGCGAGCCCTAAAGGGCAAAAGCAGAAGGCGTGTGGCAGCAAAGCGCTGATGGCGGTGCAGTCATATGGAGCTGCGGACAGCCCCCGGGCCACCTAGCGCAGAGGGCGTCGATACAGTTGCTACTTAGCCCCGAGTATGCACATTGACGAGTTTAGGGACATAGTGCAGGAGATCGCCCAAGACGCTCGAGGACGGTCCCCTGTGCTAATAGCTGGCGATTTCAATGCGTGGTCCACCGCCTGGGGGAGCACGAGTACGACACAGCGAGGTACCATCATCCTTGATGCCTGGACGTCTGCCTACTAAACGACGGCAATAGGTGCACCTACAGCAAGGCAGGTCGGGAGTCCATCATTGACCTGACCTTCGCCAGCCCGGAGCTCACCCGGAACAGCTGCTGGGAGGTCACAGACCTCTTCACCTACAGCGACCATGCTGTCATACTATTCCGCACGAGCCACAGTCAGCAACGCCTGCCAAATAGGGAAACGGTGTATAGGGTACACACCCTGAATGCCGAGACGCTCCTAAGCTGCATGGATGACAGCACCATCATAGGAGCGGCGGACATCTGCGCGGACACGATATCCGACAGGATCAAGGATCAATGGAAGTCTCCACCAAAGGAGACGGAAGGCATCCAGTTCCTTGGTGGAACCAGCGAGCGTGACTGCTGGCAAAGCGATGCCCACCTGCGAGGAGGAAGTCCTAAGCGCGTTGGCCAGCTGCAAAGCATCCAGGGCTCCTGGACCGGATGGCATTCCCAACGCAGCTCTGCATGCCATTGTGAATGCCTATCCAGGTCTCTTTGCGCAGCTGTACAACAGGTGCATCGACGAACGGAGGTTTCCTCGAGCCTGGAAGCAGCAAAGGCTCGTGCTCATCCCGAAGCCAGGAAAGTTCAACGACGACCCGTCGTCATACCGGCCACTTTGCATGCTAAACACGCTGGGGAAAATTTTTGAGCGCATAATTTGCATGAAGCTGCAAAGCGAAATCGAGGAGCGCGGAGTCCTGTCTAGCCACCAGCACGGATTCCGGAAGAGGCGAAGCACACTCAACGCGATCAGAGAGGTGACGGAACTGGCGGCTAAGGCCATCGAAGGAGAACGTTGGCAGGGCGGCTCCAAGAAGTACTGTCTGGTATGCACCCTGGACGTTAAAAATGCCTTTAACTCTGCAAACTGGAGCCTAGTGTTGCAAGCACTCCAGCGTGGCGGTATATCAGGGTACCTGATACAGCTGATAGCCGACTACTTCAGGGAGCGCGTCCTGCTCTACAAATCTGACACCGGTAACAAGGAATACCAGGTTACAGGGGGTGTTCCCCAGGGATCAGTCCTTGGGCCAATCCTTTGGAACGTAATGTACGATGGTATACTGAGGCTGACACTGCCTGAAGGATGCTCCGAGATTGGCTTCGCAGATGATATCGCACTAGTCACTGTGGAAAAGCAACTGGCCGACGTTTCAAACAAATGCAGTCTGGCGATCGACCTGCTGATGTCCTGGCTTGCGGATAACGGGCTCATGCTTGCCGAGCACAAAACGGAAGCAGTGCTTATAAGCAGCAGAAATTCCGTAGAAAAGGTGAGCTTCCGGGTCGGCTCGACCACCATCGAGTCTAGCCCTGCGGTCAAGTACCTTGGAGTGCTGATCGACCACCGGCTGAACTACAAAAGCCACCTGGAGTACGCGGCGGGCAAGGCATCCAAGGCCACTGCCGCCATCTCGAGGATGATGGCCAACACGCGCGGCCCCAGACAGCACAGCCGACGACTGATAGCGACAGTGGTGACCTCCACCATACTGTATGCCGCGCCGATATGGGCGGACGCTATGCTGACCGTGAGCTACAGCCGACACTGCAAGTCGGTATGCTTCTGCACTGTCTCAGAAGAAGCGGCACTGGTTGTAGCCGGAACAATCCCCATCGACTTACTGGCAGAAGAACGCAGGACTGGAAGGTCGGGATGCAAGCGAGATGGGACAACGCGAGCACTGGACGCTGGACGCACAGATTAATCCCCGAACTGGATCCCTGGATAAACCGACCCCACGGGCAGGTGGACTTCTACACGTCGCAGCTCCTCACAGGCCATGGATGTTTAAAGGCATACCTGCACCGCTTTAAACACGACGCAGATCCATTCTACTGCGGAGGCGCAACAACAGAAGATGCTGAGCACTCCTTTTTTGTGTGCCCACTTTTCAGCGCAGAAAGAGCTGCCTTGGAGGCAGCAACGAACTGTCGCCTCACACCCGACAATATAACTAGGTGTATGCTGGAGACCCCATCCAACTGGGATGCGGTTACTGAAATGGCAGCAACCATCCTGAGGGAGCTGAGACGCCGGGAGCAGATCCGAAACACGGTTGGCGAAAGATGAGCGACATCTGACCGCCTGCCACCCTCGCGAAGTATAGCTTGGCGGCAGTCCCGCGGGAGTGGACTCTTTCTACACTTCTTTTTCCTACACTATTCTCTATATTGTAAATCCATTTCATAATCTCTTAAATAAAAAAAAATAAAAAACAAAAAAACACAAACATTCACAACTCATTCAAAAAACCGCCAGTCGTCGCCTCGCAAAAGCGGTCCTCGAAAACTCATTCAACATTCTCACCCTATCAAAAGTGTAGAGTGTTTGACTAACGTCAAAGCCTCCCTGACCACACTCAAACCCAGCAAACTCAAATCACGCAAATCATCATACAGCGGGCACTCACAAAGAACATGCTTCCCAGTCTCTTCGCCCAAGCCACACCGGCATTCTAGACTGTCACTTAGGCGTCTCTGATGCAAAAATGCATTAAGAGAGCCGTGACCAGTCAACAGAAATCCAGAGCTAAGGTTGAAACCAAAATCCGGTCATTCAATAACAAACCAGACGTTGGGAATGAACTCATAAGTGACCCGCCCATTCACACTTGTATCCCACCGAACTTGCCAGTCCGACAAAAAACGTTCATACAACAAAGTCTTGCATTCACTCAAACCTAAACTCTCCACATCCCTATTAGCCAACCATCCTGATCCTGTAGAACACAGCTCTACGCCGCACCTCTAAGTCCAGGGGAACTGTTCCCAATAACACTTGTATAGCCTCCGTAGAGACCGTGCGACACACAGGCAAACAGCCATGCAAAATCACTCTCTGGCCTCCAAGTACTGCCTGTAACATTCAAAACTGCATTGCACCACACGGACGACACATATGCTGCACAGGCAACAAACAGACCACTGTAAATGATGCGAACAGCTCTCCTGCTAAGGCCCCAATCATTCCGCAAAATTCTGCGCACTTGTCCAACTACTCCCAACAATCGGTCCTTGAGGCCGGCGATATGTGGTGTGAAACACAACCTTTCGCCCACGGTTATGCCGAGATATTTCACCTGTGTCGCATATCTAATGCTAGCCTCGTCAAGTCTGACAACTGGAGGTCGACTAGCAGCCATTCTGCCTTTAAGCAGCATTGACACCGTCTTGTCCATTGCCAAACTGACGCCAACAGAGTCACCCCAATCACGGACAATCCGCAAACACGCCTGTGCATGAGCCTCAATTTCGGAACGCGACTGACCTTCAACCATGATGAGCAGGTCATCCGCATATGCACAACATTTGCACACTAACTCAAGCCGACACAACAAAGGGTCCATCATGAGATTCCAAATAAATGGACCACAGATGGAGCCCTGTGGGCAGCCACGAACCACCTCTATACCCACACGATCATTTTCACCAACAACCCATGCACTTCTACCAGAGAAATAACTCTTCCACGAATTACACTAGCCCAACTCAAGTAATCAAACGCACCTTTAAAATCAACAAAAACACCCAGAACATACCTGGAGTTACTGGTCTCAACAGAGTCCTTAACAAAGCTCCAAGCGTCCTCAACACATTTACCCTGTCTAAAACCAAATTGTTTCTCACACATTTGATCAGCTACTATCTCCTGAAGCCGTTCCACCATGACCCTCTCCAGAACTTTTCCAAGAACCGGAATAAGGCTGATGCCCCGAAAAGATCGCGGATTGCTCCAAATCCGATCAGGTGATTTCAAGAGCACAAACACTCTTGCACACTTTCACTCACTAGGGAACACGCCCTCATTAACGCACTTTGCAATATAATTCATACATATAGTCCGGAATAGACCTCCACACACTTTGCATATGTCCCCAGTAAATCCATCCATTCCAGGGGACTTCCTCGGGGGCAGCCTCGAAAAAGCACACTCTAACTCACTTACCAAGAGAGGATCAGCGGCACCCACTGCACTAGGCAGTAAATCCCGTCGACTCTCCCTCGGAAAGAATTCACCCATTGAAACTTCCACACATCCTCTCCAGGACGTCAGCTAATTACCCCCAACCTGCAAAGCACACACACCCATATCCCTATTACTGCCTCGCACTATTTTATAAGCACTACCCCAGGGGTCGTTCTTATTGCGTTCAAGAAAAGAACGCCACTCCTGCAGCAGAGCCACAACACAATCTCTCTCACAAAACAATTGCCCCACATCACACATGACTGCATACGACGACTGACAATCTGTAGGAACTTAAACATAAGCAAATCAATGCTTGGCCTCCCTACGTGCCACCATGGTTGCGTATTCAGGGCACGCCAAAGACATCATCAGATGCTCCGACGGTCTACCCCTAAACGCACAGTTCCGGCAGTTCAGCGAATTAAAGCACTCACGGGAACGGTGCCCCAACTGACCACATCGACGACATATAGCACTTGGAGCCTTACACTGACTCAACTTATGGTCAAAGCCAAGACATCTAAAACATGCCACGACAGGGTCAAAACTCCTGACTTTCAGGTAGAACCACTTAACGTAGCATGTCTCACACTGCACAAGATAGTCTATGGCAGTAGCCGTTCCTCCCAGGACCACATTCACAACGCCATCATCAGCCTCCCAAGGCTTAGTGACAACACGAAAATCGGATTTAAACTCCTCGTGCGTCATCTTATCCTTCAGATTATGCGCATACAGCTCGGCCATAAAGTCGTCGCAACTAATACGCTTATTTAAGCCCTGAACAACAGCCCGAGGCTTGGGCTTCTCATTTACTGCCACACTCAGTCCAACTTCGGCAAACTTTTCGTTGGTCGTCAACTTCTCCCGCTCGGCCAGAGATGGAGTGCGAATAATTACACGACCATCCCGCAACGGCTTTACTTCGTGCACCCGCACACCAAGGGACGGCCCAACCTCCTTCATAACCTTGTCTGCCACGTCTTTGGCGCTCGTACCAGCATTTTTACCACGAACTACCACTGACCAGGTGTTAACCGGCTTGGACACGGAGGTGCTAACAAAACAGCCCCAGGGCTCCTTGCTGCGGCAACAGCGGAACGGCCTTCTGCTTCCCTCCCAGCACTTGGGCATAGGAACTGGTCGCAGAACGGCCCACCTCCAAACGGTCCTTCAGGAGCTCATTTTCCGCAATGAGCAAAAAAATAAGCTCCTCGAAGCCGTTTACGCCCATAAGGCTACACAAAGTTGCCACATTTATGCCATCAGACTGGGCTAGAGCCAGCACATCCTTGCTTATGCCCTTCATTTTGGCAACCATGCTTCCCGCATTCCCCTGCGTCATTGGCGCCACCTGAGTCACAGTGGTAGCCACATTGGGAACGGAAACACCCTCTTTCACTACACCCACTTTACCATCACCAACTTCCATACCGACAGAAGAAACCACCACTCCAACGCTTGCTTGAGTGGAATCGGTAGAAGCGCCGTCATCCACCATCGGTTTCCTCCCGACAAGCTTCCGCCTCTTCCGCTTCTTCTTCAACTCCAACGTTGGTGAGCCCATGGTGCTCATCACCGCAACCTATGGGAAGACGGCCCAACTACAAAATACCAGAAGCGACACCTGCTGGCAGAATACACTAACTTCACAGAAAACAGCGCAACCTATGGAAAGATTGCAAAACTACAAAATACCAGAAGCGACACCTGTTGGCAGAACACACTAACTTCAAAGAAAACTGGTAATGACGATGTGGCAAAGCCCAAGCACACTTTTCACTAAAGTGGCAACCCGACTAAACGTATACCAACGATGTGGCAACGTCAATACACAAATTGCCAACAAAGCTTTTCAGCAATGTGTCAAAACAATATGTACTCACGTAATGTAAAAATTTTCACTGGCAAAAAATAAAAATATTATTATGCCACAAAAACACACGCGAAACGAAATATGTTGATGAATTTACACTGCAGGGCAATCCTTATTGTTTGTGCACTATTTCAACAATTATCAGCAATAATGCTACCGAATAAACACAATTCACTCGAGAGCATCAAAAAACACGTCCGTATCTCACAAACGACAGAGCGAGACTAGTAGATAGGGACACACTGATACAGATCTCTCTGTACTTATTTAACGTGGCGTGTTCCAAACGAGGAATTACAACCACGGTGCCCATATATGCACACGAATGTGCATATGGCCACAGCGAGTTTAGATTGAGCGCTAAACTAGCGCCCCCCCCGAGTAAACTCAGAGGTACCAATTCGGTTGCACACTTATCGGGTAATGCAACCCCCTTTGGTGAAGAGGATCTTTCTAGCTTAAGCAAACACAATCACCACGAAACTCCCACTAGGGGGCCTACCTCGCATGAGCGGGGCTTGGTTAAACGTAATAAACTTCAGGCATATCATGATATGCCGTCGATGCTCATCCCGTGGTACCGATTAGGGCTCGGTGGGCCCCCCCTTTCGGCTCCGACAAGCCCGGATTTGGGGACACCTGGTGTTTAATGCCAGTTTTAGCTTTTCAGCTCGGGACTGGCAACCCATTCGCCACTCCTTGGTGCATCCTCTTGTGCCGTCTTTGAAAGAGACTGTCAGCGTACCGCATACACAGTCTCATTGTCTCTTGCGTCCGTGCAACTCCAGAGACATTCCAAACGCCATTTGTGCGCCTTATTCCGAGCCCATTGAGGTCTCGCAGATCCGCATATAGGGGGCAATCGCATAACACGTGTTGCCAGTCTTCACAATCCGCACCGCATAGACACACGGGCGTGTTGCTCAGACCTCTATTATGCAGGAATGCGTTAAACGATCCATGGCCCGTCAACAAGAATCCGGCGCGCAGCGAAAAACCGAAGTCTCGCTCGCTGAAAACGAATCTTACGTCCGGGAGGAACCGATGAGTCACACGGCCGTGTTCCTCAGGGTTTTCCCATCTGCGCTGCCATGCGCTAAGTAAGCATTCGTCCAGTCTCGCCATCTTGTGAGTCCAGCTCAGACCTGACAGGTCTTCGCCATACAGCCAGTCGTACGTCCTCAATGGGTAGTTCCGTCGAAGCTTTACTCTGACCGCCGCGCGCCTGGCGGCTAAGTCAAGTGGGGGAGCGCCAGCAAGCACCTGCAGTGCCACAGTGGACACTGTACGGCATACCGGTAGGCATCCAAGCAGGATTCGCCTCTGGCAGGACACCAGATGCCTCATGGCAGAGCTGGGTCCATCATACCAGACCGATGCGCCAAAAAGCGCACATGGCACCATGAGTCCGGCATAGATGGTTCGCATGGCGCGTGAACTGAGTCCCCAGTCCACACGCAGCACGCGTGCCAATGCCTGCACAACTCCAGTCAGCCGATCACGTAACGACGTGATATGCGGAAGAACACTCAACCGCTCGCCAACTGTTACGCCAAGGTACCGGTATTTATTAGCATACGGCAGGCCTGCTCCTGCAAACCGTACCGTAGGGTGCCTACTTCGGGCAAAGTGCCCCTTCAGCAGCATGATCGCCGTCTTGCTGGTGGAGACGGCAACGCCGACCTGCGCTCCCCATGCTCCAACAACGGACATGAGCTGCTCGCCTTTCGACTCCAGTTCGATTCGGGTACGACCATCAACGAAAAGTAACAAGTCGTCTAGACGCTGGAGAAGTGTGTCCATCATCATGTTCCAAATAAATGGACCGTTGATGGATCCCTGTGGGCAACCTTGTGTTACCGGAACAGTCACCTCGCCATACCTGCTGACTAAACTTGCACTCCTGCCAGAGAAGAAGCTTCTCCACAAGCTGGCTTCTCGGAAACCGGAGTCGATCAGTCGTCGCATGACGACATCCCACTCCACGTGGTCGAAGGCTCCTTTGAAGTCCACGAAGATTCCGAGAACATATTGTGCCGACCTGGCAGCAACAGTGCTCACGACGTGTCTCCAAGCATCCTCAACGCAGCGTCCTTTTCGAAATCCAAATATCCGCCAGGGCAAGCCTCTTGGCACCGGAATCCGTCAACGCCACTGTCGCTACAGCGGTAGCTGTAATTCGTCCAACGCCCTCTGGCGGGTGTGCGACGAACTAACACGTTAGCCGCGACACGAACCGACAGGTCAATCACGCCGTCTGGCGGATAACTCACACGTATAAACGCACAGCTGGCTAAGCTCTACACTCACGTTGGGCAAACGGTAAATGCACCGTTTAGTTGTCTCTCGATTGCACTCACGATCCCGTTGGGAATAACAACAAAAAGTCAGCGGACAATTTGCGATGCGCGCACACACGAAACAAGACTGCTCCCGACGACTTAGCGCCAGTACTAACGCCCCATTGAAAAGGTGACAAGTCACAATTCCTTTGGTACCAATTTGAATACATACTGTCGGAAATGTATTCCCCTTGGTTTGGAGCGAGGTGAACCCATCACCTCTGCCGCTCTATGGGTTGCGGCACCCGGTTGAGAACGCAACTCCACGTCGAGCCTCACGACTCTACCCGCGATACGGGTCACCAACAGCCGCCACGAACTCTCACTAGGGGCCGACCTCAATGAGAAGTCTTGGAGATCTTCTCAACCCGTGGTACCGATCTGCAGGGCTCGGTAAGCCCCCCTTTGGCACCAACAAGCCCGGGTATTAGGGAAACCCATTTTCTTCCCTTTAGTCGGCTCGTACGACAAGCGGGAAATACTGTGGTT
>JAEIFQ010000850.1:0-378894 GCA_018904025.1 Zaprionus vittiger | reverse complement strand
GTCGCACAACAACAGCGGAACGATAAGCATGCGCGTACTTCTTTGCGCTGTGCGATCGTTTCCATGTGTGCGTCTATGTATGCACAAGCTCGCATATGAATGTATGCGTTGCTTGTAAAGTTTGTCAACAGGCAAATGCTTCGCCCAGCGCACTGGCAACCTAAAGTCAATATTGTGTTTCGGCGTCGAGAGCCTAGAGACTGAGCAGCAAATGAGACAATAAACAATAAAACAATAAACAATAAACAATAAACAATAAACAATAAACAATAAACAATAAACAATAAACAATAAACAATAAACAATAAACAATAAACAATAAACAATAAACAATAAACAAATAAACAATAAACAATAAACAATAAACAATAAACAATAAACAATAAACAATAAACAATAAACAATAAACAATAAACAATAAACAATAAACAATAAACAATAAACAATAAACAATAAACAATAAACAATAAACAATAAACAATAAACAATAAACAATAAACAATAAACAATAAACAATAAACAATAAACAATAAACAATAAACAATAAACAATAAACAATAAACAATAAACAATAAACAATAAACAATAAACAATAAACAATAAACAATAAACAATAAACAATAAACAATAAACAATAAACAATAAACAATAAACAATAAACAATAAACAATAAACAATAAACAATAAACAATAAACAATAAACAATAAACAATAAACAATAAACAATAAACAATAAACAATAAACAATAAACAATAAACAATAAACAATAAACAATAAACAATAAACAATAAACAATAAACAATAAACAATAAACAATAAACAATAAACAATAAACAATAAACAATAAACAATAAACAATAAACAATAAACAATAAACAATAAACAATAAACAATAAACAATAAACAATAAACAATAAACAATAAACAATAAACAATAAACAATAAACAATAAACAATAAACAATAAACAATAAACAATAAACAATAAACAATAAACAATAAACAATAAACAATAAACAATAAACAATAAACAATAAACAATAAACAATAAACAATAAACAATAAACAATAAACAATAAACAATAAACAATAAACAATAAACAATAAACAATAAACAATAAACAATAAACAATAAACAATAAACAATAAACAATAAACAATAAACAATAAACAATAAACAATAAACAATAAACAATAAACAATAAACAATAAACAATAAACAATAAACAATAAACAATAAACAATAAACAATAAACAATAAACAATAAACAATAAACAATAAACAATAAACAATAAACAATAAACAATAAACAATAAACAATAAACAATAAACAATAAACAATAAACAATAAACAATAAACAATAAACAATAAACAATAAACAATAAACAATAAACAATAAACAATAAACAATAAACAATAAACAATAAACAATAAACAATAAACAATAAACAATAAACAATAAACAATAAACAATAAACAATAAACAATAAACAATAAACAATAAACAATAAACAATAAACAATAAACAATAAACAATAAACAATAAACAATAAACAATAAACAATAAACAATAAACAATAAACAATAAACAATAAACAATAAACAATAAACAATAAACAATAAACAATAAACAATAAACAATAAACAATAAACAATAAACAATAAACAATAAACAATAAACAATAAACAATAAACAATAAACAATAAACAATAAACAATAAACAATAAACAATAAACAAAATAAACAATAAACAATAAACAATAAACAATAAACAATAAACAATAAACAATAAACAATAAAACAATAAACAATAAACAATAAACAATAAACAACATGTACAACATAAACATGTGCCTGAACATGTTCGAAGCAACATTGGGCCTGAACATGTTTGGTCTCAACATGTGGCGTGCAACATGTATCTCAACTGTTGAGCCTTAACTGTTGACTCTCAACATGTTGGGTCTCAACCAGTGGCGGATCTAGGATCTAGGAGAGTCAACATGTTGAGAGTCAACAGTTGAGACTCCAACAGTTGAGTCTCAACTGTTGACTCTCAACATGTTGAGTCTCAACTGTTGACTCTCAACATGTTGAGTCTCAACTGTTGACTCTCAACATGTTGAGTCTCAACTGTTGACTCTCAACATGTTGAGTCTCAACTGTTGACTCCCAACATGTTGAGTCTCAACTGTTGACTCTCCACATGTTGACTCTCAACATGTTGAGTCTCAACTGTTGAGTCTCAACTGTTGACTCTCAACATGTTGACTCTCCTAGATCCTAGATCCGCCACTGGTTGAGACCCAACATGTTGAGAGTCAACAGTTAAGGCTCAACAGTTGAGATACATGTTGCACGCCACATGTTGAGACCAAACATGTTCAGGCCCAATGTTGCTTCGAACATGTTCAGGCACATGTTTATGTTGTACATGTTGTTTGTTTATTTATTGTTTATTGTTTATTGTTTATTGTTTATTGTTTATTGTTTATTGTTTATTGTTTGTTGTTTATTGTTTATTATTTATTGTTTATTGTTTATTGTTTATTGTTTATTGTTTATTGTTTATTGTTTATTGTTTCTATTGTTTATTGTTTATTGTTTATTGTTTATTGTTTATTGTTTATTGTTTATTGTTTATTTTTTATTGTTTATTGTTTATTGTTTATTGTTTATTTGTGTTGTATTGTTTATTGTTTATTGTTTATTGTTTATTGTTTATTGTTTATTGTTTATTGTTTATTGTTTATTGTTTATTGTTTATTGTTTATTGTTTATTGTTTATTGTTTATTGTTTAT
Source organism: Zaprionus vittiger (assembly GCA_018904025.1). Classification (NCBI taxonomy): domain Eukaryota; kingdom Metazoa; phylum Arthropoda; class Insecta; order Diptera; family Drosophilidae; genus Zaprionus; species Zaprionus vittiger. Next base: position 376,089 of record JAEIFQ010000850.1, on the reverse strand, counting down.
TGTTTATTGTTTATTGTTTATTGTTTATTGTTATTGTTTATTGTTTATTGTTTATTGTTTATTGTTTATTGTTTATTGTTTATTGTTTATTGTTTATTGTTTATTGTTTATTGTTTATTGTTTATTGTTTATTGTTTATTGTTTATTGTTTATTGTTTATTGTTTATTGTTTATTGTTTATTGTTTATTGTTTATTGTTTATTGTTTATTGTTTATTGTTTATTATTTATTGTTTATTGTTTATTGTTTATTGTTTATTGTTTATTGTTTATTGTTTATTGTCTCATTGCTGCTCAGTCTCTAGGCTCTCGACGCCGAAACACAATATTGACTTTAGGTTGCCAGTGCGCTGGGCGAAGCATTTGCCTGTTGACAAACTTTACAAGCAACGCATACATTCATATGCGAGCTTGTGCATACATACACCCACACATGGAAACGATCGCACAGCGCAAAGAAGTACGCGCATGCTTATCGTTCCGCTGTTGTTGTGCGACTGAAGCAGTTTAGATGCTATGCACTCGAGCTACCCCGGTCGAGCGTTTGCTTCTTCTCTCTGGGGTGGCTGGTTCGAAAAATCAGCCTCAAACCGCTTTGACGCTGTTTGAGGTCTCTATGTGTTCATTGCTTAGTGGCTCTATCTTTGCAATGACTTATGTATATTGTATATACATAAATAGTAATAGCGCCCTCTTCGTCCGATTGCTTTTAAAATTCAATAAAAAACATGACTAAACGGACGGACATTCGGATACATTTTCACAAAGTTAGTATACCCGTTTTAGACCATTCTCAAAGGATAGATTAAGATGAAAACCAGAACGAGATGCAGCAATTATATCCTTCGACCATTGAAAATGGTCAAAAATGGGTATTGTCGCGGAACGGATAAGTTGGCTATCGATAGTTAGTTAAGTAATTTGTCACCGTTTTTATCGTTGTTGTAATTGGCCTTAACTGTTGACTCTCAACATGTTGGGTCTCAACCAGTGGCGGATATAGGATCTAGGAGAGTCAACATGTTGAGAGTCAACAGTTGAGACTCAACAGTTGAGACTCAACATGTTGAGAGTCAACATGTGGAGAGTCAACAGTTGAGACTCAACATGTTGGGAGTCAACAGTTGAGACTCAACATGTTGAGAGTCAACAGTTGAGACTCAACATGTTGAGAGTCAACAGTTGAGACTCAACATGTTGAGAGTCAACAGTTGAGACTCAACATGTTGAGAGTCAACAGTTGAGACTCAACTGTTGAGTCTCAACTGTTGACTCTCAACATGTTGACTCTCCTAGATCCTAGATCCGCCACTGGTTGAGACCCAACATGTTGAGAGTCAACAGTTAAGGCTCAACAGTTGAGATACATGTTGCACGCCACATGTTGAGACCAAACATGTTCAGGCCCAATGTTGCTTCGAACATGTTCAGGCACATGTTTATGTTGTACATGTTGTTTATTGTTTATTGTTTATTGTTTATTGTTTATTGTTTATTGTTTATTGTTTATTGTTTATTGTTTATTGTTTATTGTTTATTGTTTATTGTTTATTGTTTATTGTTTATTGTTTATTGTTTATTGTTTATTGTTTATTGTTTATTGTTTATTGTTTATTGTTTATTGTTTATTGTTTATTGTTTATTGTTTATTGTTTATTGTTTATTGTTTATTGTTTATTGTTTATTGTTTATTGTTTATTGTTTATTGTGTTATTGTTTATTGTTTATTGTTTATTGTTTATTGTTTATTGTTTATTGTTTATTGTTTATTGTTTATTGTTTATTGTTTATTGTTTATTGTTTATTGTTTATTGTTTATTGTTTATTGTTTATTGTTTATTGTTTTATTGTTTATTGTTTATTGTTTATTGTTTATTGTTTATTGTTTATTGTTTATTGTTTATTGTTTATTGTTTATTGTTTATTGTTTATTGTTTATTGTTTATTGTTTATTGTTTATTGTTTATTGTTTATTGTTTATTGTTTATTGTTTATTGTTTATTGTTTATTGTTTATTGTTTATTGTTTATTGTTTATTGTTTATTGTTTATTGTTTATTGTTTATTGTTTATTGTTTATTGTTTATTGTTTATTGTTTATTGTTTATTGTTTATTGTTTATTGTTTATTGTTTATTGTTTATTGTTTATTGTTTATTGTTTATTGTTTATTGTTTATTGTTTATTGTTTATTGTTTATTGTTTATTGTTGATTGTTTATTGTTTATTGTTTATTGTTTATTGTTTATTGTTTATTGTTTATTGTTGATTGTTTATTGTTTATTGTTTATTGTTTATTGTTTATTGTTTATTGTTTATTGTTTATTGTCTCATTTGCTGCTCAGTCTCTATGTGTTTGAGGTCTCTATGTGTTCATTGCTTAGTGACCTTAGTTTTATATGTCGATAAGAGTTCAGTATATATCGGTTTAGTATTTTAGTGATTTAAATAGAGCATGAGAAAAATCGGTGGCACTATCGATATAATCTAGGTATTTAAAATTAAAATTTGTATCGATGGAATACGGTCTGCATCGATAGATTTGTTCGAAATAATTGCGCAAAAAAAGACACATTGCAAAAAAATAATTGTTCTACGATATTTATCATTTAGTTTTTAGGTCCCCCAAAGGAAGCATTGGGCCTTATATCAAAAAATATTTGTGCATCCCTGCTTCGTATTGCGAGTCCAAGTGGACTTTCAGCAAGGCAGGGAAAATAATCTCCTACCGACTTTGCGCATGAAAACCGGCAACAGTAGAGAAACTTCTGTTTTGTTTCAATATAAATATTAAAAAAGAAAAAATGTAACTTGCTCTCGTAAGCCTAAGTCCTGTTATGAAATTAGAAATGAACGGATCTCATTAAAAATTGTATTTTGACAAGATGTATTTTTTTTTATTCAAAATTCCATAGAACAACTGTTTAGGATATATAGCTTCCGATAAGTTCCGATGTATACCAAATAATAAGCCTAAAATATGGTTTTATTCTTCAAATTGCAATCCAATCGGAGAACAAATACTAAACATGTTTAAATTATCTTTTTTGTATAGTTTGGTATATGGAAATTGAAAGCAGTATTTCTTAGTTTGTTAATAATATCAATAAATATACCTATATATTAACAAGTATGCAGTCAGAAGTAGTTTCATTTATGTGATTATAACAGGTGACTCAATAAGTTTCCGGACTCTCATAGAGAAACACATTTTTTTAACCAAATAAAAATTTACTCATCAACATATTCATTATCTAAGGTCAAACAATCATTCCAACATTTCTCTAACTTTTCGATTCAATGTTTAAAAAACTATTTATTTTTTGACTTAAAATGAGCTACTGCGGCAGCGATCACCTCGTCTATGGACGTGCATCTGTTTCCCTGGAGCATTGTTTTGATATCTGCTAAGAGCCAATAGTCGCTAGGGGCCAAATCTAGCGAATATGCCGGTTGCGGGTGCAATTCGAAGCGTAGCTCATTCAATTTGATCATTGTTGCCATTAATTTGTGACATGGTGCATTGTGTTGTGCGCGGCAGCCATTTTGCCAACAACTTTTTCATATGCAAATAATTGTGTAAAATAGTAAACAAACTACCTTCGGATATCTTCAGGGCTTCAGCTATCTCCAACAAGTTCAACTGACGGTCCCCCAAAATGATTTTACGAACTTTAATCACATTTTCTGGACAAACTGCCGTTTTTGGCAGTCTCGAACCTTTAACGTCTGTTGTGCTCGTACGACCGAATTTAAACTCATTATCCCAGCTGCAAACGGTTGATGGTCGACGCTGCAGAGCCCGGGTAATGCTTATCAAGCCAAGTTTGGCTTCGGTCGTACTTTTTTCTGCCAAATAGCAGTGCTTAATCAAAATACGAAATTCACTTTTTCCATACTTCACAAAATTAACAAAGTTGTTGCACAATAAAAGCTGTAAAATAAAAACGTTCCAATCGATTGTCATGAAATTTTGGTAGATATCTTATAAAAAGCTCTATTGTATTGGTATTGGTTTTTTGTTCAGTGGCACCTTTAAATGTCAGTCCAGGGACTTATTGAGTGACCTGATACATACATACAGCGTGTCAAGTAATTCTTTGCAATTAGTGACTTAAAACTATATTAATTATTAATAATTATTATACTCATTCATAATATTACAAATATTAATATAGTAAAGTAAATTATGAAAACATTATATTTTACACTTATAATTATTAAAAAAAAAATAATAAATTTGTAAGGCACGTTTTTCAAAGAATTACTTGACACACTGTACATACTTTTCAATTTTAATAACAAAAACAGGCAGACACACAGCACAAACAGACAGACAGCACACTGACTGAACAGACAGAACTACGTGAGTGCGAGGTTTTTAATTTTCTCTGATGCAAGGATTTATTTTTTGAGAATCGATTAAATTGGGAATTTAAAAAAAAAAATACTAAATTACGACAACTAATCTAGTAAACATGTGTAGTGGTGGTAGTAGTATTATTTTATTATTATTTTCACCTCTCCTGGTTTGCATTTGAATAAATGGGACTGGATCAATGCATTTATCCACTGGCAAAGCAACCATAATAAAATACAATCAAATAAATATGTATAAAAAGAGTAATATAATATGAGAAGTTCATAAACTTTATTTTCATATTTCATTCACAAAATTCTTAAATTAATTTTGTTAATGTTTGCAAACATCAAAGATAAATTCATTATTTTAATTAACCAAATTTACCATATGGTTTTGTTTTTATTATTATTTTCTGTTTTTTATATATATATATATATGTACGTATTTATATGCAATAACACGATATGACTATCCAATCCGCGCAGTTCGCAGTTCATATATATATATCTGTATCTCGATTTGTTTTTATTATTTAGTGCTCTTTAGGCCTTTTTTTTGGAACAGTTACCATACATTCAACTGACACACCGTATGTATGTACATCTCGTTATGTTCTACGCAACGTCTTCATACACATATATATTTGTAATATTGTGTAGTGTAGTGTATTAGAGTAGCGCACGTTTGTATTATTAATAATAAATATATATGGTTTATCCGTTGTTGCTTTTAAAAGCTGAAATTTGATACTAGGTTGAGAAGATAAGATTGCATTTAATATATTTATATATATATATATATATTTGTTTAATAATCTGTATGTATATATATTTATATATACATATCGTTTTGTCAACATTTCTGTAATACGTAGGTACTACTGAGTTCGATTTTTTGTATTATTTTGCTATGCATTTTTATCGTATCTAATAGGTTATTTATTCTACGTGATCACATTGAAACTTTTGTTTTATAAACGTTTTTAGTAATTAATTTTAAGACATTTGTTATTTGTTATTTTATTATTGATAATGTGTAACATATTTCTAAAAGCTTTAACAATTTATAACATATATATATATTTGCAATGAAATTTTTAGTTACACCAACCGGATACACACGCTATGACGAAATGTACATGTACTTGAATTTACCATTTAATTTATAAAACACCTTCTAGGTGTTTTAACATATTTATATATATTGTTTTCTCTATGTATGTATGTTTTTACTTTATGTATAACAAAATACCTTTATATAGAATAACACAAAAATCGATTTTAACACAATACATATACATATATTATTTTAGAGATTAATACTACAAGTCATTAGTTTGTATTTTCCCAAAAGAAAATTACAAATCCGCTGCTGCTGATGAATAAGAAGGGAAATTGGTATTATCTAAGGTACGCAGCAGTAATAGAATACACTCAAAAATAATATAAGCAATATATTTTTACTTATTTAAATGTTGTTCAAACAAGACCGTGTTTTCGAGCTGTGGTGAGGAGGAACCTGTTCCTATTGTGTGTTATTCAAATGTTTATACTCTAACAACTTTATCATATTTACTAATTATTTCAAAAACAATTAATCTTTGCTTCCTTAAGAATTGCGTCTATTTAGTTAAGTTTAGTTTTCTTATTTTGCTTTTTATCTTCCATTTTTTTATATCCGACTCTGTTGTAAAGCATATAAGTTTTTGATTAGTTTGTGTAACTGTTGAAATGAGTTTGATAAATGCAACTATACTACATCATTAAATATGTTAGTATGTTTAATAAAAATAACGTTGCTGTCGACACGTCTAACTTATTTATCTATATATGTTTAACTTAATGTTCAGGAGAGAAATGATAAAGAAAACATAAACATAAACAAAATGATGGCATGTGTGTCTTATTAGAAGCGGTAGATAATAGTATTTACACATCCTTTTAATAACTATTAAGAGAGAATAAACAATTAATTTGTAGCACTCATCGAAGCTTAATTTCTGAATTGCACTTCTCTATGTGCACAACATTTTCTTTTTTTATAGTGTGTAAATCTTTCTTTATCTTTATTTGCCAAGATTATTTGTTGAACTTGGTAAAATATTATCAGGTGTCATTGTATCGGACGATTTTTTCATTTTGTCACAGTAGTCATTAAAAATATCACGAAATCGTATCCAACACTTTTCCGGAATTGTGATTGAAGTGCGAAAGTTGTTTTTAACCTGGTAAAGAATATGATAGTTAGTATTATTAGTATGATTATTATACGCCTACTTACCTCACTGATCCGCATATACACGCCACGATTGTTTTGTCCAATGTCGAAATAGAAGTTCTTGTTATCCACCTTCATATGGCGTTCTTCTGGCAAATCACCTTTATAGCTACTTAAAATAAATTGGGATTTATCTATCGTATTTCGATTCTTAGATATATACTTGATTATTATAACATACCAGCCGTCGTTGGCTCCAAATTCCTCCAGCAAATCTGTCAATGCGTCACGAAATTCAATCATTCCCTGAGCTGGTAATGCTATTTGCGATCTGGGACCACCCCTTGTAATTGTTTGTGAGACCTTTAAATTGTTTGGAAATTATTATTAAATACAGAGTATGTTGTTTCGAAGGGGTTTCTTTTTAACTTGGTTAAAAGATAAGTTAGTAAGTTAATGTAAGTAACGGTTTAGCTTGCCCGACTTCTCTCAATTTTGAAAACTAATTAACACATTCTGCTACTCTCTTTCTTGCTCATCCTATGCAGAATTTTGTATATTTCAGCAGTGACTTCAACTATGGACGTGACATTTAAAATCTATATATATATATATATATATATATATATATATAGAGTATAAAGCTTTATACAGCAACCTTAATGCCAACCTAGCTGAGTTGACACTTGTATATTCAAACAGACAGAGAAGCCTGGCTAAATCTACGCTGCTATTAAGGCTGTTAAAGAACGGTTCCATTAACCATTTGCACAATGTACAAAGGGTATATAAGAAGAAAGACAGGCATACCCGTAGAAATCGACCACGAGCATTTTCCTTTAAATCCAAATAATATCGTCGATTATCCTTGATCATCATCTCCGACTTTAATTTGCCATCTTCCGGCAAATTGTCCGTATTGGGGGGCCCTGCATTTTGACCACCTTTTTAATTATTACTCCAACAACAATTGTCAATTATTAATGTTTTGTTCCATACCCAAAGATGAATAATAATCACTGAATGATGATAGATGATCGCGAAATTCGCCTGCTGTCGAAAGTGCCAAATAAATTTGACTTCGTCTGCCATCAGCTCCAATCTAAAATCGAATAAAACACTTGATGTATTATACGTACATATATGTATATATATATATATATTAGAAGGTTGTCAAATATCTACGCTTTTTTGTCTCAGATCGGGCAATACTATGCATCATTTGAAATGTCTTGACATACCCTACAAAACAAGTCTTTAATTAGTTTGGATATTGCCATCAAAGATCAAAGTTTTCCTTCGTTAAAGGCAAATACGCCGTAAGATTAATGCTGTTTTGGGGCAGGTTACTCTATCACTTTGAACCGTGTAGGAATGGCTGCGACGCTTCAGAGCCGACACCATGGATAAGCTAGCTGGCGGCAGACGTGTGACGACGAATGCCGATCAAATCTTGGAATTCATTGAGTGGCAGCCAATATGAGTTGCTTCCAAACTACTGCGAACAACTGGACCGCTTGATACAGGTAATCGACCAGAAGCGTCCAGAATTGGCCAACGGGAAGGGTGTAGTGTTCCACCAGGACAACGCCAGACCAGATACAAGTGATTACCAACTGCTCCTGTCCATGGCGAACACACTTACCTATCACTGTAACACTTCTTAAAAAGCCTTGAATTAAGAGCAAAAAAGCGTAAGGCAGAAATTTGACAACCTTAATAATATAGTCCATTACAAGCTATAGTTGTAATTATAGAGGAAAGTTGTTGCTTTTAGCCAAACTTACTACTATTTTTGCTTAATATTAATATTGTAATATAAAATTATTTCACCACTCACACAACATTAGAATGATCGGCCAACAACATTCGTCCTTTTTTTATTTATATACTAACCTCAGCAACTTTTATGAAACGGCCTCGACGATTTTGTTTGACATCCAGGTAAAATCGTTTTGATTGAATTTGCAGCATTTTTGTTGCCAGCTCCTGCTCAACAGCGCTCCCACCTGTAATAATATATATAATAAATTTGTTATACATATAATAAATATGTTATATATATGTATATAATAAATATGTTATATATATAATAAATATGTCATTCTCAATCCTAAAAGTGTTTGAGCTAGTCCTGTCCGTGTGTCGTCTGTCCGTTACATCGAAAACTAGCCTCAGTTCTTTAGCCAACTAGACGGTGCACGCAACATTCACCCCATACCGTTACATCGAAAACTAGCCTCAGTTCTTTAGCCAACTAGACGGTGCACGCAACATTCACCCCATACATGTATATATTCTTGATCAGCACCAAATGAAGTCTCAAACTAGCCATATCTCGTCTGTCTGTCTGCCCGTCTTTGTGTTGCAATTTAAACTAGTGTCTTAGTTTAGAGCTTCCTTAGAACCTATCGACCTATCGATTATTGTCAGTACATACTACATCAGCAGTATGTTTTGAGTATTCAAATTTGAGTATTATTTGGTGATTTTTTAGCTATTATCTTCTTGGCAACACTGGTTTCAAAAAGCTGACGTACGTTTCGTGTTTTGTATCACGGTCAAAGATCTTCAGTTTGGTCTATAATTTAACCATGAATAGCCTAACAAGCGAACAACAAAAACCCATGAATTAGGCTTCGAATTGCTTGCACATTCGCCGTATTCTCCATGTCTGGCCCCCAGCGATTTTTTCCTGTTCTCTAATATCAAAAGAATGCTCGCTAGTAAGAAATTTTCGTCAAATGAACTGAGTCCTATTTTGAGGCAAAGGACAAAACGTACTATAAATATGGTATCGAAAAGTTGGAGGGTCGCTCTAATCAGTGTATCACCCTTGAAGGGAACTATGTTGAATAAATGTGTGGATAATTCTGCTAATTTGTAGCTCAATAGTGTTAGTTCATGGCAAAAATATAATATTTGAGTAAAACCTTTTTTTACACTGATTATTCGAAAACGCCCAATTAATCCACGAGTGTAAGTCCCGCGAATATAGTTTTCATATCTGTTAATGAATATATGCTGTATCTATATATACAAATGTATATAGGGTAAAGGTTAAATATGTGCTCACGTCAGCGATTATTTTATTATCCTTTTTATACCCTTCGACCATTGAAAATGGTCAAAAAAGCTGATAGTTATAAATACTTATTATCGAAATTTCAATCGTATCGAACTATAAACACAGAAGTTATTCAAGAAAGTATGAGCATAACTCTAAGTGCTTGTGTCAGCTAACACGGAAGGCAGGCGAGCGCGAAGCGCGAGCGCCATCTGTCGGGAATAATTTGAAACTATGTTCATATTAATATGTGCATGAATTAAACAAATTAAACTACACCGAAACATAAGACGAAGGGTATCCCACTGTCGCGTGCCGCGCGACTGTTGCTTTTCTTAATGGTTTATATTACCTTTGCCTGATGAATCGAAATCATGTCTGTTCAGAGAGCCTTCCATATTACTCGAATTGTATTCTGTAACGTAGAAAAGTTAGTTAAAAAATAGAAGAAGATTATTATAACAATACAGTGAATATTTACTTACTTGATCCTGAGATGCCGTCGTCGCCACTTCCAAGATCGGACATTACGATATATATACGAAGATCCTTTCGCTTTACTGTCCCCGTTTTCTGCTTCCCCAGACTTAACCAACTACCACAGGTAACCTAACTTTAAAGCAGGAGCACAGCTCTGCTCTCACTCACCTATGTATTGTACATATTAAAGGAATATATATTATATACATGTATATACATATATCCGCACATAATACTTATTATGTTATGTATTTGAAAAGTATTATTAAAATGAATACTGTCAAACACTTTTATGTCAAATTAAATACAAATTTATATATACATATGTATGTGCACTGCAAAAGTTTAGATTTACATATCTACATAAAATCATTCACTTTTATTGAACTACTCTTGCAAAAACCTTGAACGTTATATATGCATATGTACATATGTAAGGTACATATGTACACATGTACATTGTACAAAACCAAACATGTGTGTGTGTGTATGCATTAAGAGCTTAGTATGTTAGATACCATGGCATACAGCAAAGTTTATATAATTCACTCAAGTTGCGCCAAAAAGAAGGTTACAAATGAAATGTTGCTTTAATTTAGTTAGTCCTTACGTATTTCGTTTAATTGTACAACAAATATTTTCATATGAATGTAAACTTGTCAATTCTGAAAAGGCTCTTGGCACACACACACAAACACATCGTGATGTACATGTTGATGTTTACAGGCAATATTCACAATAAATTATTAAATTTCGTAATTCGTTAATTATTAAGTAAATATCTTCTTTGATATTTAAACATATATTATTTGTAAAAATACGCACACATATACGCATACACAGGTTTTACGACGACGCTCAGTTCGAGATGACACATAGCGACTTTTCGATTACGATAATTGCAAGTCTGTGAAAAATGCAGTGTGCCCAAATTTTCTTTGATATCCGAGTTTTCAAATTGTTTACCGAATTAATAAATAATAATAAAAGTGTTTTAACAAATAAGATTTTAGATGTATGTTTATATCATATTAACCATACTTTAAATTATATTGTGGAAGTTATATTTGTAACTATTCAAGATACAGATAACATTATGTTAAAAGGGAATACATCTGCAATAAAAGAATTAACAGTATTGAAATTGGAACTGTTAATAAACTGTTAAAAGATATTGCACAGTCAATCCGTACGGTCGTGTGCCGCGGACATTTGGGTCTTATACATATATACGTACTATATAAATAAATCTATGTGTGCACATCTGTACATGTGATTATAGTATGTAAATATATTTTCGGTTCGGGTCGTCGTTGTTGCATATAAAATCAAGTTTGGTAATATTATCTTAAATGTAATTGAACATTTCTGTTGCCAAATTAAATGCAAAAAACTATATACATACATACTGCAAAATGAGTATTTTCTCTTTGTTTGTGTGTTGTACTAAAGAATTGTGTATTGTGTAATTACTTTTCAAGTTTGGTACATTGTGTATTATAAATATTCAGACTGCAAAACACTGTACCATTTATATACATATGTATATAAGAGACGTGAAGGTGCGAGTGTTTCTAATTAATTCATAACAAAACGGATACATTCATTGAATGAATGTATAAACATATGAATATGTGTTATGTGTTTATTTGCTGTACATAATATATGTATGTTTACTTATTTACCCATTTTTATTCTGCTTGACAAATTGTGATACCACCCACTGCATTTGTATGTACATACATGTGCATCCATGCGGCATACATACATAAACATATACCCTGTTGGTGTGTATACTTTGTAATTGTATTGGTCAACACCTAAGTGAAGCCACAAAACAGAAATAAATACATACATATATACATACATGTGTAGCCATTTACATCCAGATGCTCTTATGTACATATGTGTAAATGTTATTTTTGTTTTAAACTGATTGTTTGTGTGTGTTAAGGCAAAAGGCATAAGTGTGTGTGTGTGTATAGATGCTTACTTTTTTGAAATACTAAAACAATTTGTTAAAGCTCATCATTGAGTACATAAAGAGAAGCATACGTGCAATTGCACATACATGCATAAATACATATGTTTGTAAATACATTCACACAGTAAAATACCAACTGAGACGTTAAATACTATGAAAACTCAATTGAGTATTGGAACCACTAAGCAGTGGACAGCTTAGTGTCGGAACTTTTTGAGCATAGTTACCACCAAAAGTATGTACTCTTCCACATAAGTAAACAGGTTTACTTACTTTAAAAATTGTGTAAATGTTAGTTAAATTTTGAAAATACATACATACATAAATATGATGCATGTCTGGACATATTTTGTTACCTGTTTATGTACGTATTCCGATATATACATATATATGTCTGTATGTGTTGCAAGCTTATTGGAAAGTTAAAGTGAACCGGTTGGTACATTAGTATGTATAGACTTAAGTACATATGTGCTTGTGTCCATACATGTTTTTATGTAAGTCTTTATATACAGTGAGTTTAAAAGTAAGTATGCAGGCGATACAAAAGATAATCAAACAGCAGAAATGTCTTGATTTACAACTGTAGGTACATTCTTAAAAATTTAGCTGCATTTACTACCAACTATATCCTATAGTTCCCATAGAAACAATCAGTCAGATAAGAAATACCTTAAGAACTTAATAAGATTATGTTCTATTATATATAACTAGCACAGGAACAATCAGTACAAAAGCTGCAAAGGTATTAAACCATCGGTATACGGAAGTTTGTTTTCAATTCCTCCAACAAAGATTAGTTAGAAATTTGTATTACAATAACTGTTTTTTATGATATTACACGTCGATGTTTCGATATTTTTCAGAAAAAAAATTTAATGTATCGATATATCGAAGTTTCTCAGACCGCAATCTCTTAATTTATATATATAAAATTAATAATCAAAAGGGGAGATTGCAGTTTCCGAGGCGGCAAACTCTGACGATTGGTCCTTATAAATAACGACGAGATAAAACGAAAATACTAAGTAATAATTTTTTGTTTTCGGCTTAGTTTAGAAGATTATAGCCTTCGAAAAGTCCGGATTTGCCATATAATATTCTCAGTTGAACATCGATCATCGATGTGTTCAAAAATTGGATTTCTTTCAAGTCTTAGTCTCAATTTTTTGTATTATGATAATTTATGATCACGTGTGTCTACATACTCTCAAAATTTTATATTGTAATATTATATAATTATTAATTATTATAATTATTTAAGTATTTCTATGTAACAAAATGCGTAAATTAGTTAAGTAATGCTCTCTGTGTCATTGTAAAGATTTATATAAAGATACATCAATATTTTATTCACTTTGAAATGGATGTCTGTGTAGTGATTCTGATCAAATTACTTACATATCAATAGAAAGGTGGTTAAACTTTAGTAGATCGTCTATAATGATCAGAGTTTGGTAATATATATATGACCCTTCTATAAGCCTTCTTGTATGAGATTAGTACTTAACATTAACATGTACATATGTGTAGAGTTACTTGACTCACTGTATATATAAGGTGTACCCTTATATTTTAGGCCGTGCCTACACATTTCACAAATGTATATAAATTCTTGCTCAGGATCTGTCAGTTTGTTTGAATGAAGACATCTCAGTTATTATTAAATCTAGAGACACCAAATTTGTCAGGTTCCTGTATACCATACGCTGAAAAAAGTGTATTTATTTTGGGTTTATAATTAGTTTCATACTAGAGTTGCAGGTTAAATCGATTATCAAATCGATTAATCAATTTTATTTAGTATTTTTAGAATCGATTTTATCGAAAATTTGCCGTTTTTTTTTCTTATATTTCAAATTTTTGATTTAAATCGTTTTAAAATCCCATGCAATTTTGAAAAAGTAATCGATTCACTGAACATCGATTTATGCCCACCGCTATTTTATCCCAGTTTTAAATGGAATAATAATAATTTTAAAACTTCTTTTGAAACTTGTTTAATTTTCACTGCTAAATCACTGAATGAAGACGATTGATAATAGAATACGATGAAAAGGAAATTTGGAATGCTTGAAAATGTATAAAAATTAATAACATAGTATTTGCAAGACATGTGTACATATGTACTTGTGGCACATCGATATATCATACATATGTATATATATATATATTAGTATATAAATACTATACTGTGCAAAAACCGGCTTTCTAGGAAACATGCCTTTTGTTAATTTTTTACACTTAGTAAAGTAAAATTGTGAATTAGAAATCTTCGATACATATACTCCTATACACGAATAAATATTCATTCGTTGTTATATGCACATATATTGTTTATGCATACATATGTGTAGGTATTTTAGTATGTATGTACTACAGCCATATGAGCTTTGTGTATTTGCAGGCAAACGCTGTTGAATGAAGCGATACACCCACATACATGCATACATACATATGAATAAGAGTATGTGTGCATTTTTACGTGTGTATAACGTATGAACTTGCATGAGTATGTATGAATGTATTTCTATCTTGTGAAGTATTCAATGTGTGTAGTACATATGTATGTATGAGTGCGTGTACAAACATAAATACATGAAAGCATACATTTACTGCCGCCGTCACCGTCACATCTAGCTTTCCTGCCCGAAAATAGAGAGCAATTTATATCTATGTATGTATGTATATATATGTAATTGGTCAGGGCAGACTATGCACTAGTACAATTTTGAAAACAATCGCAATACATTTAAAAAGGAATAGACAAAAAATAAGCAAGCTCTAGACTCGAAATGAATTTAAAAATTGAATATTCTTTTCTGCCTTTAATAACTTCAATAACTGTCTTTGATAAGTGTAAGTAAATTAATATAAATGAATTATACCTAATGTAATAATGAATAAAACAATAATAAAATAAATAGTAAGAAAACTACACCTGTTCATAAAGATATCTTAAATACATAACATCTATTTGTAGCGTATTTTGTATTGCACACTTTAGGGTGCCGTTTGGAAATCACTAACTCTTTAAATTAATTCTTAAATAACTTCTATATAAGTTATCCGATCGGAGCCAGAATCAGAAATAATAGTTAATGTGTTTGCCAAATCTTTAAAAATCTTTTTAGAGTCCTCTTTGTAGGTTACAGATATTCACTGAACTATTGTGATCTCTAATGGCGTAATAAATAAAAAAAATAATAAAAAATATTATTGTAATAATAATATAATATGAGAAGTTACTCATTATAATTGTAATTCGTTTTGAAGAAGTAAAAAATTAAGATCCATATTAGGCTATAACTATTGACTGAGCTTTAGATCCTTAATGGACTTCTTAACATTAAAAATAATAAAAACTAAACAAAAGAAAAATAATGAAATAAAAAATAACAAGTTAAATTAAATACAATAATAAAAATAAGAAGGAAACAATTATTTGGATTGTTCTCTGTGTAGTAGAGCCGGAAGTTAAATCGATTTCAAATCGATTAATCGATGTTTTCACTTTTCTCCGGTGCCTCGATTTAATTATTGAGAATTGATTTAATCGAAAATTTTAAAAATTTGAAAATAGTACTAAATAACGACAACTAAATTAGTAAACATGTCATTTGTTTTTGAAGAATTTTGAGTTGGGTGATTGTTGAATAACAATATGAGGTGTTCATTATATTGTATATGTTTTTTCTTTAATTTCAAACCAAAAACACGTTTTTTTCTATAATTTCAAGCCACAATCCGTTTTTTTCTTTTATATCAAATTTTCGATTTAAGTCGATTTGAATCGATTTTCTTGAGTTTTTGAAAATAAATCAATTCAGTGAACATTTATTTCCACCTCCACTGTGTAGGTTTCAAACCACATGCCACTTTTTTTCTTCAGTGTAATTTTACCGTGAGAGATGCAACTGTTCTGGTCTGCTTCGATTTTGTATTAGCTATACATACGTACACATGCACATAGGCAGACACACACATGCATACATATTTTTATACATATATACATATATGTATGTATATATGAACGAATGGATGCAGCTATTGCCGCAGTGCCAATTTGCTTTTGCTCTCGTGTCGCTTCTGACTAAGTTTATTGGGTACGATTTTTGTTTATTCGTGGAAACGAATACAGACGCACAATTCACAAAAATATGCATACATATACATATATGCACTAAGATGCATACATGCATATAAATTTACGTACACATTCATTTTAGCAATAATTAATAAGCAAAAATACTTTTCAATATTAATTTCTAACTTTTCTCGACTCAAAGATAATAATATGTTATTAAATTGAAATTGATATTATAGTTAATCAAATTAATATTACAAATAAGGTAAAACATGAAGTGTAGTAACTGTTACTACACCCTTACTAGTAATGGTAACTATAGTAGCACGTAAACATATATTATTCGAAGATATAATAATTAGCTGGTAACCTTGTTAGATGAAGATCAAATATATATGTGGCAACACTAAATGATAGTAATCGATCGAAATAAAAGGCATTCAGAATTTGAACGCACTAAACTTGAATTTCTTTACTTTAATATATAAATATTGAATGTAGACACGTAATTATATATTTTAAATAATTATTATTTTTATTTTTAATATACTTTTAACTAACTATACTTTTCACTGATTTAATTCTCATTTTTTTCTTTGTTTCTTTTTAGATAACGATAACATATTTGAATGGTGGCACATGTATGAATTGGTTGTACATAATAAGTTAATGCAAGAGCTCTTAGCTAATCTTACTCACACAATCGAATGCATTGGATGTATCTCAATTGTATGTACCTCACCCACAGCCTCACCACCACCACTAATCACAACCAACTTCTTCGGTCTATGTACATATGTATTTATGTATCTATCTAGTTGCATTCGTCCGGCGTAGGCTCCAAACAGTTTAAACAGTGTCTTTGTTGTTGTTGTTATTGGGGTATGTTGCATCGTTAGTTCTTTTTGCGAATACATAGTTTTTGTATGCAATGCAATTCATATAAACAGCATGATGGGCATATGTATGTATGTAGATGCGGCTATGACAATGAAGGGGTTAATACACATAGCAGCCTACACATATATTGCTGCTACATGCATACAGATAAATTTATACATATATGCATTTATGTATATATATGTACATATATATATATTCTATTCATATATACTTTATATCTGTTCGTGAAAATTCGTAAAGGATGCATTCACATACAAACAAACATTTGTTGAGTTCAGGTAGTAGACATCTAAAAACTACAAATTGCAGTATGCAATGCGCAGGCTTTCTTTCATTCGTTTGATAAATCTATTCATGTTAGTTGTTAAGCTTTAAGGTTTAGATATTGTAATTAAGAATATATAATAGATAACTCTCTTTGAATACTCGAAATAGTCGATTATAATCAGCACAGAGAACTGGGAAAGTATCAGTATTTAGTACAACTCTATAAGGAGTTCAGCAATTGATATGGTTGATATTTAGCAAAGTATTAATACCGTATTTATAAGTTATACAATAAACTTGACTTTAACTAACCTCACTTTACCTAACCTACGTTAGTTATAGAAAGTTTGTGGTGTATATTAGATGTGGAAATAAATCAATTTTCACTGAATCGATTAATTTTTAAAAAATTCAAGAAAAAATCGGAAATTTTAAATATAAGAAAAATAAAACGGTTTTTTGACTTGAAATGAAAGAAAAAAAAAAAAACAATATAATGAAGACCATCTATTGTTATTAAACAATTACCCAACTCCAAATTATTCAAAAACAAATGCTTATTCGTCGCACTATACCTAAAATACTAACATTTTATACCACCACTAGACATTTTTACTAATTAAGTTGTCGTAATTTAGAAATTTTCAAAAACTAATCGATGCATCGGAGAAAATTTAAAACATAGATTAATCGATTCGAGAATCGATTTAACTTCCAGCTCTAAAGTGCATTTATAAATAGTTGTAAAGTTTTATTATATATTATAATATTCATATTCACTTTTATTTCTTTCAGAATTGATGACATAAGCTGTTTATCGAGCATGTCGAGCAGCGAAAAGAAATTGCGCCTGGATCGAAATGTATATATTGGAGTTCTAATACAGCCTAATTACAAGGGAGATGCAATTAAAAATCATATTTACGGAGACAAGTACTAGTTCCTTCACATTGAAAATAAGTAGAAAGACGGAGTCATTAAGTAAATCATTTAGGGAGATTCCCTCAACAAATTGGATTAGAACGCAACTTGGCGTTACGTTGAGAGTTCCAAAAGAGGCTGTACGTGGCCTAGCAAAAGTATTCGTAATTGCGATTTCTGTGATGGCTTCAAATGCAAAGACAGATGATGAGCTAGGAACGGTGAGCGAAACAAGGAAATCAATCGAAGAAGCAGCAGCAGCAACAGAACTAACACAGCAGGATAATACTACTTACAATTCAACTGGTGATAACAACGAAGATAACAGAAGTAGTAGTAATTATCAAGAGCAGTGCAAAAGAAAGAGTTCGGAGGACAGGATAAATCGTAAGAGAAAATGGATTCGAAATAAGAAAAGCAATGATAAAAAATTTGATGGAGACAGTATCAAAGCAGAAGGAGAAGATAACGAGGACGACGAAGACGAAGACGAGGAGGAGAACGAGGACGAGCAGGAGAACAGAGAGAAGCACAAGCATGATGAGGAGGGTGATACTGATGATAACGCATATAAGGCAGATGAACACATCCAAAGTAAACATAATAAGTGTGTAGATAACAAGGAGCAGGGTGCTTCTGTGCAGCCTGAAAGTAAAGAAGCCGCTGGCAAGGATGAGGCTTTACACAATAACAATCACAATCAGTTCGCACCCGTACATACTTATGTGGCTCCTGAGCAAGCGCTAGTTACGCGCGTGGAGCTTGTAGTGCCGGCACCGATGTCAGCACCATCGTCTGCTGCAGCTGCCGCGGCTGTTGCTGCTGTGTTTGAGTCCGTATCACATAATGGCAGTAACAGTAGCAGCAAGTTGCAATACGATGCAGATGTGCTTTTTGATGCTTCTTCAGAAGATGCTTCTGCTTCAGCCGCATTAACGAAAACTAATAATGAGGCGATTAAAAACAATGGTTGTGCAACAGACTCCTCCAAATTGAATGTAAGAATTCCTACTAATATTACATTATCAGCAACGGGTGATATTTTGTCGCAAACAGAACGACGTGCAACAATATGGGCACCGCACCATGATGAGTATAAAGATAATACTCACGCACACACACAAATACATGAGGATACGCCAGTAGGCTCTGGTTTGTTGGACCACATGGAGCAGAGCCGAGGCCATCTACACCACGGTTCCGAGACGGATCATTTACCTATAGGCGCTGTATCCAATACCTATCAGCAGTCGGACATCTATCAACATCAACAGCAGCAACAGCAACAACAGCATGAACAGCAGCTACAACAACAGGAACAGCAACAGCAACAACAACGACAGTCACTTGTGCCTCCCTCAGAACTATTGTTACAAATTGAGAAGGAGGCAGGAGGCGTGGTTGGTTTTGGGCAAATGCATCAATTGCACCATCATCATCATAGTTTAGCGCAGCAGCAGTTTAGTCATCAAGAGTCGACATTTCAAAACAATATGTATGCGCAAATGATGCAACACCAACACCAGCAGCAGCAGCAGCAACACCATCTCCACCACAGTCTACACCAGCAGAGTATTCATAATGAGCAACAGCAGCAGCAACAGTTGCAGCAGCAGCAACAACATCAACAGCAGTCAATACACTTTGCTAATTACGGCCACCAGCATTATTCGCAGGAGCAGTTGTTTAACATGCATCATCATCCACTTGCAGATCAATGTCAGACGCAAAGCCAACAACACATAGAGTGCCATGATCTCTTGCAACAACAACAACAACAACAACAGCAGCAGCAACAACAACAGCGGGCTAACCATCCACAGCAACAGCAAATGCAGGATGCGTATCATGATCTAATGATGGATGAATATCATGAAGATCCCGCCACAGCGTACAAATTGTGAGTAAAGTATGAGAATATCTATATCAAGTTACTGGGTAACTTCTTGCTCACTCTCCTGCAAGGCAACTAACTGCAGATCGTTGCTTTATTCGCTTAGAGCCAAACTTCGTTGTGGTGTCGGTCTCATTCCTAGCAATAACTTAGGCTGATAGAGTGACCGTTGGCTATGCAGACCGGAGATACGGCAGGCCACAGAGCTTGACAATCCATTGTTTAATCTAAGAACCAGGAGGCATTTTCATCTTCTTGTTGGCCATCACACAATGAACTATTAGCTAGTTAAGAAGCATCTATCTTGGGATACACAGTGTAGACTCTGCAAAGCAGACGACGATACTACCAAGCACATTCTCTAGCCTTGGTGTGTATAAGGAGAAAAGATCTGCAAATGTATAGCGCAGTTTCTGCGAAGATCGTTAACTCCTTAACGAAGTATATGTTTCATAAGGGGAAACAGAACAGCTTTTGTCAGGCTTAGGAGGGACTCTCAGTAGTGCACCTCTTTTTAAATCTGTGGTAGACTCCCAGGGGTGTGTGGTATATAGAGGTGGAAATAAATCGATGTTAACTGAATCGATTTAATTTCAAAAATTTAAGCAAAAAATCTATTCAAATCGATTTAGATCAAAAAATTTGAAATATTAGAAAAAATGGCTTGAAATTATAGAAAAAAACGTGTTTTTGGATTGAAATTCAAGAAAACAATTTTATACAATATAATGAAGACATCATAAATGTAAATGGATAAATGTACCTATGTTTCTATACGTTTGTTTGACCTTCCAAATCCGCATCCGATTGGCGAAATTTAGTATATTTGTAAACGTAGTCGTTGCTTCGTAAAGGCCTGTCTCCAAATAAACTAAAATTACTTGCCTAAATTTTGTACATTATTCCGGCAACCAGTGTGATCGGTTTAACATACTTTGCTTTGCCAGAATTTAAGCCCTTTTTTTTAATGCGGGCTGAGTATAAAATATTATATAAATATAATGTAAAATATAGTCAGCCGACTTTGATTTTGTATGGATTTTCAGCCTAAAATTTATTATCAGTTTGTCTGGAAACAGGCCTTTACGCTTGTTGTTAAATTAATTAGTAGATTACGTTATAGGATGGCTAGTATTAGTTATATTTTAAATGAACGTTTTGGTTAAAGCGTAAAAAACGTTGAACAGAAGGTGGCGGGTCGTTGCCGATCGAATTCTTATTCTCCCGTGTACATACTCCTTATTAAATAATACCAACAGTATTCATCGTTGGCAACATATCGATACGGTTTAACATAAGTGTAAATACCGATCGAATTCTTATTCGCCAGTGTACATACTTCTTATTAAATAATACCAACAGTATTGATCGTTGGCAACTTATCGATACGCTTTAACATAAGTGATATATATCGTATGGGACTTATCGGTATGGTTCAACATAAGTAGTATTTATCGGTTTACATATAAGTAAACACTTAGTGCAAATATAATGAATGCCCAATCAGATATGTATACATACATATGAATGTATGTTCAGGTATTCAATATATATTTGCATATTTATGTTATTTACGCTTTTCATATCGTTACAGAACACTCTCGCCTAGCAACGCCAAAACGGAGAATCAGGATGATGGCTATGAAACAAGTGCCGGCGATGTTTTGACACCCAATTCGCATAGTTCATCGACACATTCGATAACGCCGCAACATCAATTGCATCACGGTCATGGGCCACAGCAAAACAAGCACGATGAACAGTTACTATCACAGAGCTCGAGTCAAAGTCAAACGGTTGCGCCCAGTAATAACAACAACCAAGGGAGCCTGCCTGCTCATCTTCCTATAAAGCATAGTATACAGCCACATGGAGTTGTTTTGCCCAGTGCTCCATACAGTTTTATGAGTGAAGAGATGCGTGTGCTTTCACCAGATGTACCAGTAATTGCCAATGCCTCCAGCTATGCACCCTTGCAAGCAACAGTTACAGAATCAATAACTGGAGCAGGATCTGCATCTGGATCAACGTCTGTTACACCATCAGCCCCAATAGCTGACATAGGAAAACGTAGCGATATATATCAAGATCAAACAATGTTACAAAACCCGCAGCAGTTGGTTAACAGCGAAGCCTTTGTCGGCTCTCTTGATTCGGGCAGTAAGCAATCGCTTGACGGCGACAACTCCAACTGCGCAGGAGGAGCAACCACAAGCATTAAGCCCAGTACAGTAGCTGTAGATAGAGCCGTCATTTCACCACGTCCATTGCCCAAGCGAAGGGGTCGCAAAAAGAAGTCACTCTGCAGTGACAACATGGAAACAACAGTCTCTCCCAATGGGTAAAGAATTCTTATAACAAAATGGATTTCGTTGATATATAATCTTCTATTTGTTTTCATTTAGTGGTGTTTGCAAGAGTGCAATAACTAGCGAGATGTTGGCAATGAAACCGAAAGAAAGAAAGAAGCACGATCGATTTAATGGTATGTCCGAGGCAGAAGTTATACAGCGAACCATACCCGACCATCTGTGCGACAACTTAGATATCGTTATAGTGAGTTGTAAATTTCCTATATGTATGCTAGGTGTTGCCTCCCATTGATATATATGAAAGAGCTCACTGATACCTTCCTTACGTTGCTTGCAGGTAGGCATCAATCCGGGTCTATTTGCTGCCTACAAAGGTCATCATTATGCCGGGCCAGGTAATCACTTTTGGAAATGCCTCTATTTGTCTGGGCTGACGGAAGAACAGTTGAGCGCCGACGATGATCATACGCTGTTGAAACACGGCATTGGATTTACCAATATGGTTGCACGCGCCACAAAGGGTTCCGCCGATCTGACACGCAAAGAAATCAAAGAGGGTAGTCGCATTCTGCTAGAGAAACTCAAACGCTATCGACCCAAAGTTGCTGTCTTCAATGGCAAATTGATTTTCGAAGTGTTTTCGGGCAAGAAAGAATTTCACTTTGGTCGTCAACCAGATCGTGTCGAAGGTACAGACACTGTAAGTATCTATATATATTCTATATATCTAAATATATCTAATATATATGTTTGTCTTTACTTATAGTATATTTGGGTTATGCCCTCGTCATCGGCGCGCTGTGCACAGCTGCCTAGGGCAGCGGATAAGGTGCCATTTTATGCAGCGCTTAAAAAGTTTCGAGACTTTCTTAATGGCCTGATACCGCACATGGAGGAATCGGAATGTGTCTTTACCGAGCAGCGCATTCGACAATGTTGTGAATCGCAGGATCTCAATAAGGCTGTTACTGTTACTTTGAGCGATGTCAAGTGCAGCGATGATCCAGCCATTGCTAGCAATCTTAATATAGATGCTCAGCAATCTAGTCATATGTTTAGCGACAGAAACAATGTCGAAGGCGGCACGGAAACTACGAAGCAAGTCATCGATAAATTATATCCGCATCTCAACACAAATATCTCCAATGAACGTGATGAATTTGTTTACAGTGCTGCTAATAGAATACCCACAACAGCGCCAATGATAGCCGGCTCTAGGCCGGACACAATGAGTGATACAGATTATATGTCTGTCTTTGAAAGCCACCAGCAACAGCAGCAGCAACAACAGCCACCGCCAGAAAAGAAGAAACGTGGACGACCGAAGAAGTTGAAGGGGCAAGAGATAATCGATCCAGCAACGGGAAACAAGATCACAATTAGCGGCCAATCAATACCTCATCATAATTTCAATAATATATTAAATCTTTCCATGATAGCTGCTAGTGATAATAGCCTACCGATACTTCATCGTTCCGCAGGCAATTCAAATGCAGAAAATACCACCAAAAAGAAGCGGGGCAGGCCAAAGAAAGTCAAACCTATGCTTGAAAATATGCTAACAACAAGTGTTAAGCAAGCTAATACGAAGCCCTCAACGAATCTCATTGGCACACAGCAGACAGCGCCACAGACAACTTTAATCACATCGAGTATGCATTCCTCGCTCCCAATGGAGCATATATCGTCGCCTCAGAGCAACCATCAGGCACCCAGTTTGTACAATACGCCGCCACCATCACACATGTTGTATACATCCTCAGCATCGCCGATGGCATCGCCGGCACTCAACTGCAGCTACTCACACTCGCATGGCACGCCACCAGTGCAGGTGCAGGTGGAACATAATATACAAATGAATGCAGATCATCCAGTACCTGCCACTGGCACTGTGGGCATAAGGGATCAGCCGCATTTGGGCGAAACACCGCCGCCAAGTTCTCCAAACATGTGTGCTGTCGTTGACTTTGATCCGCCCAATGAACGCACAAATGATGAACTAGAAACTGGTGAAGCAGCGCATGCTCATGCACATGAACATCACTATCAACAGTGGCTATCACCCAAGGCACAGCAGGCATCACAAGCCTCACCTGTTACTGTTTCTACCTATCCGCAAACAGATCAGCAGCAGGCAACAGTGCAATACCCCTCGTCGTCACAGGAACAACAGGAACAGCATTGGCAGAGCTATGAAGAGCACAGCGCACACAACAGTTCATATATGTTGGCTTCCCCACAGCAACAGCAGCAACATCATCATATTAATCTTAATAATACTCAGCAAGTGCAATCCCAAGTTGTTACTGACGTATCGCGCAAGAGTCTGTCCGGCCTAGAGTCTTTGGTTGATCAAATACCTTCGATAAGTGAGCAAGAATCGAATGTGTTGTCTTCGGCGACAGCAGCAGCTGCTGCAGCAGCAGTTGAGAATCGTTTGATTGGACTACAACAACAGCAACAGCAGGAACTACAAAAACAACGCTGTCAACAGCAGGTGACTGAGCCACAGTCGCAGTCCACAACGGGCAGCAACAATGTACTAAATAGTAATTTCTCAGTTAGTAATTTGGTCACGAACTCCTCAATGCATTTGTTGCACAACAACAACAACAACAACAGTAGCTCTGGCCGGCCAGAGAGTGAAGAGAATAGCAAGAAGAATAATAATAATATCATTGAGTATCTCAGCAATAGTCCACATACGCATACGCATGCATCAAATCATTTAATAAGCGCTGCTCTTGTGGCAGCAACAGTTGGCAATGCTGCACAGCCGGCAACACAGGCAGGACAGCAGCATCATCATAGCATAGCAGCGCAGCATACGCATCCACATGCACATGCACATCCCCATGCACATACGCATCCCCATGCGCATGCACATACACAAATGTATATGGATCATACGCATCACATAACGTCGCACATGGCACACATACCACCGCCGCCTGTTAATACAATGTACGCAGCACCACCTTATGCAGCCCAGCATGGAGGATCGGCTGCGGAATATGGACATGCTGGTCACTATAGTGTGCAGGGTGCGACACCTACACTGCATGTGCCAAGCCCCAATTATCCCTATACACATTACGGTCATCATACACCGCCGCAGAGCAATTATCCTAGCTTCGCACATGCGCATCCACATCATCATCATCACGGACATGCGAGCCATCATTTGAGCGTCTTCGAGCGACTGAAGCCCTCGGACATAAGCGGCTATAGTGGATTCTGATGTCAGTAACCGCATAAGAAAATCAGCAATTAGTGCATGAATTAATTAATTTTTGCCCTCTCAAAGTAAATACATACATATAAAGTATTTCAAGAAACACTTTACACATATGTACATAACATTACATACATTACATGTACATACAGTGTATGTGTAAAGAGTACCTCTTTGCTAAAATGGACATGTTAATGTAATGTTCATATGTGTAAAGAGTTACTTGACAGACTGTATATGTAATTGCAATCCCATCGCACCCAGCAATAACCAGCAATCTCCGGCCATGCCGTTTATTCTTAATATATCTGTAGTTTAAGATTATATTTTATGAGTAAATGAGATAACCAAAGACTCCGCCTAATCAATTTTATTATTTCTATGCCTTGAAAACAGTGTTGCCATCTATGAAGAAGAATTTTTGTCAATTATCACAATTTCAACATAATCTTGTGCCGATATATATTGTTCTCCTTGCCGTCTTCGTTCACTTTAATAAACTTATCGAACTTGTTCTTTATTTGATTCAAGTTTAATTACAATGAGTTGGCAACACTGAAAAATAAAACATTGAAAATAATTACAATAATATTTGTATATTGGATATTACATGTATATTACTAGTACATTAATATTAATCACCGTATAATAATTATATTCAACGAGAAGAGACATACATAAGTACATTAAATACATTCTACTATAAATAGACTTTCTTATAAATGTTACATACATTGCGCGTACTAACTAATTTCTACTATATGCATTAAATTATATAGATTAGAAAGGGAGTTATTATGATTGCTGGTGGTCAATTTAAGTTTAGTTTTCGTGTTTAACACAAGCGTATAAAACAAAATGTTAGCTTTTATTACTTTGTATGTTTATATTAATAAGGCATCGAGGGAATATAGATAAATATGTTGCAATTCTTAATACAAAATACTAATGAGTGAAAAACATGTGAAAATATTTAAAGATACCTTGAGTTCAGATTACATTCGGCTGTTATAGTATAGTCTGCACTCAATTTAGAAAAAAAACCTTGTTACAAACTAATTTCACTGAGCACGAATTTATAACAACTTATGCCTACTGAATGGCTGATCAAAATTATATATAGGTACATATATATTCTATTCGGAGTCTACCCACCCTCCTTTCTGTCCCTTTGGAATCAAACTTAAGCGATGGATTATAAACTCATTAGTTTTGATTATTTTTTTCCCCTTTTTTACCATCGTTCTAGCATGTGTACATATATATTCTTCACCTGTAAAATTGAGTTTTCGACATGCGATATATCGATTATATATTATATCTATATAGGCAAACTTAAAATATTTATTATAGGGATGGAAGACAATATATGTACCAATACATACATATATATTATGTTATGTTAATAGACTTGATCCTGATATTAATATAAAAGAAAAAAATATGAAAGCTTATCCCCGATGTGATAAATTCATTACCGAAAGCATCAACTTACCAAAATAATTGATATGTGTATTATACAATCGCAATCACAGGAAATTAGAAATCATTTTCATGATAATATTTATTGTGTAAACATCGTATATTCTTTCGATTTTAGAGGGAAGAGGGAGGAGAAACCAAAATGAAAACAAATTCAGATTTACGTGAAATTAAAAGACATATTGTCAGCAAATTTGGTAACCTTAACGGTGATTACGAATATATATATATGTATATTTTGTGAGGAAAAAGATTGGCACAAAGTTATAATACCGTTCTAAACAAGGGGGTAGCTGGTAAAAAAATTGAGGAGTCTAGCAATAAGGTTTTCTTCATTTCGTTCATAAGATAGACAGTCATGCTAAAAACATTTTTCTTAATCATTCGACATATAAATAAAGAATAAGTATAGAAAGGTATAATACATAGAAAGGCATAATTTTCACCTAAATCGAATACATAAACATAAAAACAATAGTAAACTCTTCATTTAGCTTTTAAAAAAAGTAACGGGATTTTCATGTTTAAGAACCGTTTTACACACAGTTTGATAGGCAGCGGCCAGTGTGGCCAAGTTTCGAAAATAAAATTTCCTACATTTTGAGCACACCGAGATGCTTGACTATGGTCTTACTGTATTTGTTTAGTCCCGTTTTCCCATACAAAATTTCAGCTAAAATTACCAGTGTGACCAGGTTTCCAACAGAAAAATCAGCATTATTTTGCTGCATGACTATGCTCTCACTGTGTTTACTTACAGTTTGTATTTGAAACGCTTAGTTGGCTTACGAAAACGAATCATAGAATTTGTACTAAATATTTACGTCTTATCTTGTCGAGATCTATAAGAATCAATCGTCAGACTTCGGCGCCCCGGAAACTGTACTCGTGCCTATTAAATGATCTAAATATTTAATAGAAATAAGTAATAAGAATAAACTGTAAGAAGTATACCCTTGCAGAGGGTTAGAACTGTAAAGTCATCGATACTTTTCACCATTCTAATCAATAAGTTTGACTATATCGTTTCATTAGAAAGTGCCTGCGAAACACACATTTGTGTGTTGAACAACTATTTGAGTGGAATTCCTTTTCTATTCCCCATCGTAGATATGCAGCAAATAATCATTAATTATATTATATATTTGATCGACAACTCTCTCACAAGGTGCTCTTCCTCTCTTTATCCATCATCTGGTAAAGTTTAAATATGTGCCCTCATCACCGATTTTTTTAAATACATGCCAATTTAATTATTTTTAAAATTCAATAAAAAAAAAACTAGAAGAATCCGAGACATAATTCTTTCACCTAAATTCATCATAAATATAGCCCTACCTGGCCCTTTACCCAACAAATATGTTGTGGTTATATAATCTTTAATAATTGACTTGATAATACCAAAAAAGAAATACTAAAAAAAAAATACATAAGCTGGGCATCGCCTTTTTGTGCTTTCCAAAACGTGACTGAAATCCTAAAGCACATCTATACGCATTTCAGATTACTACCAACATAAATATTATGGTAATAAGTATTACATAATTTTAAAAAGAACAGAGATGCCTATTTTGAACGGTATATAATTAAGTATTTAGGTGTTTACCTTGTTTTGGATTGTTTGTTCCTATTTACAGTGTGAGCAGTATTTTATACTTCAGCCCGCCCAATAAAAAGTCTACGATTCTGGCAAAGCAACGTTTGTTAAAACGGCCACACTGGTGCCGCAATAATGTACAAAATAAGGGCAAGTAATTTTAGTTTATCTGGAGACAGGCCTTCAATGCGAAGTCTAAGCGAAATATTTGACCTCGCGTCTTGCAAGAATACTCATATGTATAGAATATATAATATCTAGAATGTAAAATACATATAGACAGTATATAATATTTAATTAATATCAAATAGAAATGATTGCAACAATTTATTATTAATAAACCATATTTTTTTATATACAATTTGTTTTCCTGTGTACGAAATTATAAAAATCTTGTTAATGCTAACTTAACTATTATAAAAAGAAATCAAAACATTACAAATATGCCAAAAATTGATTATATATTCTATTAATCGAATAGAAATTTAATTAATTGTCATGCTAACTTTCATTTATTTCTTTTTATTGCGTTTTTTCTTCTTATCCACACCATGAAGCTTTCTCTTTGCTACACAAACACGACAGAACCAATCCTCATTATCATTAGGAGCAATTGTAATACCAACACAGACCCTAAAATAAAAATTGTTATTGTTTAATTTTCTGTTAAAATAGTATAGTATATATACTATCATATTATTTGATTTCTTACCAATGATACCAGGCATCGCAGCCATCGCATCCAATCATGGCGGATCCATCATCCACTTTACCGCATGCAGGGCAAATCCAAATGCGATACCCCTCCGCGTCTACATACGATGAGGGCCGACTCAATTCCTCACTTTGTGTAGGCGGCATTACTTGCGTTTCTTTGGTCTGGATTTGGGGCACAGATGGATGATTATTTTGAAAGGGCTTTGACGCTTGCAGCAATTGTTGTGGCAGTAAAACAGAACTTGCTGACAGCGTGGAAGAAGAAGCGACAGGAGAAGCAGTATCAGTAACTCCGCTAGTAGCTGGTATCCAGGGAGATGATGATGATGCGCCGTGATTAGAAACCGCCGTTGGCATTGGCATTGGTACCGACTGTGCTGTGATACTAGCTGTTGAAACATAATTTAAAGGGGGGGTTGGATTTACGGTATTAATTGGCTGCGTTTCACCTAAAATAATGTACAATATTAATAATTACATAAATCATTGTATTTTAAGCAACAATTACTTGGTTTTGGCTTAGGTGGTCCAGTGACAAGAGGCGAGAATCGAGCCAGCTCTGGCGAATGTTCTCTTTTAAGCTGACTCGGTGGTGTTGGTGTCAAGTCTATTGAGTTTGTTATTCCTGAATTTCGATCTGCTCCTACTTCATCTAGCTCCTTTGGTACATACGCTAATTTCTCACCAAGCTTAAGTGTTAGTTTAGGCACTTGATTAGTTGAAACATCTAGTTTGGATGGCGTTAAATGTTCTGTGAATGTTGTTGTTGTTTGATGTATTGTTGGGAAAGGGTCTCCTCCTTCTCCTCCTCCAACTGGTATTGCATCCAGAAACAAACTAGAGCTATGCGCGTCTGGCTTATTGTACTCAGTACTCCCACTCTGGTTCTGCAACTCGTCCGCCTGTCAATAGATTTGAACAAAAAAAAACATACAATAATACATACAAATACCAACGTTAGAAAATATCCAAAATATCTACATTTTCTTGCTGATTATTAGCTCTTACTAATGATTCAGCCATGATTTCATGGTTAGTAAGGGTAACTATAAGTAGTACATACTCACATATTATTCTTAGGTATTATCACTAAGCATCGAACATATAGAGTACTCAAACAGTGGAATCTACTCATTTGATGTAATGCGGAGATGGGGATCCCGAACACGAAGTGTTTCGCGAGTGAGCGATCGGTTCTCTTCGTTAGAAACCGCGAGAAGCTCACATCGGCATCAAGTCTGTCGCACAGCGACAGCGGAACGATGAGAATGGGTGCGATTCTTTGCGCTGTGCGATCGTTTCATTGTGTGCGTATATGCATGCACAAGCTAGCATATGAATGTATGCGTTGCTTGTCAAGTTTGACAACAGGCAAATGCGCGCTGGCAGCCTGAAGTCAATTTTCTGTTTCGGCGTCGAGAGCCAAGAGACTGAAGCACAGTGGGCAAAAATGGTTATCTTGGTGCGAAAATTGTATAACATTCGAAAACATGTGGCTTGTTTAATGACGATAATTTTATTTTGGAAATATATATTTATGAATTCCGAATTTTTTTAACATCTGAAAATATGTGTATTTATAGTTCATTGAGTAGATAGATTAAATATTCATAATTATATTATATTTTGTATATCAAATTTATAATATGAAAAAAAGTTGTGCAACAACTATAATATTTTTTGTTTACGTTTTAACTAATTTTGACAAAATTTATGAATCAAAACTAAAAAATTCGGAATACACAAATATATATTTACAAAATAAAATTATCCTCATTAAACAAGTCACATGTTTTCGAATGTTATACAATTTTTGCCCTAAGATAACCATTTTTGCCCACTGTGCTTCAGTCTCTTGGCTCTCGACGCCGAAACAGAAAATTGACTTCAGGCTGCCAGCGCGCTGGCCGAAGCATTTGCCTGTTGTCAAACTTCACAAGCAACGCACACATTCATATGCTAGCTTGTGCATGCATATACGCACACAATAAAACGATCGCACAGCGCAAAGAATCGCACCCATGTTCATCGTTCCGCTGTCGCTGTGCGACAGACTTGATGCCGATGTGCGCTTCTCGCGGTTTCTAACGAAGAGAACCGATCGCTCACTCGCGAAACACTTCGTGTTCGGGGTCCCCATCTCAGTATTGCATCAAATGAGTAGATTCCGCTGTTTGAGAACTCTATATGTTCGATGCTTAGTGACTAGCTGGTAACCTTGTTAAAGATCAAACAGAACAATGTGGCAACACTAATTGTAATCGATAGTGACAATCGAAATAAAAGGCAGACTGCACTAAAATACATATGTATATATGTACCTTACTTTGAAATTTTAATGAACACTTAGAATATTAAATATTCTATATAAAACCTAATCAGATGGTACATACTTTACAATGGAAGTTCTTGACATACAGCGGAAAATTGAGTTATCCTTAATGAAACGAGGAAGAGAGACTACCTACGGCATGCCGAAAGTTTTATATCCTTGCAGATTTTTAACTCCTCCGATCGTTGAAATACTAGTTATATATCTGTACAGAATTGTGCAGCAATAAGAATAAGAATAAAAAAAATATAAAATATATTGACCTCCTTATTGTTATTAAACAATTACCCAACTCAAAATTCTTCAAAAACGAATGCTTAGCCGTCGCACTATACCTAAAAAACTAAACTAGACATGTTTATTTATTTAGTTGTAGTAATTTAGTACTATTTTCAAATTTACGATTAAGTCGATGCATCGGAGAAAATTGAAAAAACTTCGATTAATCGATTCGAGAATGGATTTAACTTCCAGCTCTACTGGATGGACTCTCCTGGTGATGCTGATTCATAATATATGTATATACTTTATGGTCAAAAAGAATATATCTACTGCAAGTGTATACAAAACGCGTTAACTTTAATTAACACACCTAGTCTAACCTCACTTAGTAGGGATTATTACTTGAACTTAATAATATGCTTATCTATATTGGCTTACCAGTTTTTCTCTTTTCTTTTTGAGTTTCTTATCTGGACTTTTCGATTTGTTATCGTTATTTAATATTCTCTTTTCATCCTTCTTGTCTCTATTCTTTGTTTTATCTTTTTTATCCTTTTTCTTCTTGACTTTTCCCTCCTTTGTCTTTTTCAATTTCTTATGCAGTTTGTCCATTTTAAGATCATGCACGGGGATACTGCTAGTTGGCGTGATCGTAATGTCGTCATATTTAACAGATCCAACAAAATTTGGTGCAGAATTCGATTCCTCAGTTTGAGATAATGTAAAACTTGGAAGGGCGCCGCCAGATGTAGATGTAGAACCTGCCGTTAGACTAGTGGATGGTACTGTCTGCGATGAATATGCCTGTCCACTGTCGATGCGAGACAAAGGAATCAGATCGGCTCCGCCAGCCAAGCTAAATTTATCGTTTCCCATATAATTAATATTAAATGGTGAGGATAATAGATTTGTATCTGCATGATGATTTGTTTTCAAGGCTGCACTTGTTGGTTTTGTCAGTTTTTTTAATTGCTTTGCATCGGGCGTATATAGCTGCGATGTAAAACCAGAGTATGGTTGAACACCAGCATGTTTTTCAGTTCCAGCATTTGCAAAAGTCTGACATTTACTGGATTTGAAAACAAATGTGTGTGGTGGCAATGCAGAGATTGTTTCCTTATTTGTGTTAGTTACATTTAAATCTGTATCATTTGAATCATCCGAGACCTCGATGGGATCACCCAGATTTCCTGTAGCAGTTGAAGGTAATGTCTTTATCGCTGGACTCTTTGGCTTGTGCGATATGTCATGAGAAGAGAGAGACAATGTGTGACTCATACTCATATCCTTTGTAATACTATCAGTACATTCCGTTTTATTTCCATCGCTGATACTTTGTGCCGTAGTTAGTTTCATTGATTCAGGCACGAGGGGAGCTACATTGCAATAGCCGCGTTCCAAATGCAACTCTGGCACTGCTAGTGAAGGTTGTAAGGCACGCGATGACAGATTATCTGTAAAATATAAAAATATAAATATATAAGAATGAATAATCTTAGTGTTGCTTACCAGCATTTTCAGTAATTGAAGATCTATTTGCATTCATAGTAGATCTATTTCCAGTTGGAAATGTTGTAAATGGATTAGGTATCATATTATTGGGTAGCGTACTACAAACTTGTTGGCCAAAGCTTGTTAGATTTGTAGGAGGAAAGATGCCTGTAGGTATTAAGCCGGGGCGAGGAGGAAAATGCAACATCGGTAGCATAGGAAGTATATTTCTTTGATTCATTGCATACATCATGTTTGTTTCGGTTTGAGTTGCCAAGCCTCCTCCTCTTAAGTAGCCATCAGTCACTACTGGCGGCGCAGTGCTAAACAATCCTTTAGTCGAGGTTGTAGAGCTACTCTTTAAACTCTCATCCATTGGAAAAGTCAATTGCGACAAGTGTTTGTTCTCTGCAAACTGTTCAACAATCGATTGCGGGGCATTGATTTTGGGTTTAGCTTTCTTCTTCTCCCTTTTCTCTTTAACTTTTGGTAATTTCAATATATCATTAAATGTTTTTGCTTCATCATTGCAGGATAAATTTGGTATTTGTGCAGCTTTTAATTGCTCTACATTAGTTAAATTTAGTGGCTCCATATTCGTGGCATCTATAGACAGTTGTGGCGATGGATTAGGAACATTTGTTATATTCATTTTATTTGGAGAATTGTGAATTTGTGTAACTGCAGCAAATGCTGGAGGTTTGATCTGATTTTTACCTCCAGGTTTGCGTCCTCGTTTTTTAGGTTTCTCTGTTGTTTCAAAGAGCCTATCAGGACCAGCAAATAATGGCATTTTAATCATGCCAGGCTGCATATTAGAGGAGGCAATCTGTACATTGTTTGTGGCATTAAACAATGGAGCAGGGGTTATAGTTGTACCAGATGGTAAGTTGATCAAAGACGAACCACTGTTAGTTGTATTTTCCAGCAAATTCGAGCCAGTATTCGATAATAGAACTTTTGTGGACTTTTGCTTCGATATCTTCTTGAATATATTCAATTTATTTCGATCTGGTTCACTAGATAGTTTTCTTTCATCGATCAGATCCATATCTGGCAATATTATCTGTTTATCTGCATTATCAAGCACATTCAGAGGGCGTTCGCTAATATCAACTTGTTTGTTTACTGCAAGTATAGACGTCTCGGCATTTGGAATTATCGGTGGCACTTCTTGTTGTTGCTGTTGATGTTTTAGACTCTTCATTTGCTTCTGCCGCTGCTTGGTTTGCTTCTTTATAATCTTCTCCAACTGCATGCGCTCATTGGGTTTCTCTGGCAGTCCCGAGAACATGCCACGATTCACATTCTTCATTGATTTCTTAAAACTTATGGTGGTGTTCTGTGTTTTCGATATCTTTTGATACAGTTTTAATGCTTTGCGATGAGCTTTATCCTGCGCCTTGTTCATGTTATTATCCTCAACAGTTTGATACTTTCGTTGACCAATTAAATGTTTCTTTTTGTTCTTCTTCTCTAGCTTTGTGGCTTTGATTGTTAAGGCAGCGGACTGAGCATTGGCTAAGTCCATGGATTGTTCATTGTTGAAGAAAGTATTTTCACTAGGCGTGCTTTCCACTACATGGGAAACACGTTCTGTTCGATCATATGGTGGTAATTCGAACATCATTTTTGGATTTATAGGTACGTCTGTAGGGACATCTTTAATGGTTTCGGGCATGTGGGGCGGAGAAGTTTTCGGCGCTGGCGGTGCATCTAGCCCTTTAAATTTATCTAAAAAATTAAAATATATATATAACATTTGTAGTTTATTTGTTTATCTATAAATATGTCACTTTTATTTGGCCGTATCTGGGCACTGAATATTGTGTTTGTAGGATGGAATGGTAACATTTGAATGGCATGTACAATCAATTTTCAATTTGATACAAAGATACAACTCTTTGATTAGAACATATAATTAGCTGACTATAGTAACTATCTTTCATTATAATTTCAATATAATCGAATAATAAACATAGAAGTTATGCATTCATACAGACGGATAGATATGGCTATACAGTCCGGCCTGTTGATCCTGCATAAGAAGGTTATATCTACTATGAAGATCTGGCAGCCCTCTCAATTAGGCAATTTCACTTATTTAAATACTCACTTTCAATAGATATTAATCTCTTTAATTTATCGATATTCTTTTAATCATCCTTCTCTTTCTTCGTCAAGCATACTACTAATATCCACTACATACTATATATACGTACATACATATGTCTCCTTTTGATTTTTACACACACACACTTTCTGTAGAATCAATAGCCTGCAAACAAAGTATTTAATTTATTTACTTACCAATAATATCAGGTACAAACGCTTCTGGTAACTTTCCCTCTATAGCCGGGGAAATGAAGCCTCCAGTTGTCATTACAACACTACTAATTTCTCGAACCACCTGAATATCGTTATCCATGTTATCTCTAGATGATGTATTCAAGAGATGAGTCATTGATTCATTCTGTGGTGTACGCCAACTGGGAATGAAATCAGAGACGGCTTCTTGCAATTGAGATGAGCTCTTCTGATTCTGGTTTTGCATGTCTCCCAATGGAGACTGTGCGACCACTTCATGATCTTGTCTATATGATTCTGCAGGTAGAATTGCTGGCAGATACTCAAATATATGCACTGGTCTCGTTAGCGTCTCTGCACTGCCAGGTTTAAGAAAGTTCATACTGGGATCTCTTTTGATTGGATATTTTGGTACTTCCAGATAAAAGGGAACTGGCTCAACGTTTCCAATATAGTCAAGCAACTCATAGACATCAATGCCAAGGATTTTAAGGCTCATGAATACATCTTTAAGATTGGGCTCAGTACGATTGGCTAACATTAAAAGGATGAAAACATGAAACAAAGTTTAAAATAAATGAATAATATTTGTAACTTACCGTGCTCAGTTTGACTGTGGAGATTACGGGCCAGTTCTTGGATGAACCTATGCAAAATGTCTTCTAACAATTCAACCGGTGCACTTTGCGTATTGCTATATCCAATTGTTTGTGCTATCTGTGCAACAACAACACGTAATAGGTCCGAAGAATATTTTTCTGCCATGGCTGTTTATTATGTTTTTTTAATTATAATTATTTGAGATACACATATATGTAATAAATAATTGTAGAGGTCTCACAAGTTAGTGGTGCAACCGATTCGATATCGAATTGTTTCATGTTTGTATAATGAAAAAATCGATTTTCTTAGATTCGATATTTTGTAAGATGGAACTTTTGGAAACCTGGTCACACAAGTAATTTCAGCTGGTTAATTTTATGGCAAATAAAAGCAGTTTGCAATGTTATAGAAGACTATATCTCTTAAACTAAGCTGAAAATTGAAAATATTTATTTAACATTTTCGTCTTATCTTATTAAAATCTATACGGATCAATTGTCAAATCTTCGCGACACGGAAACAGCCCTCGAGAACTTCTGCTAAATAATTCTTTCACCTAATTTATGATAAATCGTTAAAAAGTTGAGTAATTTTTTATTATTATTATTTATTTATTTATTAGGGGTTAATTTATCATAAATTTAGATAAAACATTTATTCTCTTATTTGTGATCCAAAATCGGTAACGCATGTAGCTTTATAACGCATTCGGTTGTTCATAAGTGTTTAAAAATATTTCATTTTATATTATATTAATGCACTCCTATATTATGTATATATATATTATATATCACTCATATCGATAAACTATAATATTGCACTGCACTTTCACGCAAATCAAAATAACGTAAATATTTCGCTACAAGAATATCATCATAAATATATTTATTTTTGTTTAACAATATATCGATACATTGACATATTTTGTGAAATCGAATCGTAATCCAGCTCTGGGCTATATATGTTTACGCGTTAGCCTTATAAATTTGATGTATTTATGTGTAGTTCAATAAAAAATTACTTTAAAACTGTTCCAAATGTAAAAACAGTATCAGTTAATATTAAAATATGACATTTATTTATCTACGAGTTTTAATTTTATGTTCTTTATTTTAGTTTTCTACAATTCGCCTTGCAAGTACAATGGAATGATCAATGGATTAACTGAACTGCAAAAAACCAAAACATTTATCTTTGCAAGAAAACCTTTTATCTTTCCAAATGAATTCGAATGAAATCAAATCTAAAGTAGAAACAAGTTTGTCTTCTACTTACCCAGTCTGGGGCAGAAAGCCGTGTTTAACTGTTTTAAATGTTGATGTGCATATAAATGATAATCCAAATGATAATCCAGACTTAGCCAAAAACTATCGTAATGATATAGCACAATCTAACAATCAATTAACATCATTTCAAGGACGTAATAATATTGATAAGGCACAACAATTTCTATCTGAAAGTGGAATTTTGGGATCAACGTCAAGTCTAAGTCTGTCGCGTGATTTGATAACAAAAACATCCAGAATTCATCTTGACCCCACTGTACAGAAGCAGGTAAGTACATTAAATTAAAATTATATTATATATTTTAATATTAAAAATATATATCTTATTTTATATAATTAAAAAGATACGTAAGACATCATTGGGACTTCGGTTGAAAAAACATGGAGACCATTTATCAGCAAGCATAGCAAGTCAAAAGTATATACACCATGCTACAATAATCACTTCAGCATCACAAGATCTGCGACTACAAAACATTCAGAGTCAAGTACATCATTTGAAAGACACTATAGAAACTGAAACGACAAAAATATTAATGTTGCGAGCTGAAGTTAGTAAAATAAAGGTAATACGCGTTGTAATATGAGTTTCTTCAATGAGAGAGATAATCTAGATAATCTTTTCTTTTGCAGAGAACTCTGCAAGATCTAATTTATGCGAATTCCATAAATGAAACAAACTTGGGCTTGCAGAATTCTTCCCTCTGCGTCTTTTGTGAAGAAGACGCCAGTTTAAATTCAACAAGCTTAAGACTACACTTAAAATGAGTATTTTAGTTATTACATATTTTTATTTGTATACAAACTGTAAATAAATTTGTTAAACTTTCCTTAGGTAATCGCTCATTAAGCATGTACATACATGAGGCAATCATGATATAAGGGTGGAGACAAAACGTCTAAGGTATTTTTACGAGAATATAATGTAATATTAAATGAAATTGTTGAAGCCTTTGTCGGGTAAGTTTCCAAAATAGAAATTCCCTGGTATGCAGAGTAGAGTTGTTGATTTGGGTGCGTTTCAGGAATTAGTTCATGAGTTCATTTTTCGATGAACTATAGTTCAATCATAAGTTCGTTCGATCGAGTCTTTTAGTTCGTTAAATAGTTTAATATTTAGTTCGTTCGTTCGAGTCTTTTGGTCTTCGTTGGTCAAAATCTTATTCTTTCATTGAATTTTGCCATTCTTCGCACATGTTTACAACTGTCGATCGTTATTTTTAAAGTAAATGTTTTAAATAAAAGTGAATACATGTGGTATTCAAAATATAATAAGTTTAATTTTGTTTAAATTTAAATTACAAATAAAAAACTGCTATTCAAAATAATGATCGACAGTTGTCAACATACGCGGAGAACGGCAAAGACTAAAAAAATACCAAAAGACCAATGAACTAAAATCAGGGATTCTTTAGCTATTAGTTCGTTAGTTCAGTTTGCGGATTAGTTCAAACGAACTTGGTGTGAACTAAACGGTACAACTCTAATACGGTGTACATTGACATAAAACTTAAAAAAAAGCTGTAATTGCCAATACTGTTATTGATTTTAAATGGAATTTATATTATATTTATATATATACATTTATATTTATTTATCTGATAAGACAGTACTTCCTTGCTGATGAAAAAATTAATAAACCCTCTCTTAGTATGGGTAAAATAAACCGATTTATTTCATTGACTTAGAATATAGATCTGGGCTGCCTTATTAATATGACAACTTGGAAACTTAATGTATATTAAATGTTAAGGGTAAATTGATGTGCCCCGTGCCCCAAGATCGTAGAAAAGAAGAACGCTGAAGAGAGTCAATTTTGTACTGCACGGAAAGTTGATAAGCTAAAGCAACCGAGAGGAATAAGCATGATTGCCCTAAACTTAAACATATAAATAGAAAAACGTTATAAACAATATATTTTTGTTTATGGATTGTTTGTAGTACTTTTATTCATCACAGCAAATCTTTGCCATGATCAATGCACGCGATTTTGTTATTTATTTTAATTGTATCTAGAATTTTAAACGTAGTTTAAAATTGTTTAGTTAAGACACCAGTATTTTTTGTTCGACTATAGAGTTGTGTGTGTGTGATATTGGGAATTAATTTAATAAATGACAGTTTCATCATCAATTCATTCAACTAGATACGTTAACTGTGCCTATTTTAAATATATATTATTTGTAGTCCAGAAAATATCAAATTACAAATTCCAACCATATCAAGCAAATCAAGATCTCCATTAATTGTGAATACGGGGGAGTATAATACATAAGTATATCATCTATTTTTGATCCATTATAATGCCATGAGATTATTGCTTTTCCATTTTTAAAGCCATTAATTATTCTACATTATGTCTATATCGACGTAAGCGTGCACTGTTTTCAATTTTCGGGTCACCCGGCGGTGGAGAAATCTCATTGCGGTTTAGAGTGTCTCTTGAATTCTTATTCAATGCCATATCCATATCCATATCCATATCATTGAGTTGCTTTGAAACAGCTGTGAAGCCTGTATTCTCCTCTTCTGTATCCTTTTCAACTTGATTTTCACTGTTATCCGACGATTGATCGTCAAAATTTCCTAATATGGTTGTTGGTATACCCCGTGTTCTATATTCCAAAAGAAAGAATCATGTTATTATGGCGTTTTATATAATGTTTCCAAATATTTACCTGCTAAAAGTCCGAGCTCGTGGTCTTTGAAATCGTAGATTCAATTGTGTTGGGTCCGTAACGTATTTCTCTTCAGCAGATTCTCGACGACGGCGTAAGCCTAAGGGAGATATGAACAATAAAACAAAGATTTCAGTCTACAGATTTGGAAATAATAAAGGAAAATGTAATGCAGACAATTTTAGAAAGTGTTTAACTAGACAAACCTAGTAATGGAGCTTAGAAGCGAACTAGAAAGACTAGGAAGGGCCAACGACCTCACTCTGAGTTGGATACTGGGACAGAAAGCAGACGTCCATATAAAAACAGGCACCAAATGCTCAATGATAGGGTCGAAGACTAAGGAGGAGACAAAGATTCATAAAATCTACTGGGCCCATACACCAGGTCTATAGCAATCTAAGTGCCTTAGTACCTTAAAAGGTATAAGCAGCTAATCAAGTTAAATAAGAACTCACTAGATATTCTAAAGGGCCTTCCAAACACCCACCAAAGGTATACTTAGCTATGCGTCTTACAAATTCAGCGAGCTAGGAGCACATTACTGAGGAGGAGTACAATAGACACTGTTAGCTCATGGTACATATTAGACATCTGCATGAGAATGGAGAAGGTTCATTATGAATTGAGTGAATTGGCATGCATAGCCAGCTTGGTTTGAATTAAGAAGTACAATCGTGTTCGACTCATCGAACGAACAAAAACGAAATGCTTGAATAAGTATGAGAGCTGCTGAGTTAAAGCTATTCGAATTGCGCACGTAGTAATAAAATAAAATGGAAAAGCTTAATTAATGTAACAAAATAAATAATAAAAAAGGTGCAATGAATGTTATTGTTGCCACCATAAGTTGCCCAAACATTTTAAAGATAAGAAACAAAGGGAGAGTCATTAATCATTTTGAATGGACGACAATGCTTGACGGCCCATTCCGTAATTGCTGCTACACCAGCCTTTTTCGTGTCTGCACTTACATCAATAGAACAAATATTGCGAGACTTAGTGCTGTTTGCCACAAAGCATTTGTGCTTCACAAGGT
This sequence comes from Zaprionus vittiger, assembly GCA_018904025.1. Taxonomy (NCBI): domain Eukaryota; kingdom Metazoa; phylum Arthropoda; class Insecta; order Diptera; family Drosophilidae; genus Zaprionus; species Zaprionus vittiger. Next base: position 334,608 of record JAEIFQ010000850.1, on the reverse strand, counting down.
TTGATGTACTTCCCGTAAACCTGTATACTGCTACCTGATAGCTTAGCAAGAGATGTAAAGCAAAGATGTAAAGTAAAGAGATGTATTTAGCTTTTAAAGCTGATATTGCTACATATGTATGTGAAAACACTTAAACCAGTTGTGAATTGTTTGTAATAGTTTTGGAAATCTACTCAAGGGAAATAAGTTTAAACCAAATGGAAATTATACTGTATAGAAAAATTGGAGTACTCATTCGAAACATTCCGTTTTGCTCTCAGTAATTCTAGCCTTTTACTTCAGCCTCAGCTTGCTGTGAGACTCAAGAGCTACAGCTCAGTCATACAACTTCATTTCACTGCCTACTTCGCATTCAGTCAATTCAACTTAATTAAAATTCACTCAATTGCTAGTGACCTCTAGTACATACACCATTATCAAATAGTAATATAAACTAGACAAACCTGGTGTTAGGTCCGCAATGTTTTGCGAATTGTTTAAAGTAGTGGAAAAGTGTTGTTGTTGGCCTTTCTTTGGGTTATCAGTAATATCCAGGGTAGGTGGTGGTGCAAAGGTATCAGGAGTAGGATTCTGTAGAAAATATGCTCCAGTGGCACCGGCAGTTGAAGTATCGACGCCAGCCCAAGAAGCACATTTCAATTGACGTAAATTTGATGTAAGTACTGGAATCTTACTCGGCGTCAGCAGTGATGATGATGTTGTTTCCCCTTGAACTTCGCTGCAGGTAGCAGCAGGCATACTTTGGACTTTGCTTAATGCTTTGTTAATGTGACTCGTCTCCGAATCAGACTTTATTTGTTTGACACCGTTCGAATTTCCATTTAACTTCAGCTTGTTCGCCTCGCCAGATTGTTGACTGCTCGAACTAACGTTGAGGGGGGGAGTCTGCGACAATTCTTTGTTGTTTCTCAGTGTTTCTTCATTAACAATTTTGTTTCTGTTTCTGTTTGCTAAGGATGCTGTCTCTATGTCATCACAGTTAATTGGATCCTTATCACTTAGAGAGAATATGGCATCACCCAATGCTGACCCTCTGTTTGAAAGAGGGAATGTATTGGTGTTTGGAGTTTTAATAGCGGCTGCTAAGGCATCGTAGTAGACAGACTCGTCCAGGTGCGAGTTTTCTTAAATACAAAGAATACATTTGAATGAATGAATCAGTTAAAACATGTATTATATATGTATATGTATACCTTTGGGAATGACACGAATTTCAAGTCTTCCATTTATGAAACCATCATCATCACTACGAGGAGCTCGGCTGTCATGCAGATTTGCTGTTACATCCGGTGCATTTGTGGAAGCTTGCATTGGTAAGGCGTACACTGCGACGTCTCTCTCCCTCTCCCTAACGAGCTCATCGAAGGTTTCCCGATGGTGTCCCTGTAGCTGTGCTGGCTGTGGTTTCTCATCGAACATGTCTATCAGACAGACGTTGGGAAGGCTATTGCGATGCTTATATATTGATTGGCTTCCATGCGAATTGCTTGAACGAACATCAGCGGCGTCAGCGGCGTTTTTGAATGACGACATTGGGGGCACCACGAGCACCACCTTCTGATTGAGGAATGGCGCTATTTCTGAGTACGTCTCACGCACACAAATATTCCTTGCTATATCCATGCGGTACACCTTGAAACATAAAAGAAAACAATTTCATTAATTAGTAAAAAGAAAGAAAAGAAAAGAAATTCTTGCTGATAATGCTTAAAATGTCCCCCTTAAAAATAAGTAAACACCTTCTGATACATGCATATTTTATAGCTGTTATATAAGGTAATATCAGTTAAACATTTCAATGAGGTTTTATGCACTTAAAGTATAGTGTAGATATATAGATTTAATGAAAGTGCTTACTGTGTCATCGAAGGCTGCTTGCTGCACAGCAGGTGGCTCTAACTCTTTGCGTAATACATTACCCATTGCCGGCTCCGACCAGCAGTGCGGAATTGATATTTGCAACGTCTCGTAGTTCTCGATGCCAGCTATATTGAGTGTGTATCTATTGGTGATAAAGTAAATCATTATGATTACACAAAACATCAACTTATCAATTTATTATCATTATTTGGTTGTGCAAGATGTACTGCGACCCCCGAAGGAAGTAGCAGCAGATCGTTAAGTCCTCGACGAAGGAGACTAGGCAGGGGACTTTCAGGTGCAAAAGACCGACTGTGATCGCAGTATTGCACCTTCCAAACTTCGACTGCGACCATCGAACACATAGATCAATAGTATTGTACCCCCAGCTGCGTCCAGCCCCAGTTATTCTAAGGAAATTATCGACCCGCCGACAATATGCAGGGAATGCCTTAAACATTCATTGACTGCCGTTGGCAAATGTACAGCGAACAAATGAAGGGCCATCATTCAGCCCTTTCTATTTTATAGGGAAATAATACAGTTTGCAAGGCATTACAAGAGTTTAACATTAAATCTAGTGCCAAGTCAAGTACATACCGCAGTTTATCTCCCCTCACGAACTGATCTGACGCGCCAAGCATAGCTTAATGCTAAGTTAAATCGGTGTGACCAATTACAACAACGATAAAAAATCCATACAATAAAATACTAAATCTAAGTGCGGTGCCCTCTATCGGTGACATATTACTTAACCAACTAACCATAGCCAACTTATCAGTTCCGCAACAGTTCCGCAACAGAAGTTGCAGCAGATCGTTAACTTCTCGACAAAGGATGCCAAACTCCCTCCTTTCAGGTACAAAAGATCGACTTGGATGGCAGTATTGCACCTGCCAAACCTTACTTTTACTAATAATAATAAACCTTTATATTATAGGGAATTAAACACAGATCTTTGATGTACAGTCTCCCGCATTCAATGGCAGAAAGACTTGTTATTAGCTGTTGGCAATTTCAGTACCTTCGTAGGGTAACTTACTGTCAAGCGGAACTCGACGCTTGCCAGGCTCGTAGAGGGCGCCAGCCTGGTGCGAAGCGTATGCCTACGTGGTCGCCTGCATTGAGTTGCCAAATTTTATAAAGAAAAGTAGAGGTACCCTTTGAAAAACCCGTACAAATGCCCTAAAAGTCTAAAGACAAAGCTGTTCGCAACTGCTCGTGTGCCTCCTACTGCCTGCTCAAAATTAGTATAACCTTTTTTAGACCATTTTCAATGGTCGAAGAGTATAAAAAGTTTGTATGGCATCGAACATTTGCCAAGCAAAAGAAAGCAACTTATATATACATTTTGTATGAATACTACTTTGATATTTCTAGCATGTAAGTGTTCTTTAATTAATTAAAAAACTGTTGAGTTGTTATAATACTGGAAGTTGTGTCTTACCTTTTTACTTTATCATTCCTGTGTGGTTCTGCTTTTATTTTGCTTGTACGAGTCTTGGGAATATTAGATGTTCCGCATAAAAACACATCCGCTTTAGTTAATTGATCCAAATTTTGTTGTGACTGTGAGATGATGGCAGAGGTTGTAATACTTTATACATATTAACTGTATACTATACATCAGTCCATTGTAGACTGTTTTGGTAATATTGTAACTTGATAGGTTATAGTTTATAATATAAGTTCATAGTGCTTGCAAATTCACTTAGATGTATGTATAAGTAAAAAGCCCTTTCAGATCGTACAATATGCAAGTTAGGAAATTATATACATACAAGTAAATACTTGTTACATATATGAGAGATATTGACTGTATAGATATCTAGACTAAACAATATATATATATATATATATATATACATTTAATGTTTAGCAAACATAATAGTATTTATAATTAAAAATTAACTGGACATTTTAAGCATTAATCATCGTTAATTGATACATTTCAATGACACAAGCCCCAGTAAACATGTATGTATGTATTATATTCTATATAATTATTTACCTGCGGTTCCTGCTTCCACTCGTTGTCCGTGGTATCCTCGGAGTCGTCAAATTGACTCTTCCATTGCGAGGCCAAGGTAAGTGCGCCGCCACCTTTTGTGACCTGCTGAAGCGCCGATACATTTTCATCATCAATGAGGGCAAACTGTGTAACTGAATGATCGCCAGTTGCGGTGCCGCTGCTTTTAGCTGTCAATGAACCGATGGCAGTGACTCCTCCTCCACTGTTGGCTCGTTGTGTTGATGCAGACACAGCAGTACCTCCTGAGGAAGAAGGTCGTAGGTTGGTCAAGGTAGCTGAGCGTCGGTTTGACTGTACTACACGTTGTTGGCACACAACAGCTTTGGTCGCTCGACTGCTGTCAAGATGATCAGGATTATCTTGATCTTGCAGTGAATACAATCCAGTACTTGTAGTAGTTAGCTTTCCCTTTGCACTCTGTGTGGATGGAGGCGCTGTTACCACACGCAATCGACCATACGTTGATCTCTGATCACCACTCTTATCTGTCGTCTGAGCTGGGAATTGCTGGTGTTGGTATAGCTTGGCTGATATTCGATCTACCATATCCGTATCTGCGATTTCTGCCCTCTTCACTGCTTGCTTGTTGTCCCCGCATGACGATCTGCTAGCAGAACCTTCTGCTTTAGCGTTTTCCAAGGTTTTCGCATCAAACTCATTGTTAATTCCGATTTTTCCTTTGTGGCTCTCATCTCTTTGTATATTCTTTGTTAGCTGCAACGGATGTGAGCCTAGTTTCTCTTCCGGATACTGCGAATATATTTAGATTTTGAAATTCATTTAAGACCAAAAAGAAAGGCTAGCAGGTATTGGTTGTTCTTATACTCGATATACATATAAAATGATACAACATTAAATATACGAGGGTCGTTTGATAAGTCCGTGACTTTTTGAATAAAATATATTTTTTTCGTCAAAGAAGCGTTTTATTTCTCAACATAATCTCCTTTTAGCTCTATACATTTAGTCCAGCGTTTTTCCAATTTTTTTATTCCTTCCAAATAATAGGTTTTCTCAAGGCCCTCAAAATAGTCGTTTGTTTCTGTGATGACCTCTTCATTTGACCCGAATCTCTTACCGCCGAGCCATTTCTTCATGTTTGGAAACAAAAAATAGTCACAGGGGGCTAAATCTGGAGAATATGCTGGATGGGGTAGCAGTTCGTAGCCCAATTTATGAAATTTTGCCATGCTGACTACACACGTGTGCACCCGTGCATTGTCCTGATGGAACAGCACTTTTTTTCGCCAAATGCGGTCGTTTCTGCTTCAAATCAATATCGAATCTGTCCAAAAGCTCTGAATAATATTCGCCGGTGATCGTTTTACCCTTTTCAAGGTAATCGATGTGAATGATACCTTGTGCATCCCAAAAAACTGTGGCCATGACCTTGTTGGCCGACAGACCCACCTTGGCCTTCTTTGGTGCACGTTCACCCGGAGAAACCCACTGTCTTGATTGTTCTTTGGTCTCTGGTGTGGTGTGGTGGATCCATGTTTCGTCTACGGTAACGAAACGGCGCAAAAATTCGTTTGGATTGCGGTTGAACATCGCCAAACACTCCTTTGAAATGGTCACACGGTTGCGCTTATGGTCGTGTGTGAGCAATCGCGGCACCCATCGCGCGGAAAGCTTTTTCATGTCCAAATATTCATGTAAAATGTGATGTACCCGTTCAGTTGAGATGCCTACAGCCTCAGCTACCTCACGCACTTTCATTCTCCGATCATCCAATATCATTCCATGGATTTTGTCGACGATTTCTGGCATGACGACCTCTTTTGGGCGACCTGAACGTTCGGCATCACTTGTACTGGTACGACCACAACGGAACTCAGTAAACCATTTCTTAACCATTGAAATTGATGGTGCAGAGTCCCCATAATATTTATCAAGTCTTTCCTTGGTTTCGGTGATGGATTTTTTACGCAAAAAATAATGCTTAATTAGCACACGAAATTCACTTTTTTCCATTTTCGTTAAAATTCACGAGATCGTCTGCTTTCAATGCCTATAAAACGCAAACCAAAAAACGCAGCTTTCTCAAAATTTTACAGTCAGCTGTTAATCGATAACTGCTGACAGGAGCAGTGTTGTATTTAGAGCAGGTGCGCGGCAAATACAAAAAGTCACGGACTTATCAAACGACCCTCGTATTATGCGTGTAAACGTATGTACAGCTCTTTGTGCCAACCGAAAATGTATGTAACAGGCAGAAGAAGGCATGGCAGTGCCCACAAAGTATATATATTCTTAATCAGCATCCACAGACTAGTCGATATAGCCATGTTCGTCTGTCTGCCCGTATGAAAATTAAGATCTTGCAGACTATAAGAGCTGGGACTACCACAAAAATCTTTATAAAATGTCAACATTTTTTTTAAAGCCGTACAAATCGTTTTTCATTGGTAAACACAATAAGTATCAAGATCGGGTAATTAATATAGAAGTTAAATAAGAAATAATATGTACTATGCCAGAGGGTATGCTATTATTTTTACAAATTGTGTATAGGCTAGTATTTATATATATGTATATATGTGGGAACGGTTCGCAACACTAGATGAGGCCGACAGTATTAATTAAATATCGATACCAATCGTATGGTTAGTTAGTTAGATAGGTGAAGTTGTGATGCAACTCTGCAATTGCAGTATTTTTTCTAAAAATTCTAAAAATTTTCTAAAATGAAAGAGTCGATTTGAGGTTACAGGCAGGCGCCTATCTATAGAACCAGAGTCGGACTGTCGTTAGTCATGTTGCGAGAACATCAAACTCATTTTTGTTAAAGTAGAACTAAAGTCAAGTGAAGAAACTTATTATTTGTACTATCTAATATGTACTACTATTACCTAATATATCAATAAATATTGCATATATGTATATAATATTGTATATATATAAATATTGTGCTTTATTTTTGGTCCGCTTTCGGATGCATTTCTATGATTCGCATCATCGGCTCCTTCGCAACAAGAGAGAGAACAAAATATGGTAAACATAAAATATTTAAATTAAAATATCGATTTGATCAGGTAGATAGCGTGTATATAACAGTGGAGCACACTCGATTGTAGCTTTCGTACTTGTTTAGAGAATTAGTAGTTATAAATTAGAGCTGGAAAAACATCGATGTTTACGTTCATCGATGTTACGATGTTTTTCATAAAAACATCGATGTATCGAAGTTTCTCAGAGCGCAAGGTGTGAATTTATATAAAAAATTGGTAAAGGTTAAATAGCTGCATGCGTCACCGATTTTGTTTAAATTTTTTTTACAGATAGGGCTATATTTATCATGATTTTAGGTGAAAGAATTATTTGGCGGTCGCTTCTAGTTTTTATACCCTTCGACCATTGAAAATGGTCAAAAAAGGGTATACTAACTTTGTGCAAATGTATGTAACAGGCAGAAGGAGGCGTCGGAGACCCCATAAAGTATATATATTCTTGCTCAGGATCACAAGCCGAGTCGTTTGAGCCATGTCTGTCTGTCTGTCCGTCTGTCCGTCTGTCCGTCTGTCTGTGTGAACGCACAGATCTCAGCTATTATAAAAGCTAGAGTTACCAAATTTGGCAAAAAGACTCCTGTGTACTATAAGCTGATTAAGTTTATTTCAAATGTTAGGTGCCACGCCCACCGCCCCCGCAAATCAATAATTTAATTTTTGAACTTAATTTGTAAGCGCTGTATAAAAAATACAACTTTCTGACTTTAACATATACTAAGCTGAATGAAATATCTACGTACACTCCAAATTGCAATCCGATCGGACAATAAACACAGAAGTAATTTAAGAAAGTATGTGCATAAAACCAAGTGCTTGTATCAGCTAACAAGGGAGGCGGGCGAGCGCAAAGCGCGAGCGCCATCTGTCGGCAATAATTTAAAAGCATATGCATATGCATATGTGTACATACATAGGAACGTAGGTCGAAGGGTATCCCACTGTCGCGTGCAGCGCGACTGTGGCTTTTTTTTTTTAATTGAATTTTGAAAATAATTAAATTTACATGTATTTTGTTGTTGCATTTTTATGCAAGGCGCCAGTCTGCCTGCAACATTTTGTGACGGTACAGTGTCCAACAAACCGATTCATTTGAAATGAAAACTGAGCATGCAAGAAAATTCAAAGTGTTTAGAAAAACAGAGCGCTGCAGGCAAAAAATTTTTGAAAAAAAAAATCGCGCGCGCGATTTTATTTTTTCAAAAATTTTTTGCTTGCGGCGCCCTATTCTTCAACAAAAATATTTTTTTTTACAGCACATATACGTTATTTTGGCAGCATATTAAGTTATTAAACATCTATGTTAGCGTCAGTCTGCCGACCAACGAGTTATAGTTGCAGGCGCCGAAACTCTCACCCAATATGCAACTCATAAAATATAACATTATTGTGTCTAAATAACATTTCGTTTCAAATAAATCGCTTGTAGGCCACTGTGCGCATCATTGTGACGTTTTACTCAGAATTGGCCAACAACAAAATACATGTAAATTTAATTATTTTCAAAATTCAATTAAAAAAAAACTAGAAGCGACCGCCAAATAATTCTTTCACCTAAAATCATGATAAATATAGCCCTATCAGTAAAAAAAATTTAAACAAAATCGGTGACGCATGCAGCTATTTAACCTTGACCAAAAAATTAATAAATCAAAAGGCGAGATTGCAGTTTCTAAGGCGCCAAGTTCTGAAGATTGATCCTTACAAATCTCGACGAGACATGACGCAAATACTGAGTAATAATTTTATGTTTTTGGCTTAGTTTAGAAGATATAGCCTTCGAAAAGTTGTCCCATATAACTTCTTAGTTGAACATCACACATCGATGTTTTAAAAACTTCGAAAACTTTGAAAACATCGATGTATACATCGTCGATGTTCTTTCCAGCTCTTTTGTAAATGAATGTTTCTATGAAAGTTATAGTGTTGCGATTTCGATAAAGTAGTACAAAAATATTATTTATTGGCCGATGTAGTAGTGATATCTTGGTTGTTGGGCAGCCATATGATATTTAAGTCAGATCCAGCTAATTCCGACTTATTTATAGCGTGCAGTAATAAGAAGCATGTGCGCCAAGCTTCATCAAGATAACTATAAAACTAAGGGACTAACAGACAGACAAACAGATGGACAATGTTTATTGGACATGCCTAACTAGTTCGGCTCCTCTGTGGATGCTGATTAGGAATAATATATATATAAAATGTCACCTAAGGTGTGTTGCAAGCTGCTGGCCAAAGTGAATTTACACAACAAAGCAAAGACATGAGTATAGTGAGGTTAGAGACACTTACGTATACCGGAGCTGAGTTATTTTGATTGGATACAGTTTGAACGGGACACCGCTTTCCTTGAATTAAGGCATTTGATGATGATTTCGCCTGAGCCTGACCAAAGGCACCACCAACACCGTCTTCGGAAGCTTCATGATTCGATATAACCACATTTGAATTTTTGATTAAAGTGCTATGAAGATTCGGTATAGTCGTCGCATTTGAGACCGCTGCTAACTGTTGTTGCTGCTGCTGTTGTTGCTGCTGTATTGGCCTTACATTTTGGTTACCGGAGTTAACGTTTTGCAAGGCACAGTCCGCTGAGGGGTGTGGTATCTGCGTTGCATTGCAGTTCTTATCAACCTATGTTTAAGTAAATCTATTATAACAATGTATTATATATATATATGTATTATATTAATATCGTACTATTTAATTAAAAGAGCTGCAAAAGTATCGACAGCTGCTGCTGTATTAATATCGTACTATTAAACATCGTAAAACATCGATAACTGCTGCTGTATTAATATCGTACTATCACTAAGCATCGAACATATAGAGTACTCAAACAGTGGAAAGTACTTGGTGTTCGGTTTATTATGATATATTTGTACAATTCAATTCCTTTTGTAAACACATATATATTTATTAAATAAGATAATTCAACTAGGAGTCCCCGATAAGTATTGCACAGGGGCCCGCGAAACAATGAGCATGGGCATATTTCTTTGCGATAGCCATCGTTTCAATGTATGTGTGCTATGTATGCACAAGCTCGCAAATGCTTCGGCCAGCGGGCGTCGAGAGATAAGAGACCAAAGCACAGTGGGCAAAAATGGTTATCTTGCGGCCAAATCTTTAAACTTTAGAAAACATGTGTCTTGTTTTATGAGGATAATTTTATTTAGTAAATACATATTTATTAATTCAGAATTTGTTGTTTTAATTCACAATTATTTAATAAATTTGCTTTACAAAATATAATAAAATTATGAATATTAAATGTATATACTCAATAAATTATAAATACACATGTTTTCAAAAGTTAAAAGTTATTGCCGCCAAATAATCATTTTGGCTCACTGTAATTCGGTCTCTAAGCTCTCGATGACAAAGACAAAAACAAACACACAGTTGATTTCACGCTGGCCAGGCCCGCATATGCGAGCTTGTGCATACATAGCACACATACATTGAAACGATGGCTAGCGCAAAGAAGTACGCGCACTGCTTATCGTGCCGCTGTCGTTGTGCGACTGAAACAGTTTTGATACTTTGCCCTGTTTGTACTGAGAGCCGAATAGGCAGCCGCCCGAGCCGAACGTGCAACCAGTGTTGACAACTCTGAGCCGATAGTTATAGCTGAGTTGACTCTTGAAAATAGCCAATAATAGCCAACCTTCACAAAAAATAGAAACAGAAAATAGCTGCAGTAAAATCAGTTGAAAATAACTAGATTAGTTAAAACGAAGTGATGAAAACCATATTTTGTTTGTATTTTATATATATTTATTCGACAAATGTCGCTAAAATTTCGTCAACTTTAACTTCTTGCTCGTTGTTATGTTTTTTTGTTTCCACATGGGATTTCAAATCCCGAAATTTTGCGTTCATTGTGTACTTGCAATAAGTGCAGAACATTTTTATACCCTTCGACCATTGAAAATGGTTGTAAGTTCTCTAGAGCGTCAGGCTAATAATTTTGGAAATCCTTTACGGATTATCTCTGATAGGGGAACTGCGTTCACTGCACAGGCATTTAAGTTGTATTGTGAGGAGCAGAAAATTCAGCATCTAGTGATTACAACAGGTGTACCACGTGGCAATGGTCAGGTTGAGAGAATGCATAAGACAGTAGTGTCGATGTTGTCGAAGTTAAGTCATGAAAGTGCAGGAGACTGGTATAAGCATGTCAGTAAAGTGCAGCAAATAATCAATAGTACACCACCTAGAAGCACTTTAGTGTCGCCTTTTAAAATCTTGACTGGCACTGAAATGCGTCTTCCGAATGATCTAGAGCTTAATTTGTTGATAAAGGAATCCTTAGTAAAGGAGTTCGATGAGGAGAAAGAGCTGGTGCGCGCAAGAGCTTCCGAAAACATAAAACAGTTGCAGACAGAAAATAAAAGGGTTTTCGATTTAAAGCGCAAAGGTGAAAAAATGTATAAAATAGATGATTTAGTAGCTATTAAGCGTACTCAGTACGGAACTGGGTTAAAGTTGAAAGGAAAATTTCTAGGACCTTACAAAGTTGTTAAGATAAACAAGCACGGAAGGTATGACGTAGAAAAACTTGGAGACGGTGATGGACCTTTTAAGACATCGACAGTCGCAGAATATATGAAGCCGTGGGGAAATTCATTCGGGTCGAATGATGTATCAGGAGGGCCGATTGTGGGAAATGAACAAGATCAGGGAACTGAAATGAATGATAAAACAGAGAGCAAGAGAGTAACTCGCAGTGGCAACGCTTATTAACGGAAAAACCAAAAGAGGGACTTTGAGTGAAATGGTGAACGAGAGCAGTCGCAAGTTTTTCAATCGCGCTATATACTTACAACTAGAGCTAAACAATTGTCATCAAACAATAATATAATAATAAACAAGAACTATTGTCATTTAACAATATAAAGTGTACTAAGAACAATTGTCATTAAACAATAAAGTAACACTATAAAATAAACTTACTACATACATATAGGAACGTAGGTCGCGTGCTGTTGCTTTTCTTACTGGTATTTATTTTGTTCTTATCATTCACGTCTTTTCAATCAGCATGCGATAAGAAAGTAGTGTCAAGTAGTATAAATATTGGCGAAGATTCGTATATTGTCTCAGTCATATATAAGCCATCGAAGGTAACAGACGTGGGTTAACGTGTAAAAATACAATATTTCTTTTAACAAGCGTCACTTAGTACACTTTTGAAACCAGGCAATAATATATATATTAGATTCATGTTTATATATTTTGTATGTTAAGTTAACATCAGGTATATTTGTAGCTTTTTAAAGCAGTACCGAACAATGTGATGAATAGTCTTTTTATACACATTTACGTACACATTACATACATATGTATGTATGTATAACTTTACTGAAATTTGTCGTTTTATGAAAAATTTATAGAAAATGACGTCATTACTTTAATTATTCTCTATTTATTTATTATTAACCTGCTGTTAACTTTGGGTGTATGTATTTGGGCTATGCACTTAATATTATTATTGTTGTTATTGTTATTTCTGCAGCACGAACTTTTACAATGGGTCCAAAAGAAGCCGAACGAATCTTTACACTTACAAAAAGCCCGCATAAATTGATCCAAGATCAGAAAGCCATTGATGAGATTCTCAAATACGTTAAGGACCGCGAAACAGGAGACAGTAAATTTGTAACGCATATACAAATATATCAAAAGTGCCAAATATTACTTGGTGAGCCCACACAGCCCTTAACGGAGGAGGAGTTTCACGACTTGCGGAGCTTGGGCATTTGTGCCAGGGAGCGACAAGAAATAAGCAGCTCTCTGGGTGCTGATCGATCGATCAGTAATCGTGTAATACAACAAATTCAACAAAGCACCGTCAACAAGATTGCAATGTTGAGTGATTTTCAAGAATTTAGTGAATATGTCTTTTGTAAAACCAACGCCAAATAACTAAAAAAAAAGACGTTGAGCACCGAAAAATATTAAATTAACGTTTAAATGGTTGAAAAATAGTCTGTCCTTTTTTTGTACTTTTTATTTTATTCCTTTTTCTTATCTTGTGGCCAACATTTTATAACTTTCGAAAACATGTGACTTTTTCTGGGAGGATAATTTTATTTAGTAAATACATAAATTATTGTATTCCGATTTTTTTTATATATACTCGCAAATTTTATCAATATTGCCAAACTCATATACAAAAAAAATTATAATTGTCTCAACTTTTTTTTGATATTGTAATTTTGATTTTCAAAATATAATATAATTTCATAATTATTAAATCTTTATATGCAAAAATTATACATACATACACATGTTTTCAGATGCTAAAAGATCTTGCCACGTGTGCAGGGTTTGCAGTGCCCAAGGGCCCTCAACTGACAGGGACCCCCGGCTACCAAACATAGTTAGATTTTTAATGGGAATATATATTGACAATTCAATTCCTGTTCCCAGGGTATCCCACTGTGCGTGCCGCTCGACTGTTGCTCGCGTTGCATTTTATGTTATCAATTATTTTGCAGCTCTTTTAATTTAATATTTATTTAATTTAATTTAATAGTATTGTTTATTACTGAATTAAATTATTAAAATGGACAGACAGACGGACGGATGAATCATGTCTATCACGTCTCAAAGTTTATAATTATTAATGTTACAGCAAAGAAATAACGATTTACCTGTTCTTTTATATGAAGAGGTTCTGTTGATGCCATCTGAAGAGTATCAATGTCGTTGCGTTTTCGAATCTACAAAATATTGAAAAGAGAGGGAGTTTATATGTAGATCATACGATTTACTCAATGGCAAAATACATACGAATTCGATTCCACTTGCATTTGATGCAGCTACAGTCATTTGTGTTACATTGCCATGCAAATATTCGTTTTTAGCTGGAGTTGTTGGAGCATTTGCTGCTGCATTATTTCCCACAGTGGCCGTATCAACTTTTTCCCAATCATATGGATCGGCTTCTTTAACGCCACGGCGCTTCATACAGCGCTCGAATAGACCGATTATCATCTATATACAAATCGAAAGGAAATAGTTTAGTTGCCCAACGATATCGAGTAGCAGGTAGTTCTATATTTTAAAGTATTTTAAATAAAATAAACCCTAAAAATAGCCAGTCAGGCAAAAAAAGGTAAGGTGCAGAGAAGTTTGTGCTAGAGGACTCATTCACTCCAAAAACATATACATACATTTAACTGTACTCACTGCAGTTAATCTATGGCTACATATGATATGGGGTAACGACATAAGTCCGCCGCCATAATTCCGCCGCGCCAAAACGTCATAATATCGCGCGATCTTATGACGCTTAAGGACGCCATAAGTTCGCCAAGATAAAAACGACATTATTCCGCCGCCGGCGAACTTATGTCGCCCTTAAACGCCATAAGATCGCGCGAACTTATGTCGTCTTGAAATTACTCGTGGCGATCTTATGACGCTTAAGAACGACATAAGTTCGCCAAGATAAAAACGACGGTAAAGGTTAAATAACTGCATGCGTAACCGATTTTGTTTACATTTTTTTATAGGGCTATATTTATCATGATTTTAGGTGAAAGAATTATTTGGCGGTAGCTTCTAGTTTTTTTTTAATTTAATTTTGAAAATAATTAAATTTACATGTATTTTGTTGTTGCATTTTTATGCAAGGCGCCAGTCTGCCTGCAACATTTTGTGACGGTACAGTGTCTAACAAACTGATTCATTTGAAATGAAAACTGAGCATGCAAGAAAATTCAAAGTGTTTAAATCGCGCGCGCGATTTTATTTTTTCAAAAATTTTTTGGCTGCGGCGCTCTTTTCTTCAACAAACAAATTATTCTTGGGAGCACGCATATATTATTCTGACAGCATAATGAGTTATTAAACATCTTCGTTGGCGCTAGTCTGCCGACCAACGAGTTCTAGTTGCAGGCGCCAAAACTCTCACCCAATATGCAACTCATAAAATAAAACATTATTGTGTATAAATAACATTTCGTTTCAAATAAATCGCTTGTAGGCCACTGTGCGCATCATTGTGACGTTTTACTTAGAATTGGCAGCTAATGAACCTTTACCAAAACGACATTATTCCACCGACATTAAATTGAACATGACAATTAATTCTTAAACGACTTACTAAGTTCACGCGATCTTATGGCGCTTAAGTGCGACATAAGAACGCCGTCGGCGGAATAATGTCGTTTTAATCTTGGCGAACTTATGTCGTTCTTAAGCGTCATAAGATCGCTTGAAGTAATTTTTGAACGACATAAGCGTCATAAGATAGCGCGAACTTATGTCGTTCTTAAGCGTCATAAGATCGCTTGAAGTAATTTTTGAACGACATAAGTTCGCGCTATCTTATGACGCTTAGAAACGACATTAACTCGCTGAAAAAAAACGCCATAATTTCGCGGAAAAAATGTACTGGGCGAAATTATGGCGGCGGAATTATGACGCTATGCCATATGATATATGTATATAATCATCACATATATTTATATATATATATATATATACATACATATATCATGGTAAACCTACCGCATAATCCGGCCTGTCCGCATATGTGAGCGACTGTATGTGCTCTAGAAATTGTTTGAGATCCGATGGTAGGTGCTTCAACAAAATACGATGATCATATTTCTCTTTTGTTAATCCAACTTGCTCCTTGTCTTTTATCTTACGCCATGGCAGCTGACCATTCACAAATTCGACCAGCATATAAAACAAGGACCATAGATCGTCATGACGACCCATTTCCCTGTTACGATGTGCATTAATCGACGCATAGCGAACAGTCCCTCGAAATCCGGCTGCGGCTCGTGGACAACGAACCTCACCTGTACCTGTAGTATATTGACGGGCCAAGCCAAAGTCCAGCATGTACACTCGCCGGCAATTGTAGGGTAGCCGGCCCACAGAAAAGTTGCTCTGAAACAAAAGTAATGAAAAGTAACAGTGTCGCGAAATGGATAAGTTGGCTATCGATAGTTAGTTAAGTAATTTGTCACCGATAGAGGGCACTGCACTTAGATTTAGTATTTATATTGTATGCGTTTTTACGGTTGTTCTAATTGGTCACACCGACTTAACTAAGCATAAAGCTATGCTTGGCGGGTCAGATCAGTTCGTGAGGGAAGAGAAACTGCGGTATGTAGACTTGACACTAGATTTAAGGTTAAAGTCTTGTAATGCCTTGCAAACTGTATTATTTCCCTATAGAATAAAACATCATCATTCAGCCCTTCCTTTTTTGCTCGATGTACATTTGCCAACGGCGCTCAATGATTGTTTAAGGCATTTCCTGCATTTCGTCGGCGGCTCGACAAACAGATTTAGGTTAATCGAGTCGAATTCGATGTTGGATAAACTGTTTTTATACCTTTCGACCACTGAAAATAGTCAAAAAAGAATATACTTTCTGCAAATGTATGTAACAGCCAGAAGGAGGCGTGGCATATGCTTGAAAGTGTATATGTTCTTGATCACAGTCGATTCAACCATGGCCAGATCTGTCTACCTGTGTGAACACACAGATCTCAGCTAATTTAAAAGCTGAATACACTAAATATGGCATGAAATTTCCAGTTTATTTCAAATACTAACTGCAACGCTCACTATATTTAATAATTATCAATTATCTACCTTCCCAAAGGACATTGAACACAGACTTCTGTGTATTCAAGTATTTCGAAGCTGAGCAAAGGGTATCTATTATATATAAACCTGTTAACGTTTATTGTAACATCAAATTATGGATGGAGAAATTGTACACACATTCTTGTTGGCCCCTTTAAGCATTGATTTTTACTTAATAAAACAAGTCCCAAAATCAGGTTAGAGAGGCATGGCAATACGATTTTCGGTTCTAAATTCAACGGCATTCAAAACGTGGACAATTTAATTTGATCTGGTCTAACTAGGCCTGCAATGACTTCCAGAAATGCAATGGGTTCGCTTTTAAAGCCACGCAATAATTACAGAAACAATATTATATCTGTTATTGTATATATAGAGGACATTTAGAGGAGCTCTGATTAGAGTTCGAACTCGAGGCTCAATATACATACTATTCCTATAGTACTGGCCACTAGTTCATAGTTGGTGAAATAGGTACTTACTTAGGGACTACCCCTACTTACTTTACAAATCCTAAGCAATGTATTACAGTGATATCACTTCGTTTACCAGTAAGTAGAGAACTGGGTAACTATGATTCGAGTACTTATGTAGGTACTAGAATTGGCTACCCATGATTAGAGTACTTAAGTAGGTACCCATGAATGGGCTAGAGAAAGAAGTGCCTACAATAAGAATACTTAAGAAGCCACAATGAATAGGTGAGTCAAAAGACTAGACTACATATCTATAAACTCATGAATAGTGGTTCTACAATCGCCATAGGGTAAGGGTGACTAGGCTGACTACCTATGTAGATAGTACTCGGATAAGAACGACAGGGATGCATTAAAATGGGATTTGTAAGTTAATATAAGTCACAGGCTATGAAAATAATTGAAATTGATAGTCCTCGGTGCACTTCATAGTTGTGCATCAAAACTTTTCTAAAAAATTCTTTGGAATTGAGCGATTAATTGAAAAAAATAAAGCTCAACAAATAATAATTATTTTGTAATCAATATCTTTAATAAAAAAATCCCGAAGTTTGAGATCACCTCGAATTTTTGAAGAGTAGGCCAGTAGAAACCTTCTGGTGCAATTTATTTTCGTATTCCACCATTTAAAATGGTCAAAAGCGGGTATACAAACTTTGTGCAAATGTATGTAACAGGCAGAAGGAGGCGTGGCAGACCCCATATAGTATATATATATTCATGCTCAGCAACACTAGCCCAGTCTATTGAGCCATGTCTGTCTGTCTGAACACACAGATCTCAGCTATTATAAAAGCTAGAGACACTAAATTTTGCAGAAAGATTTCTGTATACTATACGCTGATCAAGTTTATTTTAAATGTTGGCTGCCACGCCCACCGCCCCTGCAAATTAATAATTTAATTTTTAAAGTCCTTTGGTACGCAGCGTATAAAAGATACAACTTTCTTACTTTGACATATACTAAGCTGATTAAAATATCTACGTATGCTCCAAATTTCCTCTTGATCGGACAATAAACACAGAAGTTATGCAAGAAAGTTTGCGATAGCACTAAGTTAACTAGCGCGAGCGCCATCTGTCGGGAATAATTTGAAAGTATGTACATGTGTATGTATGAATTTAACAAATTAAACTATACCCTGGTTTGAATTAGAAATATATCTTCCTATCTCTGCATATATATATATATATATATAGTATATCTCGTTACACCCGACTTACCGGCTTAATGTCGCGATGAAGGAAGCCAACAGAATGTATAGACTCAATGGCCTTGAGTATCTGCAAGCCCAGCCTGAGGGTGGTGCTTAAAGAGAAGGCTCCTCTTGGCTGTGCTCGCCGCAATTCAGCTAGATTCTTGCCCTGCAGTTGCATGACGACATAATTAAATCGATCATTACGTCCACAGCCAATAAAACGGCAAACATGTTCTTTGCCCTGCAACTTTTTGAGTACCGCAACTTCCATTTTGAGTACTTGTTTTGGCTGCCTGGCGGACTCGACCTTGAGCGCTACTTGCTCTCTAGTGATAAGGTCTTGCCCTTCGTAGATTTCTCCAAAGCCGCCACCGCCAATCTTGCGCACAACCTAAAAAGAAGGTAGAAGATATATGTATATATAGAAAGAATGGTAAAGCCTGGGAAAGTTAACCCCATACCTTCCATCGTTCCTTCACCACGTGTCCCGGCTGCAGCAAATCTTCAGATGTCATTTTTTTAGCTTCTTTTAGTACAATCTGTTGACAGCTGCTAACAATGTTCTGGTTGTCAGGTTGTTCTACTTGAGCTTGAGCTGCCGTCGAAGGTACTTTAAAAGTGACACGATTGCGTACTCCTAATCGATTATGTTTTGCGGGTAACGTCGCTGAGCGCTTTAATGCATTTGGATAAGGTGGATACCTTTGATCTTCCGAAGACTCGGGTGCGACTATTCTTTCCTCGCCCTCGTTTATTATTCCCGTCAAGTTGCGTACAAAGAGGGCCTGCAGCGCTGCGGGCGCGATGGACGGCGGGGGCCTTGATGGAGGTGGTGGCGGTGGCGGGTGTAAGTCGATACTCTGATCTTTATACTTTGGGTTATCACTTATATACGTTGTTTTCGCTTGTTGGCCTGATTGAATTTGATCCTGGTGTTGTAGTTGTTGTGCCCAGTTAGTTTCGCCGTTAGCGGTTGTAGTGTGAGGTCTTGTGGCACTTTCATTGTTCCTGAAGGTAGAGTAAAAGGTTCAATTTGAAATATATATATGTATGTAAATAAACAATATACTATTGATGAGTATCTTATCAAATCTCTGATTATGTTACAATACAAAATTGTATTCATTTATTATTTAGAAAGATGTATTGCGACCTATTGTACCCTCATTGTACACATTTATTATTATTATTTGGTTCAGCAAGATGTATTGCGACCTGGTAGACCTTGTGTACCCTCTGCCGAGCCCAGCTCTTGGTATCTAGCTATTCTAAGGAAGTAACCTCACAGTAGCTCTGTGAGAATTCTCGCAGAAAACACATCCTCTTAAGAGGGTGTTCTTCTCTGCAACTCATTTAAAACACATGAAAGTACTATATTTCTCTTTTACTTTGAGAGTTCAAATTATAACTTTGTTAGTTCTTATTTTTTTAAACAAGAAAGTGTTATGTTAGTTCACATTAAATAGTATGTACTGTCAGACTTAAGGTATATAAATATTATTATAATCATATGATAATGAAATATGTACTGCGACCTAACAATTCTGTTGTAGCTTTGTTGGGCGTACATTATCATTCCAGTTGTGCTTATGAAGTCTAGCATTTTTCCTAGGGAAATTGTCCTTAACTCTACAGTTTTAAGAAGGTCCTTGACTAGTATTGCACTAACTGAAACATTGCAATTATGTACTCAGCCGTTTTAGGCTCTAGTTTTTATTATATTATATATCTATTCAAATAAAGATGTTCTTACAAATAATATTCATAAAATTGCCAACCATTGATGATCTCATACTGCATGTATACATATGTTTGGGCTTAATAAAAAACATACACACATGTTCATACAAACGTAGTTATATTAAGTGCTTAATTCCTTAAGCAAAATGACACAAAATTAATTGTAAAAGTTCAAAAGGAAACAGTTTATTGCTTGGAACGATATAATTTACCTAGATTACTCAACCGTACTGTGTTTTTCCATTCTAGAAAGGCTTTGAAAATTTCACGACTTCCTTAAGTTCCACGTTATATCATGAACTGCTTATATATATGTATATGTATGTATATATATTAACGAAGAGGTTGCGTTGAGCACAGTTATTGGAAGTAGCACAGAAAGTTAGTTAGTTAGGCAAAAACAAATGAAATTCGATTGTTTTCTTTAAACGCACGGAAATGGTCTTCACATTTTTGAACAAACCCGATATAAAAAACAAGTATTGATTGCGTTTAGTTGTTTCTCTCCCTTCCAAGTGAAGCTTTTTTAGAGCAAAACAACGTGTAGACCCGCTCGCAAAGGAATATATGAGAGGCACTTTCACTGACAGTTGTCAATGGTTACTTCCATCCCATCACCATTTGCACCCTTCCAATGGCGCGTGCGCAAGGACATTTCCGTATAATATACTATGTTATATTGTATAAGAGATGCCATACAAAATGTTAGCATTAACAGTAGCTTATAATGCACAACTTTAAAGCCAGCCTAACATTACAAATACATCAAATGTATATATAAATATTATAACTAATATAATAAAAGAAGTATTATATATAATATAATATATAAAGTATGTATATATAATAACTAATAATATAAAATGTACAAATAAATATATAATAACAATATGTTATATTATATAATAAAATATATAAAGTATAAAACTGTAAAACGGCATTTTCTGTGACATTTTCGTATATTATGCTATGTTATACTGTATAAGAGATTCCATACAAAATATTAGCAATAACAGTATCTTGTAATGCACAACTCTAAAACCAGCCTAACATAACGAATTTATTAAATATGCATATATATAATAATATATAAAATATATAATAATATATATACATATATATACTAATATATAATATATAAAGTGAATATATCTGTGAATATGAGACAGCTTTTACCTTACTATAAGGTATTATACAACCCAATCAAAAATAAGTTGGAGATCTGAATATGCGACAAATGCAATTAATATATATAATATAAATGTTATTATATTATTATAAACGCTTATATTATATTATATATCATGCAGGCGTCTGCAGATTTCGACTTAACCCCATAAAAAAAACGGAAAAGACTTTAAGCAACTACATTTTTTAATATGTTTTTAAGGTAGGCTCAAGTTTTGGAAGCTTAAAAAACATATAGAACATACATACATATATCGAACATAAGAAAATTAAATTTTCTCAATTTATTGTGGAGTTTTAACATTTTTATTTGGCCTTTTCTTAACATCGTCAGACCTCAGAAGTGCTGGATAAATTTAATCTTTGATAACTATAATTGGGCTAAACAGACATACATATACATATCGTATACCCAATCTATATCCAACGGACAGACTGGGGACTGACAGACACGTGAAGATCGAGCAAGAATATACATACATATATATTTTAGGGTCAGGCACAGTTGCCATCATACATTTTAAGAATAAGAGCCTTTTAAAAGTCTTCATTTGCGCTGATTGTCCCTATTTTAGATATATATGTATGTCATACTAATACGATATTATCTATACGATATATCTATCTTAATTAACTTCATTGTTATTAAACATATCTACATGTGTATATATGTACTTTCTACGGTCCTAAAGTGCGGCAGTTGATGTTGATCAAGAATATCTTATTTTGTGAGGTTAGAGACGCCTCCATCAGCTGTTACACACACGTCGGTTCAAGGCCTATAGCTTTAAAACTACCCTACATCGATTCATAAAGAATCGAAAATATATTTTAATTCGATAAATATTTAATTATATATATTGTAATTATATATATGTGTACATCGTTAATTAAAATCAAATAAATAAATAATATAATATATTTATTGTCATTTTATATAGAATAAAAACTCGTAAGCTTATTGTCATTAGTTATAGAATAAAAACTCTTAAACTTACTTGTTAATCTCCTGCAAATGAGTGTGCATCTTCTTGTGTCTTCAGTAAGTTGATTAAAACAATTCAAATCAAATTGATTCATTTGATTAGCTCAAATCTAATGAACCTTAAATGATAAATTTGTTTAAAACTGTATCACTATTTTTTTTTAAATATAATTTATTATATTTATAATTATTTATTATATTATTTATTATATTATAATTTATTTTACGATATTTGTTAACCATTGGCAGCTCTAAGGCAATAATCTATTATTTCTTTACATATTTACAAATCAGACGAACGCTAAAGTCGGGCATGTTCGACACTAGTATACCCTGCACCCAGTTTTTAAATAATTTATTATATTTATAATTATTTATTATATTATAATTTATTTTACGATATTTGTTAACCATTGGCAGCTCTAAGGCAATAATCTATTATTTCTTTACATATTTACAAATCAGACGAACGCTAAAGTCGGGCATGTTCGACACTAGTATACCCTGCACCCAGTTTTTAAATATTTGTGTTTATTGTGCGATCGTATTGCAACAGGTCGATAGTTTTATTGACATATAATTATTAGAGTTGACTCTTATAATAATCGACTTATAATAATCGACGCAGCTAATGGTTCTGTGCATGAATATACATTTACACGCTTCCTTTTACCTGTTACATGCAGTTAATTAGTGTACTCCAGGCAAAAATAACTATGCATAATTAATGCAGTTTATTTCCACAATATAAAATGATTTTGCTAATTATATATATATATATATATATATATATATTCAAATATATATGATATTTTGCACTTTTCGTTTCAAAGAGAAGTTGCATAGTATAAGACTAAAGCAAATTAAATATTTGATTAAATTTTACACATTATGTGTAGAATTTGTTTAAATATATATATGGATATGTATAGTAGCACTTTATCATAGAATTTTTGTATACATGTGTGCATTTTTTTGTCGCTATCACCTTTATTTGTATTAACAAAGTAGTCGTGTGTGTGTGTGTGTGATATATTCTATTTTTAAATACACACAGATTTTGGTCATTTTAATTATAGAGAAAGCCATCAAAAAGTTTTGCAGATCATGAGAACAACAACGGCAGCACGTGCAATAGTTCAAATTTGATGATTCAAACACAAACTAATTATTATTATTGTAATTGTAATTGATAATGAAAACTTTTTAGGAGAATTATAGGTTATACATGGATTATAATAACACTTTGATAATATATTTCTATTTTTATGCAGAGTTATGTTGTCTCTCTCTTTTTGCAGAGATATTCACGTACATTGGGATTTGGACAACAAAAGATGGGAGTGACTCAATTCTAAACACTTTCGACGGAGCTTTCACGATGTTCTACGATACGTGAATGTTCACTAAGAACTTTATACTGAAACGGTTTCTTTCGTTTCGAAAAAACTGTTCCTCTCGTTGCAGAGCAACTCAAAAAATCGTATGTACATTCTCTTATACATGCATACATCTATGCACAGATACCTATACATATATCCATACATATGGTTATTCGGTATTTTCATCCAGCTGCAGGTGTGTTTATTAATGTACAATAAATACATATAAATACAACACATTAGGCATTATATTTATTACAAGCATAAAATAATTAATGCATTAAATGATTATCTGAAAAGGTTTCTTAACATCTTCAGTACACCAGTTGAATTGTTATTTTTTGCTTTTCCATATGCATAGTATTTATTTTATTTTATGAATTCATATTTTCGTTTCCCAAGAGATAAATTCGACACAGTCTTAATTTAAGACATATTTTCAATAAGACGCTCAAAATAAATATAGCGAACAAAACCTAGTTATTATTGTTTTGTACAAAAGCTGACTGATACGAATTCCTGCAGGGCAGTCCACTCCGTATACAGTATTTTGATTTCAATGACAAACCGACAAATATTTATTGTAATTGATATAAAATGCATTTATTAGTTATATAAAAGATATTGAAATTATACGGGGCGTATAATTCCATAATACATATGGAACTCGGCGAAATACTAAATTAAATATTTAATTTGTTGACCAAGTAAACAGTGTGACCAGTTTCCGAATATAATTAGCCATATTTGGTGCATGCCAACATAATTGACTAAGGTCTCATTGTATATCATATGTGTTGGAATTTGAAATTAATTTGAATTCTATCAAAAATATACATATATTCCTTATCAGCATCGACAAGGAAGTCTAACTATTATTATTTATATAAAATTCATTTGTATTTTATAGATATTGAAATTTTCCCGGGGTGACAAGATCTGATGGTTAATACATATGGAACTCGGCGAAATACTAATTTAAATATTGAATTTAATGACCAAATAAACGGTGTGACCAGTTTGCGAATATAATCAGCCATATTTGGTGCATGGCAAGATGATTGACTAAGGTCTCTCCTGACTAAGCGCAGTATAATATTGAAATTTAAAATTTAATTCTAATAAGAGTACAATTAAAAACTAATTAAGAGTAAATTTAATTATTTGAGTATAAAGAAAGTAAAGTATATATACCATATATACATATGTATAATTCCAATATTATATATACTTAATCATATATTTAAGTTCTCCTAAGCCGCGAAATAATTCAATTAAACGTATTTCAAACTATAGTATTGAACTGGGCGAATGAAACAGTGGTTACAATATTGAATTGCCATCGGAGAGCATTGGGCATTGATTCTGAAGCAATCAGAAAGGGTTGGCAAAAGAGAAAGGGGTAGGGAAAGCGGCAGTGGAACTCTAGAATGAAAGTTCAGTCGATGTTCGGCAGAAATCAATATGGAAATCAATAAAAAAGTGTATACAGAAGCAAATCGTCACCCTTGATAATGCTAAATAAGTTCACCCTTCAATATTTGTATGTATGTATGCCTATAAAAAATGTACAAACATATACATATACACACATGCAAGGAGTTCTTGAAATTGCATGAGTGCCTGTATACGAATACAGCAACAAATTTGAGGGATGTTTGATTGAACATAGAAACACTATTCTATCGAATTCATGTACTTGTATCAACCAAATTTATATGAACCAATATGTACATATATCGTTCATTTACATTAAAGAGTCATGAGATAAAGAAAGTACCTACAAAAGACACAATATATAATATAAAATATAATATTTATTACATATATTATGTTAATATTTGATACTAGTTAACAAATGACTTTTTATGCAAAGTTTAATTTATTGAATCTTTTTAAAATGCACAAATGTTGAAAAGTCTTAAAATACGTTTTCATTAATATAATTAGGGTTTTCTTAATATTTTTTTAACTTTATAATAGTTTGAATGGGAGCAAAATTCGCGCGGCGCGCGACAGTGGGATACCCTTCCACCTTTGTTCCGGTATAGTTTAATTTGTTAAATTCATACATACGCACATACTTCCATATTATTTTCGACAGATGGCGCTCGCCTGCCTCCCTGACACAAGCACTTGGTGCTATGCTCATACTTTCTTGCATAACTTCTGTGTTTATTGTCCGATCAAGTTGAAATTTTGAGGATACGTAGATATCTAGTAGTTGTGTTACAAATCCACTTAAAAAATTAAATTACTGATTTCTGGTGGGCGTGGCAGCTAACATTTGAAATAAACTTTATCAGCGTATAGTACACAGGAGCCTTGCCAAATTTGGTAGCTCTAGCTTTTTTAATAGCTGATATCCGTTTGGTCACACAAGCAGACATGGCTCTATCGACTCGTCTAGTGTTGCTGAGCAAGAATATATATACTTTATGGGGTCTGCCACGCCTCCTTCTGCCTGTTACACACATTTGCACAAAGTTAGTCGACCCTTTTTTGACTAAAGATTAAAATTTAATATTTTAATTAGAATTTAAGCAATTTTTTTTTAAATTTCTATATAGTCGATAGTCTTTAGTTAACATTAAATAAATAAATAATAAATAAATTACGTTTGACTTTAATTCTTGGGCTTGTAAGTACTTTACAGCGATCAGAAAGAGACTTCGACTCTATATGTATGTATGATTAAAGAACTGTTTCTATTTAAAAGTTCCTTGACGAACAAATGAGAATTATAATAAAAACGATTGAGGGGTTTAAAAAATAGGTCCTACATTGTTTTAAGTGCCAGTTCCTTGATAAAACTTGGCAAACAAACATACTTTCTACTCCGACACGCTGTTAATAAGTCGGAACAAGAGCGGATCTGACTGATATACAGCTGTAAATTATAGCTATCGTACATGAACCTGTCGATTTTTGTTATTTTTTGGGTGATTTTTTAACTATTATCTTTTTGGCAAAACTGGTTTAAACAGCTGACGCACGTTTCGTGTTTTGAATCAAACATCGTCAGTTTGATCTTTAAATTAACCATGAATCGTCTTGTTGCATTTTATTATCAAAATACTTCTTCAAAGATGATGCGAATCGTAACGTAACTGTTAGATGGTTTCAAATTTTTTCTTTTCCAAAATGCAATAGCTTTATTTGCATGACATGTGGTTTGCCAACAAGACCGATACCGGCAACAATCGGAGTAGCCAATAAAATCTATTTAATTAGATAAACATAAGATTTACACATCTTCTATACTCTACTACACCTAGTTAAATATAAAATTAAATAATAGTTAAATATAAAACTAGAAACACATGATGAAAACAAAGACTTTTTTGAAATCAAATCAAATATGTTTGTTAGAGAATGAAATAATTTCTTTAATTTAAATATAATAAAAAGTTCCTTTAACTTTATAGAGAACATACATATATGTATAAAATGTAATTTGTAAACAATCTAAGTTAAATATAAAATTAGAAACACATGATGAAAACAAAGACTTTTCTAAAATCAACTCAAATATGTTGATGACTTTTTTCGCTGTCCTTTTATTTCAAGAAGAGCAAGGGGTAGCTTATCGCCAAAGCTTGCTATACTTGATTCATTTCAATAAATAAATACATATACCATATGTGTGTGTGTATGTGTATGTGCATGTATGTGTATGCGAATATTAATGCTGTACACCGGGCACAAAGCAAATACGCTGTACGCAAACTTCTGCAGAGGGAGACGACACACACAGCAGGGGCTGAGTTTTTTTTCATCACCGTGGATGATCTTGGTTTTTTTTATGTATACACTTTTTTAATTTTTATGGCGAAGGGTGGCGGCGGCGTTGTTGACGGTGTGTGTGTGTGTGTGTTGTGTTCCGACTACAGAAGGTGGCAAAAATTGCCACTCTCTGCGCGCGGAACGTACATTCTGCTTATGCGCCACCACCAACTTCATTATAATTTTGTCGGGGTTGTTTTTTTCATTCGTTCTTTTTTTTATGTTTTTCTGTTTCTGTATGCTCCACTTCTCTTTTTGCTGTTCCCGCTCGACTACCAAGCAATACCCTACACACACTCTCCCCTTACACTACGCAGCAACTGTAGTAATACTTGTGTATTGTAGGCCATCTGCAGTTCGTCAATGTCTGCTCTCTGTGTGCGTGAAATGACACCCCAAATTTTTTTTTGTCGGTCCGTGAAAAATTGGATAAAAAACGCATGGCAGTTTTAGCATCTAAAATTTCTAACATTGAATTATGGAATATCGATTTTTTGTTTTGCGCAAAAACAAAAAAAAATTGCATTACCAGAGAGAACGTTATAGAGAAGGTGGTGCCATACACTGTCAATACGGTGTCTACTGTGTGTGCACATGACATGGAGGGAAGGGAACAGTGCAAAGGATTTAGAATTAATTGCAAAAATAAAGCGAACTACACAAACTAATACAATATGATATATATACATATATATATACATATGTATATATATTTTCAACTATATATTTTATTTAGAATCTTTTGATAATAACAATAACTAACTAAGAGATATTTTATTTGGGAAATGCAAAGTAATGCATGAAAAACATGCCCTCCCCCGAAATTACACAATACTCGTACATATACAGTGTCGCTCAACTGAATAGGTTTGGCTATTTGTTTAGGTTTGAAACGTTGTATCTCAGTTATATGCAATCCGATTTAAGCGAAATTAATTTTTATGTATGAATAAATCTGTCATTTGTTAAATAGAAAAGTTTGTGTTCCCTTAGTTTTGTTTTTAAATAACTTTTTTTTTTTCAAAAACAACAAAAAATCTGCCTTATTTTTGGCTCAACTGAAGAGGTTTGACCACTAAAACTATTAAATAAAGTATACATTTATTAGTATAAAGGAAAATTTCAAGACACTGGGTAGTTTAAATAATAAAGAGCACTGTTTTACCTTTATTTAGTATTTGATATGGCCACCCCCTTTCTTTTAATTATTACAAACATACGGTTTGGTAAGAACCAGGTCTTTTTAATTGCTTCAACTAGGGTCCCAGTTTCACTAAATCGCCTTCCTCCTTCGTACACTCTCCTGGACAAAAGTCCCCAAATGTATATCAAATTATCAAAATTGAAAATGGCTCAAAAAAGGGTATACTAACTTTGTGCAAATGTGTGTAACAGGCAGAAGGAGGAGTGGCAGACCCCATAAAGTATATATATTCTTGCTCAGCATCACTAGCCCAGTCGATTGAGCAATGTCTGTCTGTGTGAACACACAGATCTCAGCTATTATTAAAGCTAGAGCTACCAAATTTGGCAGGAAGATGCCTGTGTACTATATGCTGATCAAATTTATTTTAAATGTTAGCTGCCACGCCCACTGCCTCTGCTAATCAATAATTTAATTTTTAAAATGGATTTGTAAGCGTCGTTTAAAAAAAACATCTTTCCTACTTTGACATATATTAAGCTGATAAAAATATCTACGTATCCTCAAAATTTCAACTTGATCGGACAATAAACACAGAAGTTATTCAAGAAAGTATGAGCATAGCACCAAGTGCTTGTGTCAGTCAACAAGGGAGGCCGGCGAGCGCATCTGTCAAAAATAATATGGAAGTATGTGCGTATGTATGAATTTAACAAATTAAACTACACAAGAACATATGTAGCTGGAAGGGTATCCCACTGCCGCGTGCAGCTCGACTATTGCTCTCATTTATGCTTACAGCTTAGGCCAAAAGTCTTTGTTTTATCATTATATCAATGTTGGAAAGAGTATGCCAAAATTGGAAATGGAAAGCGGATGAAGCAGTTGAGGCGCAGTCACTCTCAACATTTGCATGAAATAATCTTCAAATATTCAATTATATGCAGCGTACTATCGATTCAAATAAACATTTCATGCATTTCTCTGCATTTTATGTAGTTTTTTTGAAAAACTTTCCCATAGCTCTTAAAAATCAGCATTAATATAAAAGTATAACTGTTGAGAGGCCAAATCGGAGCGATATAACGTATAGCTGCCATACAAGCTGTATGAAGTGGTGGAGTAGTTAAATAAATAACAATTAAGTGAGAAACCTTATGCAATTTCATGTTTCACAGTTTCCTGAAGCCAGGAACTTTTAAAGCACATTTTTATAAATGTTAAACAAGCGGAGTAAGGGTGTTTAACCATTCTCTATGGTATTTTTTTCTATACAAATCTAGAACTAAGCTTGATTTATTAGCAATTATTAAATATATTTTAATATAATTGTTATATACATACATACAAACAGCAGCCATGAGATTAAAGTTGTGTACAAAGTCCGAGATGCTGCCGAGGCACGTCCGTTATCCTCATCCCCCCATCGCGGTTGTGTAGACCAAGCCCTAACTTTTCATCATACATTGCTGCAAAGTAAATAAAGTAGGAGGGGAAGGGAAGATGAGTCAAGGTGAGGGCGGCATATCTTCGTCGTTTAACCGTATCACAATCACGACTCGAAACACATTAACACTTTAATTGCCTTTGTTTAATTTACCTTGCTGTGTGTATGCCGGAAATGTACAGGAACTTCATTTGTAATCCGCATGCTTTGGCTTTGGCCGTAGCAAAGGGACGCACAAAGATGGTGCCACACTTTGCCCTTTCTCATTCGTGCGTGCAAGAAGGATATTCGATTAATTCGCTCTTGGTAGTGGTAGTGGTATTGGTAGTGGTGCTGCAGCTGTTGTGTGTAACGCTGTTGCTTCATTCACGTACCAAACGGAAGTGTGAAGATATTCGCGATTAAGCGTAACGCTTCCACCTTGCCAGCACAACCAACTTAATCCAGTTAGCCCCCAAAAATCACTAATTAAATATTTCAATTCGACTTGAAGGGACATTTATATTTGTTATATATTATATATTTCATATCAAACTATTCTTTGCCATATAATAAACTGAGTTTATAGCACCGACAGTGGGTTAGAAGAACTGTTTTTTGTGTTCTACATTGGTGTCGTAATTTAAAATCAAATTTGTGTTGTGTTAATCTTGTTTTCAATTTTAGTTTTGTTGTTCCTACGTATACACCATTGCATGTTTCTGTATTGTTGCCACTGCAATGAATTTTATAAATCACATTATTTTTGTCTTTTGCATCTATTTTTGACTTAGTATTATTATAAAAATGTTTGAATGTGTGGAACGGTTTATGTGCTATTTGTATTTCTGTATTATTGTAACAGTCGGATATCATTAATCTTTCTAATAATGTTGGAACATAGATTATAGATCTATGTATATGATTTCAGTTGTCTATTTGTAGTTTCTCTTGATGTTTCCTGATATTTTTTTATTAGCTTTTTGATAAACGTTTTTGCAAAGTCGTTGTCCGTAAGTATTTCTGTTATTTCCTTCTTAATCTCTTTATGGTATATTTTGTCATTATTTATTTTATATATTATTTTACTTGTAATGCATTTGCAAAGTTTTTGTAAAGTAGATAAAGGAACAACCCGAATATACCTTTAGTCAGTCTAATTATTTACAACGAATTTGCTATTTAAAGTATGGTTAATTCACCTGAAAATGTCATCATCAGTTGTATGTTATTCGAGGAGAGTCTGTGTGGTTTGTGATTGCGATCTGTTCTATAGCTAATTTCTAATTTCTATTCATCATATTCCAACGATAAGAGAGACACAGATACAAACCCCCCTATATCATTATCTACATTTTCCGGGGCTGTTTTGTGCACTCAGCATTAATGTTAGCGTTGTGGTGATTACGCAGTGTCATTGAAATATAATTAATTTCGTTACGGTCGCAGTTTAATTTTGGCTAAAAGCAGAAGTCACATACTCCTTAGGGGGCTTGATGCTGGTCAAAGTGGTCGTAAAAGGCATAAAGCACACATTTATATGCTCGACTTGCATAATTATTGCGAGAGCTTCAAGTTAACTTATCGGGATTGTCATTATGTTTTCGCAAATTAATAGAAAATACGCAACTCCGTCTGCGTATCCGTATCATCATCCCCCACATTGGTTAACTAATTTACTTTTTATGAATGCTCCCCCCTTGCACACACAAAAACTGCACCAAATTCGATATCATCAATTATTTACACGCGAGAGACCGATTTCTGCCTCTTGATGAGTACATTTATATACGAGTATTTCATTCATATCCGTACACGTGTACGTACCAGTTCGTATGCATTCATAATCATCATTTCGATGTAACATGGACTCCCAATAAAACCTATTCTAGCCAACGCAAGACACTGCTTTTTCCTTGTAATACAGCAAGTAAAAGAGATTCTTTAATTCACTACCACAAAGTTGCACCTTTATGCCTTATATAATAGTATAAAGGCATCCCTATATAATTCAATATGTATAAAGTAATTTATATAGTTATAAATATACTATAGAATATTGTACAAAAGCATCAACAGGCCAACACTATCAACAAATTCTTGAGAGAGAAGCTGCGTGAAATGAACTATGCAATCGAAGTACCTTCTTTAAAGATACAGGATAAGTATGAGTGAGTATATAAGATAAGTATAATAAGTATGAGTAAGATATAAGTAAGTAAGTAAGTTTGCAGTTGCTGCGAACTGGTGCCTAAGCCATGAGATATGCATAATCACCCCAGGGTAAGTACATATTACAATTTATACGATAACTGCCCTTAACTGGCATGTAAATTCAAGACTTCCTTTCTATCCAAGTAGACTTTTGTTACTAAATCTGCTGCTCTAGCCAATCGTAGAACCTTGCTTAGTAAACTTATTCAAGGGCACATAGTTAGTAATGACTCTACACTTCTCTGTTCCTGGTAGCATCACCCCTAATTATCTTTCACTAAAACTTACCAATTGTTGTTCAAAATATGCCCTGCATGAGATATTCAGGTTATTATGTTCCGACTACAATAAGTTATATTCTTTTGTAGCTAATAACAACAATAATTCTGTATGTACCTTAAAATTCCAAATCCTCACTCATCTATCTGGTAACTAGTTAAATATATACTTATCTTCTTTCCAGTGACAGTAGTACACTCTTCAACTAACTGCATGTTCGCACATTCAACTCGCAAGTTTGATTTGCCTTTGCTTACTAATACTAATTCTCCTGATCTGATTCGAGTTTTTCTGGGTTTTCCCCAATCCTCTGCAACAAATGTTGGATTGGCTTTTTCTTTTTTTATGCCAGTTTGTATACAATACATTTCAATTAATTCTATTTTTATCATTTAAGGTTTTACCTTTATCTTAAAATTATTCTTAGTTTTATATTTTTAATTCAAAATGTACAAACAATTATGTTTATTAATTGTTCTTTAGTTTTGAACAGTCGACTGACCATAGTTCGACTATAAATTAAATAAATTAACTTAATAAGAAGTGGGCTGATAATGGATCTCTAAGTTCAGCAGGGATACAATAGATCGTGGATTGTTAAATAATAATTATCAAGGTTACTGCATACTTTTGTATATTTTAATTAACTTAAGTGAAGCTGCAAATACAAAACTGACGTAGCTAATAAAGTATTTCATGCAAAGACATCTTAAGAGACAAAGAGAAGAACGGTCATAGTAAGTATAGCTATCCTGCTGGCGCTAATCAACGTATATATAACTATGCTCTGTAAAGTTAAAACATATTTAGGTATAGTTATGTGTTATTAACTTAGGTTTTATTCTAATTCGTTGATTATTTATTAGATTGTATTACATAGCACCCTTATCTCAGATGACATCCACGGCGCGTGACGTCTGAACTGAGCTAAGCACAGATTTAAGAAATTTTAATTAATTATGTTGTCGCGGTACTTAATTGTGGCGCAAAACGTTAAATGCCTAATTATGCTGGTAACTCCGGTCAAGGACAGCTGAACAGAGCTGAGAGCTGAGAAATGTAAATGAAAATGAAAACGGGGGATGCTCTTTGCTGTGTATGAGGGAGAGGGACGCAATGCCTGCGCTTTGTCACTTATTCAATTATAATTGTTTTAGCAGAGTTCAAAGTGATCAGAATAGGGGAAGTGACAATGGCGCGTTTGTCTTCCGGCACAGCAGACCACTGCGAATGGAGAATGTAAAAGTAAATATAGCAATTGTCCATTTTGGGACTAGCCCGCACAGATTTGTTTTGGCATTAATTTGAGATTAAAAACCCAAAAATCGACATACAGCACCCGCCTAACGCCTGTTGCTCTTGAGTGCCAGTAATTTAGGCCACTTAACGAATTTAATTGTAATCCCAAAACCCCAAACGCAGTCAAAGTCAATAAGAAGTGCCACCATCAGATTTCGTAGAAGAATCTCTTATGCGACTATTACACCCTTGCAGAGCTTAGGTTTTAGCGTTGGTATCTTGTGCCTGGTACGAAACTTACATTACTTGGAGAAGTATTTCATACATAACCCCAGTGGACACTCTTCTACAAAGTATACATATTCTTAACCTTAGTGAACACTTTTCTACAAAGTATACATATTCTATATAGGCATCAACAGATTTAATATTAATACCCGCTACTTATAGCGTAGAAGGTTAATATAACTTTATGCCAACCGAAAAAGCATGAAACAGGCAGAAGGAGGCATGCCAGAGCCAACAAAGTATATATATTCTTAATCAGCATCATCAGACGAGTAGATATAGCTATGTCCGTCTGTCTGTCAGTGTGAAAATCTAGATTTTGTGCTTGTTTCACTATTGCAGTGAAAGTATTGATAATTTGATTATTTATTTGAACTTTCCTACGATTGAAATTACTTAAATGATCAAGAAACCTCTGCTTGGCTGCAATATTTATTGTATATATATTAGAAATATAATATAATATTAGAAAAAATAATAGAAACAGAACTTGCAGCTGGACAAAAAACTAAATTGTTCATAATATATATGCATGAAAATGGCATTATATAGAAGGCTGATAACTGTACTTTAATATGCAACCTGTTTTGGTCGATGTGACCTTTGATACTTTGGCAATCCTGCTCTAAAAGGAATGACCCCATGTTTGAGCTGCCAAAAATAATAGAAACTAGCCACAATACTGCGAATATTTAGCGATTTTTTCAGTGAATTCTAAAACAAAAGGGGCGTGCATTCAATACTTGCAGTTAAGTTTAGCTAAAAATGACAAAATTTGTGATAAAAAGCTGTTCAATAAACCTGTAACATAAAGAAAAGGTCTTCTTCCTTATTTATAACCTTATCTATAGACAGTCT
Organism: Zaprionus vittiger; assembly: GCA_018904025.1. Lineage (NCBI taxonomy): Eukaryota > Metazoa > Arthropoda > Insecta > Diptera > Drosophilidae > Zaprionus > Zaprionus vittiger. Next base: position 299,877 of record JAEIFQ010000850.1, on the reverse strand, counting down.
TGTATAGCTGCTCACAATTCTCTATCCTATTGTAATGTAATGTAAAGAAAGCAACAGTCGAGCTGCACGCGATAGTGGTATACCCTTCCACCTATGTTTCGGTATAGTTTAATTTGTTAAATCCATACATTCTTCCAAATTATTCTCGACAGATGGCGCTCGCATGCCTCCCTTGTTATAGCTTATACTTTCTTGAATAACTTCTTTGTGAATTGTCCGATCAAGTTGAAATTTGCAGCATACGTAGATATTTTAATCAGCTTACTATATGTCAAAGTAGAAAAGATGTATCTTTTAAACGAAGCTTACAAATCCACTTAAAAAATTTAATTATTGATTTGCGGGGGCGGTGGGCGTGGCACCTAACATTTGAAATAAACTTGATCAGCGTATAGTACACAAGAATCTTTCTGTCAAATTTGGTATCACTAGCTTTTATAATAGCTGAGATCTGTGTGTTCACACAGACAGACATGGCTCAATCGACGCGTTTAGTGTTGCTGAGCATGAATATATATACTTTATTGAGTCTGCCACGCCTCTTTCCGCCTGTTACACACATTTGCACACAGTTAGTACCCTTTTTTGAACATTTTCGCTTTCGTACAAACAGAGTTCAGATCGGAGTCGTTGAAATTATTTCCCACTTGCTATAACGACGCTAAATCTTTGGAATAAAGGTAACTGTGACTGTGCTTCCCTTGCACTTGACTTTGGATACACTTTATTCATTTCGAAAAAAAAGATAATAAGCCCACATACATATAAACTTCAAAACTTGGCCTGTAGGTTTTAGAGATTAGACGAACAAATTAAAACCAAAAAAAATGTTAAATCACAGAGAGGAAAACAGAAATTAACGATTGAAGAAAGGTGTGACAGACACACACTCACATATTTATATAATTAGCATATTTGGACAGACAAGAGCCTCAGAGACACACAACAAGACTCACACCTAAAAACCAGACCCGAAATCCAGATCAATGTACGGGAATACCGGTTTCAAAAACCCTCATGTAAATGGGCAGGTACGTTACACTCTTAAGCACACTTCCATTTCTTGTTTTTACGATTTCATTCATAGTTCTTACATATGGAATACCGTTGATTAAAGTCTATATTAGTTTTCTTTAGTTTATATAATTGGAAACTTATACATAAGAATTTATTGGCTGAAGTTTGTATTAATATGGGAGTTATATCTAAGACATTATATGTATGTATTCTTGATCGATCAGTGCGATTGCTAGATCATATTTCTATATTATTATAATTTATATTATATTATTATAATTTATAATATATCTTCAAGCTTTCGGTTGAAAAATCGCTACAAATTATGACTTTATATTAGACTTAAAAGACCTCACCCATAAGAATTCTTCTTATTATTTTACTGAAAATTATTTAACCTAATTGCTATGGAAATAAGGAAAGGGTATCAAATGTGCGATGCACGTAACTGGTTTTATCAGACTCAAATAGACATCTGTAGATCAAATTAGCATTTTCTCACTTCGAATCTCGTATAGAGTACGAATACAAGATCTATAATTTATGTTAACTTGAAAACTGTTACGCCATTCTCTGCCCTAATCGGATCAAATTCAATGAGTTTATGAATGGGACTGATCTGAATGAGTTCATAAATATGCAAACACCAAAGGCTCCAACTGACAGCAGGCCCCCATATTGGAGAGCGAAGATGTTCGAGCTGTTTAGCTGTTGATGAATGAAACGACCGTTCGAGAAGAGAAACACAACCTGGTCTATCGGACAATCAGAAGTGTTCTTTAGCCCCACTATACATACATACATACATACATATATACATACATACATTTATACATAGTTTATGATGAAGTTGCCTATTTCGAAGAGTTGTAAAATGCGGGACAAAATTAAATACAAAACGATATACAGTGTGTCAACTAATTCTCTGCAAAAGCAAAAATGCAATGAGAATTCAGTTTTAAAGTCAACTTTTACTAACGAAATTAGCATTTTCGTATTTTCTTTTTTTTACTATATTATTAGTTAGAGAATTTTGAACTAATTGGCATCAACAAAAACATAAATTTCATATTTAAACATTGCGAAATCAAACAAAAACAAAAGAAACTGTCAAGTAATTCTTTACAAAATGCAAAACGCATCGAAAAGAGAAATGAAATTCAGTAACGGGACTGCAAATTCCATCAAAATTTGTATGTTCTCTTTTATTATGCTTTGTCCTTATGCTTTTTTAGAAGATACAACTTTCCTTTGACATATACTAAGCAGATTAAAATATCTACGTATGCTCAAACAAAGTAAACTACATAGGAACATAGCTGGAAGGGTATCCCACTGTCGCGTGCCGCTCGACTGTTGCTCTCCTTGAAATTAGTTAGTAAGAGAACGACGCGCACGCATAACCAAACTTATTCTCATTAAATTAAGTTTGCATATGAAATAAATGCTATTAGTTACTTTCAAGCGACATGTCGATCTCTACAATACATATCTATATACATATGTATATATATATATGTATATGTATATATATATATCTATCTAATAACGATAAACAACAAACATCTCTCGAGTTTTGTTCTACTAATTTTCACAGCCATGCCGAGTGCATATAAAGTTGAAAAATGTGTAGGAGAAAGCATGATACATGGAGATTTGATAGGATACTGCATTATTTGGACAGCTGTATTTGTTCAATACAACCATGTATACACATTTAAAGTCTACCTGCCCCGGCACTAATTCCCGAAAAGTCAAACGTACTTCTAAGCAAACAGTATCGATACATGAAGTTGTTATACTGATACTGTTATACTATGTAATAAGCAATAACAGGCGTGTACCCAATTACAATGTTTACCGATCACTTACCATTATACTGGTCTCTCGGATGCCTATGTAAATGGGGTGCGGTGTATCTGAATTATCTGTTTCATGCACACAACAAATTTGTTAATGAATTGTGTAATTAATTTCAAATCAAATACTGTAGAGGAGCTCGAAGTAATCGAAGCGAATGGCTTAACATGCTAATGAGTACAGCAATGGACCGAGCTCAAGAGCTGAGCTGAGCTGCGTTGTACCTTATGTACCTTATACACTTCGATGGCCAAATGTTTCGAATCATACTACACACACTAAAAAAGGAATGAATTGTTTTCAGAGAGCTAAAAAGTTATAAGAATTCTGGATTGGATAGGAAAATATGAACGATTTCTTTTTATTGATCGCGCTTTCTGAGCTTCTGTGGTCTGCCCATAAAATTATTATAAATAATGATAATAATAATAAATATTAATAATTATAATAAATAATAATAAATAATTATAATAATAATAAGTAGTTCAAAGCTTAATATCAAACATTTCCGACAACTTCTTTGCTCTTTTCCCCTTATAATAATTAAAATAAACTTATTGTATTAAATTGTAGTCATCTCGTTTTCCAGGCATCTTTAAATGCGTTAAAATATCTTAGAATGTGAACTTCAGTAAAGCAAAATAGCAAAAGAAGCATAAGGACAAAGCATAATAAAAGAGAACATACAAATTTTGGTGGAATTTGTAGTCCCGTTACTGAGTTTCATTTCTCTTTTCGATTTTGCGAAGAATTACTTGACAGCTTTTTTTGTTTTTGTTTGATTTCGCAATGCTTAAATATAAATTTTATATTTTTGTTAAGGCTAATTAGTTCAAAATTTTCTAACTAATAATATAGTAAAAAAAGAAATTAAGAAAATCCTAATTTTGTTAGTAAAAGTTGACTTTAAAACTGAATTCTCATCGCATTTTTCCTGAAAAAAACTGAATTCTCATTGCATTTCTCCTTTTGCAAAGAATAAGTTGACACACTGTATATTATATATATAATATGTATGTATATACATATATATCACTCACATACTGTAACTTAGTAGATATGATAATGACTGAAAGTTCAATTTTTAAGTTGATTTGAGTAGGGTTATATTATTCAAACTGAACTTACATCAGTCTGTTTAGTTTTCTGTTAGAGATGCAGGAGATTATTAAGTTAAATCGCTACCTTATTAAATACTTGACTTGCTTTGGATTTTATATTATTCACTTATTTGTTTGCCAAAATCAATGATTTGCAACAGAAATGGCAATAAGGTCTCGTTATTTCCATTCAAACCTATTGCTGTACAAATAAACTTTAAAGACACCAAAAACCACGATCAAAAGCTTCGTTATGGTCGCCCTGCGTTGATATCAGGGTGTGGAAATAAGGCAAATCAAAAAGGGTTGCATAATAAAAGTTATTTGACATAACGAATACACAAATTTAGTAGTTAATTCTGCAAATATTTTGGGATTAATTCAGTGAATTCTAAAAAACAGGAGCGTGCATTCAATACATGCAGTTAAGTTAAGCTAAAAACTAGCGAATTTGTGATAAAATACTGTTCAAATAACCTGAAAAATAAAGAAAAGGTCACGGAGGTCACTGCCCCACCTTTATAGCGAAATATTGTCAAAGTTCTGCCTTATTTTTGGTTTGAAAACCGTCAATTCCTTTCTTACGATACTCCTCAAAGGTGATCTATCAGATTTAAATCCGGAAATGGGTCAAATCGCTACAATTTATTAAGTTTTTTATGTTGCACCCATTTTCTAGGCATGTTTGGGGTCATAATACTGTATATGTATGTATGTAGTTACTTTAAGTTTATAGAAAGCATTTATATAATTTGAATTGTCAACAAATTAACCGAAATAATAATTATTGATGGTTTCACTATCTAAAATTGAGAAAAAGTCATTGAAATTTCAATTTGTTAAATGTTTTATGTTTATATAAATACTAAAATAATATACTAAATACTGTCGTGTTGTGGACTGTCTTTTATTACGATGATTCATATCGATAACAACTAGTGAAGCCATAAAGCATGCATACATATGTTTCAACATAATGTAATCTTATAGCTAATTATATTATCTTACGTGCTGTGTCTTATATACATAGTATATATTCATACTGTTACTACTTGAAATACATACTATATTTAAATGCAAGGCAATTACACAGACCGTCTATACACCCCTGCTGCACACACACACTCACATACATATGAATGCATGTACATAGACAGCAGCATCGTCCTCCATACATACTTATGCATATGTGTGTGTACACATACATACATATGTGAGTAAGTGTATACAAAAGTTTGTATGTTAACATATTTTCACGCCAACATTAATTTTAAGGATGCCTGCTAGTGCCTACTGCATTCACCACGCCCACTTTTCGTCGTGCCTCGTGACCGCGAAATGAGCAAACTGATATACTGTACATACTGTGTGCGAGTGTCTGTGTGTGTGTGTAAATGTATGCACATACGCGAGATATGCGCGAGTCATGTACAAAATGAATAAATACACAAACAGACACACACATGCAGAGCCTCATCTGTATGATTGTACCTTTCGCACACATACACACACTCACATCGCACACCGCTACATATGTACAAACGTTCATACATACATACATAATTGCGAAGGAGTTAAAAAGGCTTACTCGTTAGTCAAAAACGAATCGAACCAACGACCGCCTGTGCTCTTCTCTGCTCTTCTCTCTCATCTCTTCTCTCGATAGCACCGATAACACCCTTTTTCCGCACCAACACCATACCACACTCCCATCCCACACCGCCACCCCCACCACCATCAACTATTTTTTGTCGATGCTGGAGGCTGCTAGTTCCGCAGTTGGTTGGCGGAGCCCCTGTTCGCATTGGTGTGCGTGTGTGTGCGAGCATGTGTGCTCGTACGAACAGCCAGTGCATGTGTATGCGTGTACATGTGTGCATGTGTATGTCAGTGCATGAGTGTGTGGGGTATTCTGCGTGTTTTATTCATTTATATTTAAAAAAGCGTAAACGCAGACGCGAGTTTCGTTCTTTAGCTTTGAGTGTGACTTTTCTGCAAAATGAGACGGTTACACATACACATACAAAGATAGCACACATGCATATGTTTGCATACAGTATATACATATACTGCGCTGTGTACATACATGCATACATATATGTAGATGTTAAATCAGTGTGCGAATGGAATGAAATGGCGGTGGTAGCATCCAATCCCCAACTCTTGCAATAATATATATTTACATACATGGCAGAAGAGATCCGCACACATACGCACGCACTCATACACATGCAGTATGTTTCTACCATGGGCCCCATTGTAATGCAGGCTCCCCACGAAACAGTGGTGACGGACCATTTAAGTCACATTGAAGTCCACTTCCCAAGCATGTTAGTTAATGTTTGTGCGACTTTTATTATTATTATTATTACTTTTTTATTATGTTTTTGGATTGTTATATAATTATAATAATATAAGTTAATATATTATTTAATTAACTTAATAAATTAAGTTATTATGAGTTAATAAATTATTATATTATATTAATATATTATTTTGTTATTATATACATAGACATAACTTGTATTTTGCCCTAATCACACTTGACTTTCTTCTATAAGCCAAAGAAAATAAGGAGTAAGGCTACCTCAGATTATTCCTATTCTAGTTGGTAAAGAATATTATAACAATGTTCATCATTATAACAGAAATGATAACTTTAATCTCTGTCAACTAATTCTTTGCAAAAGGAAAAATGCAATGAATATTAACGTTTAAAGTTGTTTTTTAAGTAACATAATAAGGGTTTTCTTTATTTTTTTATATACTATATTATTATTCAAAGAATTATGAACTAATGTGCATCAACAAAAATATAAAATTCATATTTATACATTGCGTAATCAAACAAAAGTAATTCTTTGCCAAAAGCATTGTTTCTATTTAATCTTTATTCCTTTTGTGATTGTTCTCATATGATATACTCGTTAATGTCCGATTTTGATAAAATATATATACTATTAATTGACTGATTTGTAGAGTTATTGTTGCAATGAAAGCTATAAGATATAGTTGTCCGATTCAAATGAAATACTAAACTGTAGAACTACAATAACGCGTTACTTCTGTTGTGTGATGAGTTAAGATGAGAAAAAGTGTCTAATTTCAATGCAACTTTGACATCAAGTTATACATATAGTACTGTTGTACTTGTTATACTATACATATTTATAAACATATATACTATACATATAATGCATCTATACATTATATAAACTGATACAATACGAAACGCCAATGTTCTACATAAATAACAAAAAACTATGATTCAAATGTTTTTATATGTTTTATATGTGTATGCTTTTTCCGATTATGACTCGTGCTTTCCCTAACAGTAAGAACTCTAAATAATATACCAACATCTAATATTAATTATGTCTTCAATATTACCAACCATAAGTCCACAATAATATCATATAGCACATAGGAAAAGCATATTCATTAAAAAAAAGGAGTACAAGTTAAAAATATTAGCGCTACCAATCTAGCTGAAGGTCTAATAAATTAACCCGAAGTTTGAAAAACAGCTGACACCCTAAGGTATATATATTCTGAAATAGGATCAACTGCGTAACCAAACTAGCCTCATTTTGAATGAAGTCACCTTTTCAAAATAACTCAACTTCCAATGGAAATTAGGAAGTCTTTATACATTCTATAGCTTTCATAGAATAAATCAATTAGAAAATTCTATGTGTCCATCGATTAGAAGTTAACCTAATGTAATATTGGATTAGTGTAACATAGCTTAAAGATCTTATATAACAAACAACCATTTGTACACTGTAAATGAGTTTTGAGCGATCCTTAGATGTATCAAGACCTCCATTGTGCCATCATTTACAATCATATAAGACCGTCGGCATGTTGAAGATCACTTTCATGAATTGTGTGTGTTATTAAGTTTATTTTGTTTGTTACATATATCAGAAGACTACAGAAAATATTCAAGAATCTTCAGATTTCTAATTAATTAAATTTATTCTTATTTAATTCTGCAATACACTTGTGTTATTAAGTTTTTGTATATCATTATCCATACTATTATTATTTGTGGATCTCATAAAATAAATAGTACAAACACAAATAATATTATTCCTAATTAATTGAATTTATTCTTATTTAATTCTGCAATATAATTAAATTAGAATAAAATTTAGATGAGTTAGTACTGTACATACAGGTTTGTGGATATCAAAAATAAAATAACGTACTAACTCGATTTATATTACTATTATTATTTGTGGATCTCAGGATAATATTATATTTATTATTTTATAATATTATTATTATTATTTGCAGATATCAAAAATTAAAAACCTACAAAAACGATTTGTGGATATGGATAATTGGAAAAAAACGTAGTAAAAACACGATTAATATATGTATATGCCATAAATAAATATATATGTATATTTACATGCTTAATATGTAATGTATATATGTATGTATATGTATATATGTATTCATGTCTAAGTAGAAATATATTTACATAGAAGAGAGCAGACAAATACCGAACGGTAGTTGTATAAAAATAATGAACGATGATTGCCATTGCCTGGTTTACTCCCACGCTACATATATATACACACACCCACACATACATATATATATATATATATATATACATACTAATACAAAGAAAGCAGCGCTCACTCTTTCGCACGTAAAAAGCACAGTGGTACTTTGTTTTAACGCATCTCTTGTCTCGTTCCCGCCTAATTACCACTCAGTGTGGCAATAATTACCCCATTATCCAGCTCTCTCTCTCTCTCTGTCTCTGAGCTTTGTTGTGCTCTTTGTGCTCTTAGCTCGTTCCTCTCTATCTCTCTCTCTCGCTCTCACACTGTCTCTCTCTATGCCAGCGTGTTGCTCTCTTTCACACACTCGCACTCTCGACACTCGACCGCCCTGAGATGCGCTCTTATTAACAGACGAGCTCTCTTCACTTCACATTTGGTTTGAGCTCTCTCTCTGCGCGCTCTCTTTGACGCTGCAGGGTGAAAAAGTAAAAATGTAAAAATACAGATACAATTGGTAGTATGAAAACGACGGTGGAAGCGGCTAGGTTGACGTTATCGAGGTACAGCGGACGGTGCAATTAAGACATTCAAAAACGCCACTAAATCTGTATGGCATAAATGAATAAAAATATATACAAATGAATATATAAATAAATATATATATTTATATGAATAGAATAATAATAATAATAGATAAACTGCGTAATATTCCCACTGTACAGCCGCTATACAGTGCCTAACAATTGCGACTCAGTGCCGCGACTTATGCATAAAGTTCGATTGTGCCAATAAATATGTATAATTAACAATGCTGTATATCGATATACAATGTATCGCATATCGAAACAATAAAAAGTGATCGGTGCTCAATATATGAATGAGGATAAATATATGAATGATGATAAATATATAAAATAAACCAATTCAATTCATGATAAATATATATATATTTATAAAATAAACCAATTCAAACTTCAATCTTGTGTGCAATCGTAATTCAGTGTTAGAAGAGACTTTGCAAGTAGTTCTCTTGGCTGCAACTGCTCCTGCCAAATGACCCATGACCCATGACCCCAAGCAAACACATGTTTTTGTATGTTTTATGTTATCGGGCAGGAAAGTCTTGCTTTAGAGTTCGAATATTAAATGAAAGCCACACACAGTTATAGGATCAACTTTGCAAAGAACAGTGTACAGTGGGTGCTGGCAGTGTACGGCAGTGTATTGAAATTCAAAGATGTGCGCGTCTGTGAATTGGGACTGTTATACAGATATATATATGTATATATGCTAGCTGCAATGCACGAGATAACATGATCTAGTGAATTCATACGGCAAATCTGTTAATTGCACCACTGTGCCTGTGCCTGTGCATGTGTGCGTCTGTGCGTGTATGAGTGCATGCTAGGATAACAGTGTCACCTGAAGGAGTGAGGCTGCCAGTGAAAAGATGAGAGAGAGAGTGCGAGCGAGAGGCATGCTGCGTTTAAAAGGGGTGCGAGAGCAATCATGTTGTTGTTGTTGTTGTGCTCTCAACGAAATAATGAGGCACGTGGTCCAAAGAGAGAGTACATGCATGTAAATATCTATCTATGTATAAGTGTGTACATATGCAAAAACGACAAAAAAAGGGTATATCACGAATTGCTATGTGAGTGTGAGTGAGTAAGTTACTCTCTGTGTGCGTGTGTGTGTGTGTGTCGTGAAAAATCTTTATATACCGCGCGCATATTTGAATGAAAAGAGACAACTGTCTTGTACTTTATAGCCGAGAACGAGCAGAGAAGTGTTGATATTAAAAATGCAAATAACAAGTTGGCAAATTAAATCGGCGCGTCGAATCAGTCTCTCTTTCTCTCCCTCTCTCGCTCGCTCTCTTTTACACGCGCGACTCGACTCCCACTTCCATTAAAAACAATATCACATATACATATGTATATACCAAAAATTATATAAAATATACATAAGTATATGTGTGTGTGTGCGTCTAGTGTTGTGCAGTGTAGATTGATCACTTTCTTTTATTCAAATGACATTCATTATACAGATCCGACTTTTGTGCTGATTTTCAACTGTTTTATGCTATATATTGCACATAACTATAACTTCTCAGTGATCTTCCGATCCGTTTATATATAGATATATATATTAAGTGCATTATATATACTATATAAACATTATAGTGTCATTAATATACTATATATTTGAAGGGCAGAAACATCTAACGCCTTTTCAGCAGTACCAAAAAGGTTTCAATCCGACTGCGCTACCTGCAAGTCGGAGAGGTCGTTCAGTGTTTCAAATATATGTATATGTCCGATCTCGATAAACCATAATCAATTGTACGCTTTCAATTACATTCAATGGAGAGAGTATTTATCTCTTTATCCTTAGCAATTATGCCGGGTACCTTGGCGAAGTATAGTTGTGATTTACATGCATTCCAGTAACAAAGTTATGTAGCTGCATATTTAAAGAACACATAGAATAATAGTAATTATAATAATAGTAACAAAGTTATGTAGTTCCATATTTAAAGAACTAAGAGTTCAATGCATATAACTAATATTTCAGTGCTTAGTTCGTTAGTTCCAATCCTTTCCTTAGTACGCATTGTCCAAACACACTCAGTTCCTTATGAAATGTTACTTTCCTTTACTTCAGGTTCCTCTAAGTTCTGTAGTTACATATTGAAAGAACTAATAGTTGTCAGCTTAGTTCGTTAGTTATGTTACTTTCCTGTACTTCACATAGAATGATACTTTCGTTTATATTTAGTTTATGTCTTGTAGAATCTGTCGAGTGTTTCTTCCAATTTTGAAATATTTGTAGAACTCAGTTCAGTTTTGTTCAATCCAACTTTACATGCCGTGTACTCATGATCGATTTGTTGCGAATGAACCCATTGAACCCTGTTCGAGTCACCTGTCATTGATGCATTGTGATGACTGAGGGACAGAGGGACTGAGGGACTGAGAGACTGAGAGACTCACCCTCAGCACGTCTCCTAGTTTAAGGAACAAACTCAGTAGCCGTTGTTGTTGTCGTGCTCACGGTCGATCTCACCCTCTTGTTTATATCGGAGCGAGGCGAGGCGAGGCCTACAAATGGCTTTGCTCGTCTCTCCCTTTGTTCGTGCTTCGTGTACACACTGTGACGTTGTTAAAGACCGGAAACAGTGACAACTTGGCCAAATATGAGAGGGGTCACATTGCCAATTTACGGTTGGCATTTAATTCGATCCTGTTCCTTACCCAAATATACACAATATATATTATATATACAATATATTGATGGGTACAGGTGTGTGTTTGTATTGTGAATATTCCCAATTGTTTATGGTACAGTTCGATGCTATAGATCCTTTTCCTTACCCCATATACACTATATATATTGATGGGTACTGGTGTGTATTCATTGTGAATATTCCCAATTGTTTCTAGTACAATTCGTTGCTATAGGGTCCTATTCCTTACCCCATATACACTATATAGTTTCTGGTATAGTTCAATCCCATTCCTTACTCCATATACACTATATATATTGATGGGTACATGTGTGTATGCATTGTGAATATTCTCAATTGTTTCTAGTACAATTCGTTGCTAGAAGATTATATTCCAAGGCTCCAACTCCGGCATAAGCTGTCGCATCCAGCAGCCCTTCTGAAAGACCGTCCATGTCTCTTGCCACCATGATATCAGGCTTCCCTGATAGACACCTTCCTTAATAGACCAATCTTGTGGCTCTATATTGATGGGTGTACATGTGAATATTCCCAATTGTTTCTGCTACAGTTCGTTGCTTTATTGATGGGTGTACATGTGTATATTTTGTCAATTGTTTCAGTTGCAGCTCTACTTCAGCTCGTCGTTACTCAGCGCGCCTGACTCAAAGTTCCTATATATTTTAAACTAAACATAATATTAAAACAGTACAAAAAACATACTACGATCAACATAAATCTAAAACAAACTCAAAGCTCTACCCAACAACAACAACAACAACAGCACACTAATCGCCGTCGAATATCTCCACTGTGCTCGCAATGTGAGTTTTCAGTAACTAAATCGAAACTGGAAATACATGTGGTATTGAGTACGCCAAGAGACGGTACCTGCTTTTATGGCTCTTATGGCTTTGGAGCAGGGTACACTTACAGGAAGAAACCCCCCAACAAAACTGCACTAGGTAAGTTCGCAAACAACTAATAAACTTAAATCTTTGAACTGAACAGACTACATCAAGGCAAATATGCCTAAAAAAAGGGGTGCAAGATCAAAAAACTTAATAAATTGCAAAGGTTTGATCCATTTCCGGACTTAAATCTGATAGAGTACTTATGAGGAGTATCACAAGAAAGGAATTGAAGGTTTTTAAACCAAAAATAAGGCAGAACTTTGACAATATTTCGCTATAAAGGTGGGGCAGTGACCTCCGTGACCTTTTCTTTATGTTACAGGTTATTTGAACAGCATTTTTCCACAAATTTGCTCATCTTTAGCTAAACTTAACTGGTAGTATTGAATGCACGCCGCTTTTCTATATTTTACTGAAAAAAAACACAAAATATTCGCAGAATTGTGGCTTGTTTCTATTATTTTTCTCCAGCTCAAACATGGGGTCATTCCCTTTAGAGCAGGATTGCCAAAGTATCAAAGGTCACATCGACCCAAAACATGGCCCCATATTAAAGTACAGCTATCAGCCTTTTATGTGCAGGTGCAAGTGCTGTTTCTATTATTTCTTCCAACACTGTATATATTAAGTTCATAAAACATTACACAGCATGAAGAAACGAATCAGCAAAAGTCGGGCCTTCCTATTTCAATTGATAATATTGTCAATCTTCGCTAGCTCCATTATATGCTTTGCAATTGTTATATGTATATACTGTATTATTAAAGTATATATATATTTTTATCTCTGCTTTTTTTGTTTTTGTTTGATTTCGCAATGTTTAAATATGAATTTAATATTTTTGTTGATGCAAATTAGTTCAAAATTCTTTAAATAATAGTATAGTAAAAAAAAGAAATTAAGATAATCCTAATTTCATAATTATGAATTCTCATTGCATTCTTCCGTTTGCAAAGAATTAGTTGACACACTGTGCATACATATATCCATGGCCTTATACAGTTGAACCCGACTGTATCCGTTCTTGTTATTGTAAAACTTATGGACCCGATAAAAACTTAAGGACACCGATAAACTAAACAGATTAATAACTAATGAAAGTGAATATTTATATGAGTGTTATTGGCTAATTGAGAGGGTTACCAGATCTCCACATGTACATATGTTATACTTATAGCAACGTTCCTTAAAATACTGTGTTTCGAAGTCTTTGACATTTAAAATCTAGGAAATGCTTGTTCTTTGACTGATAGTTCCTATCAAAGCTATAATATGTAGTAGTGCGATTATGATTAAACAGCAAAAGTATATGCGAATATTGTAGTGGGTGTATTGATAAATGTGCTATAAAAAAACTAACTGTAATAATATATAAAAATATATAATAATAATAATAACGTATATAATAATAATAATGTATATAATAATAATAATGTACATAATAATAATAATATATATAATAATAATAATTAATAAATTGTTTGCGGGCTGCCATAATGAGTAAATGTGTTGCCGATACTGTTAATACCATTGCTATCGATAACAGACGAAACAATCATTGTATTTTAGTATTAATTTGTAGTTTTAAATACCACAGCATTTTATTGCATATGTTATGTATTTTTGTACGTTCCGGGAAGACAGATGTGTTTATCGTGTTTATAAACTTTCGATATATGTACTATTAGGGCAATTACCTGGCGCTATATGAATATAATATATATCATCCGGCTCCAACGACCAATTTATCGATGTCTTGACGTCGAAGTAGAGCTGCTGTAGTATTTTATGAAAAGATAGAATCGAATTCATATCGATATTAATTAAAAGCCAACTCATTCATTGAATTTAAACAATATTTTTGATTTATTGCAACATGTACATACATAAACCCAGTACAGTATGTACATATGTATGTATGTATTTAAGTTACTCGAGGAAACTGTATGCCCCCCTTTTTGTAAGGGAAGAATGATTTCACAGCCAATTAAAGCAGAGTTGCCAGATAAGTTGTGCAGTGGGGGAATTCACCCTTTTTCCGGCAATAATTACCAGCGAGCTCTAATTAGCCAATGACAGAGCAGTTTAAGTCCGCGTACACTTGTATACAAAGTATATTGTATGGTATATAAATGTATATGTATGTATGTATTGCGTGGCTGCGTGCCTAATATCATTAATTAAGCATGTCTCCCATTTACTCTCCTGGAACAAAAACAATGCCAAGCACATCGTTGACATCGTTGTTAAAGAGAGTGCCCTGTGCGCCGTGTCCGCTCTTTTAGCTTCCGCATACAGATGCTGGAGAGAGCAGTGTAACGCCGTTGACGAAGAGTAGGAGAAGAGTAAAGCAACAGTGCCACGACGAGACTTGATTGGTCGTCATTTGTCGGGCGGCCCCCTACCGGTTATGCTTGCTCCCCACTCCCATCCCCCCGCCCGCCACCCTTTTCCCATTGCCACTGCTCACTGCTCTCCTCATTCCCCATACCTCATTCATCTGTGTTGGTCTGTTCACATGTATTTTATTTGCTTTTCCTTTCTACCATAGTGTCGCTCCACTTGCTGTGTCTGCTGCTCTTATTCTCTCTTCACTTCTCTCTCTGTGCTCGTGGGATGCCGCAGCGAGAGAGGGAGAGAGCGTGCTAATGTGTTTGCATGGAAACTTAATTGCTTTTTTCTCCCGCAACTTTCCGCCTCCTTCTCGTCGCATACATATGTATATGTATGTACATACGTATGCATGTAGGTACATACATATGTATGTTGCTGGCGTACTTTTTGATTCGTTATCGCCTCGAAGGGATGAACACAGAGTGCTGAGATTAATTATAAGAGCAAACAATTAATAAGAGTAACTTTGGAAGTATCAACACACACACATTCATACATACATAAACACACATGTGTCGCCTGACCAATTAAAACAGAGCTGGAGCTGCTCTCGATTTAACCGATTCGCCAGAGTTGCCGTCTATGGCATTTTTAATTGTCGCATTGGGTGTGGCCATATAAACCGAAATCATACATACATATGTGTGCTCACATACACTTAATCCACATAACTCACATCATACATACAGACATTTGTACATATCTGTGTGTTTATGTAATGTAAATGCAATCAGCATCGCGTCTGGCGCTTCACAAGAAAAATGAGTTTTCTCGCATACCCCAAGTATGTACATACATACATATGTATATTGTATGTATGAATTTAAATCAGCAAATGGAAATAGAAGGCAAAAATCGATAATGTCGTACAACGAAATTAAAATAAAAAAAAACCGACACAAAAAAGCTTTTTCTCCGGATGTGTGTCTGTGTGTGTGTGTTTGTAGGAGGGTGGGTTTCTCAACATGTAGATTTATACATACACACACACACACATACAAAGAAAAGATGCGGTGGTGGTATCAGCAAGCGTATGCGAAAAGCTACCCCACAATTCATAAAATCAAATTATTCAAAAACAAGTTCAACAAAGTCCCGTAACTCGACTGTCAGATACCTTGTCAGATAATAATTACTCTATTACACTACACCAGATTTTATTACACCAATTTGAGCATGTTCTTTTAGAGAAGGAACTTTTTACTGGTCATGATCATTGTCCGATAAATTGTATATTTTTATGTTATCGATTAATTTATAGAACTTTAATCTTTATATTTCGATAATCAGTTACTACACTAACGTATAATACTAATAATATTTGGCACACAACTAGTTAATACATTAATATTGCTTTCCATAATTGTATTTCAATAATTTTAATGCAATGCACATTAGCATATTCCCAATTTCTGGCAAAACAACGTAAGTAAAAACGGTCACACTTGCGTGCATGCGAAAAAAGGACAACGTCATGCAGCCAATTAAGTACTGAGATCGACAAAAAAACCAAGGAGTGATCTACTCACCACATACATACACATGTACATTAACTGTACCATAACCACACAAATAGTACATACATATTACTTTTTGCCTTTTTTAAGAGTATAATAAGAGACAGTGTAGAGTAGAAAACTCATGAAGGATATTGCCCCAAAATAAACGGCAAGAAATGCAAACAAACTCAAAAAATACACCCACATGAAGCATTCAATGCATACATACATAAATACGTATGAATAGGCATACACACGCACACACATATATAGGTATGTAGGTGCGATCGTTGGGTTTATAGACGCACAAGGGTAACAGCCGGCAGAGTCTTTACAGGTAAAATGAAACCTACATACATACATTGTTCTGGCATGTCTGTTTGTAACCATCTATGCACGAAGACACTATGCTTATCTCGTATGTATGTGTGTAAACATTGTAGGTAGGTAGGCACAATAAGGAAAGGATTTCTTGGCACACACACACACACACACACACACACACAAAGCAAATGAAACAAACATGCATATATACATGTGTACATAAATACATATCTATGCAGGTGTGAGAATTTCTACACCCGCGTCATATACGATATGTATGTATGTACATGTACATTACTGTACATTACTTTCGCGGCTTCGGCTACATTAATTCCAAGCTCACCAACACACACACACTGATTACAAACAGGAAGAAGTAGTAGGAGGAGAATCAGCAAAAACAAACGTCAAGAAGCCAAGTTGATATGCATGTACATATGTATGTATGTATGTATATAAAGTGTGGGGGTCCATTGTAACAGATGATTAGGAAGAGGGGAAGCTGCTGCCTGGGTCGTTAAATAAGAAATCTGAGCACAAAGAAAAGCTGAAAAAATACACACAGAGACTGCAAGTAAAATGAATAAGGAATAAGGCATAAGGAATACTAGGCAGACGCGCACGTAATTGTGTACTTTATGCTTCTCATTCTCCTTCCCAGTCCGCGTCGCAGTCCGTGTCTCAGTCTGCGGACCCGGCTCATTCACCCTTGCTGTTGGTATCCCTTTCCCACTCACTGGCTGACACTAGCACCAGCAGCAGCAGCAACACCCACAACAAACTCTCAGTGTCAGTGGCAGCGGCAGAGGCAGCGACAGAGGCAGAGGCAGAGCATGAAGTGGTGGTGGTAAAGACTGTGATGACGACAATGTGCAAGAGAGAGAGAGAGAGAGTGAAGCATATAGAAGTCGGCACAGTCGACGCATTATGTATAAATTATTTATTTACATTATATTTATCCCCACTCTGCTGGAGACTGCCGTGGGGTTCCTTATAGAAGGAACACGATGAAATGGGCCGCCACTTTGTCTCCTGTTTCAATGTAAAGTCGCTGCTGCTGCTGATATTGCTCTGCTGCTGCATTATCAAACCCCATCGTTTTCGCAAGTGTGCATGTGTGTGTGTGTGTGATTACAATACGAGAATGACAACTGACAAGTGAAAAACTTGTTTTACGTATGAGTGTGTGTATATATGTAGATGTACATATGTATGTAGGTATGTACATATGTCAGTACATTTTTAAATGCGATGCAGAAGAAACTAATGAACTAGTTGATGTTAAAATAAAGATAGAGACTCAAAGAGAGTGCTGGTGCTTGCGCTGCTCTCTTATGTTCATATGGCTCTCTTTCTGCTCGCTCTCTTCTTCTCTTGGCAGCAACCCAACAGCACGCGCTCTCCTACTCTTTATATGCCCAAATGAGCGTGAGCGAGAGCGGTATAGTGCCAATGATTTGTTTCGTCAGCTCGTATTGTTTTTGTTTGTTGTTTGCCCTGTTGTTGCTGTTGCTGTGGATGCTGGTGCAGTTCTTACCTCTTACTCTCACTCGCGCTCGTTTATGATGCTTTAAGGGGTCTCTCATTACCGCTCGTTACCGTAACCCTAAATCTGGTAAAAGGGAAGGAAATGGAAATGGACTGAGACTCTGAGACTGGGGAAAGATGAGACAACTTACATAGGCGTGGCTCCAGCTCCAGCGCTGCTGATAAAAATCTGCCTAATGCTCGTGTTGCTGTTATTGGCTTTAGTTCTTGCGACTTTTTATAATTATTGGTTTATTTCAATTTCCAAATGGCCCAATTACAGAATACCTTTTTTATAGATTTCTACCAGTATAGAGCTGCAGAAACATCGATGTTTTTAAGGCATCGATGTATCGATATATATAATCATCGATGTACATACATTCATGCAAATCTATATGACTATACACACATGTACACTGCATGCAAATCTATCGAATGTCTCTTAAATAACAAATGAGTTATGCACACATACATACATATGTAAGTATGTGTACACGTGAGTGAGTTGGTGTATGTGTGTGTGTGTTCCCACTTAACTGCATAAGTTCGCCTCAATCTCACCACCCACATACATAAATTGTACATACATAAATACGAACACATATGCGCATGCACACATGCATGTGTGCAGACAAACACATACACGCACACACACACAAATTCGCGGACAAGCAAGTATGTATGGGTGTGCATATGTGTGTGCACACGGTACACGAATGTATTTGTTCTCGGTACGTCGCGATGTGCGTGAAATATTCGCACACTTGTGATTGCGGCTACCACATCGCATCTTTTGATTGGTCGTTTGTGCGCCAGCGCCGCCACCTCCGCCCCGCCCCTCCCCGCATGCTCACTTACCGCCACCCTGTTAGTATGCAGTCTGCTGGATGCTTTAATTAACTTTTTCCATTTGCTAACCACGTCGCACTTAATTGGTGGAGACAAATGAAGCAACCTTCACGTTGGCTCCACCCACCGGCGTCAGTCTGCGTCTCCCTCATCGTCAACGAGTGCTAAAAGGAGAAGAGCGAAAAGAGAATCAACAGTAGTTTTTGATTGCGCCTGCAGTGACTTCCCTTTGTGGGAAGGCTGGCATTTAATTGAACATGTACATATGTGCGTACATACATAGATATGTGTGTAGCACAGTATTATTATTGTAGCACTCACGACATACATACATACATGCGAATGTGTGTATTTTGATGGTTTATTATATACACGTGTAATTGCAAATTAACCTATCGTTAGCTCAGCTTGAGCAATTAGTTTCACTTTACGATACACATTAGAACTGGAAAGAACATCGACAATGTATCGATTTATATTCAAATTTTTGGAAATATCGATGTTTGATGTTTACTCGAATTGACACATTTAATAACGCAGAACTACTAATCAGCGAAAAGCGAAGTTCTTTCCAATCAAAACAGAGAAACATGCTCTTGTTCTTTAACAAAAACAAATATTTATCAACTGGAACTGGAATTTGTTTATTTAATTTTAATTTAGATTTTATTTCTTTTTTATTCTAAACTTCAGTTTTGATTTGACCGAGTAAAGCTCAAAATATATATTTTGAATTAACATTTTGAAGGTAATTTGTATTTTTATTTGTTTACAAAATTTAATGTTTATTTCTATAATATAATTTATTTATTTTTTTTTTTTATTTATTTGTTTACTTTATATATATATTAAAAAAATGTCGCTCTGAAAACATCGATACATCGTTTAATTTGCAAGTCTTGTGACCAGTCTACATTATTCTTAAAAAGCTATGTATATTAACACATACAAAAATAAATGATTATTAACAATAATTTGCATTTAAAGTAGCGCCCTTAACAAATCAGCGCGAGTTGCACTTTATGCAATTTTAAATAAATTATTTTCTTTACATGATGCGCTTTTCATGAGGTCGTTTGCAGATTGTCAGAAACTTCTTCACGGCTAGTTTTTGATAAGTGGTGAAAAATGTGCCAAGCAAACGTCTGTTTGAAGTTTGCACATATTAAATAAATAGTGATGGTAAATCGCGTTATAATGCTGGTATAAAAACTATCGATGGTTTCCGCAACGCAGCCTGCAGCGATATTATTGATACTGTCAACGATATTATTGATACTGTTTTTACAGCCTTATTATGTGTATCGTGTAAAATGAATATATCGATATTACTGAAGTTTCATAGCATTTTTTGCAGATCTAGCATGTTTATTAGAGTATATTTTAGTTTATATATAAAATTGTAAGTTTATTATTGTATTTCTAAAATTAAACAAACAAATTCCAGATCTTTTCGTGATGATAGCCATTCGTTTTGTTGACCTTTTTTGATTGGAGAGAACTGTGCTCCTCGCTGATCAGTAGAGCTGCCTTATTAAATGTTAGGGCTGTGTGAATTTGTCGATATTCTTTTCAGCTCTACTGGTCACATTGAGAAAACTGTGGCGTCAAGAAAAGACGCGCAAAGTTGTGAAATAAAGTGGTTGATTAAAAATAACATTACACTCTGTATAATATTTTTATTTCACCAAAATTTGACAACTATATATACATATATATATATCACTCTGATCTGATATATATATATTTATATATATATATAGGGAGTCCAGTCTAATGATCATAGTGATTATAACTGCTGGTTTAAATTGCTGCACAATTATATACATATGTATGTACATAAAAGTATATCGGAGGAGGAGAACATGGTTTTGGTATGTTTTTGTTTTTATTGCTTACGTTTTACCTGCATTGATGAATTTATTTCTAATACCCCTAATGCAGCGTAGGCCCCAGTGACAATTTGTTTTTGCTGCTATACACACACACCTCCTTCCACTCATCCGCGCGCACACACACACAGACACCCCATCCGCAACGGTCAAGACTGACTTACGTTCTCGTGACTAGGTCAGGTCAAGTTGCTGTCGTATGTGAGGCCAGCAATATCGCATGTTTGACCACAGTTTGCTCGACGTTTCTCTGTGTGTGTGTGTGTTTGTGTCTGTGTGAATGTACAAGGGTTAGTGTCCGTGCCTGCCTGCCTGTGTGTGTGAATGTATGTGTATTTGACTGTGTGTGTATTTTAGCACCTACTCCTTCTTGTAAGTGCTCAATTTTATCTTTATGGTCAATAAAGGTTTCTTGGCGGAGTGTGCCTGCTTTAGGGGTGGCATTTCATTCACACCGACAACACAATCTACACACGCAGTCGCACATTTCCACATGTACAACGACAAATAAACACCTACCATACATACACACACACATGCATGTCTAGACAAATCGTTATTCCGTTACTTTGCCTTCGATTTGAAGGTCAGCTGACAATTTCGAAACAATTTCCCATTCGAACTCATAGCAGTATATCGAAATTCTTAAGTTTGATAATCATTTTACGGTGCAAAGAATATATATCCGCAACTCTTTTGATATGGAGCTTTTATTATTCTCAATCTGGGTTTGTAGTAGAGCTGGAAAAACATCGATGTCTACGTACATCGGTGTATCGATACATGTTCTTTCCAGCTCTACATTGTAGTCGATATTGTACATGGAACTAGATTGACACTAGTGGAATTGGAACAAGGAACAAGCGTGTGTCCTCCACATACTAAATCGATTATTCGTTGTTTTCAATTTTCTCCTTTGCATCGATTTAATTTTTGAGAATCGATTTAATCGAAAATTTGAAACAAGTACTAAATTAGTAAACATTTGTTTTTGTAGAATTGCAGTTTTGTAATTGTTTTCAAACAATATGTGGTACTTATTATATTATATACATTTATTTTTTCTGTAATTTCAAACCATTAAATATGTAAAAAACTTCAAAAATTTCATCCCAAAAATATATTTTTTCTTATATTTCAAAACTTCGATTTAACTCGAATTTTTGAAAATAAATCAACACAGTAAACATCGATTTATTTTTACCTCCACTTCAAACGAATCATATCATCTGGTTACAACAAAATCGCGCTCGCGAGACATAATTCTCTCACCTTAGCTCTTTATAAGTTAGAAATTGATGACGAGGGCAATTAACTTTATCCATAATTCTTTCGCTTTAATTCCTTAAAAATATATATCGATCAGTTTGAATCATTATAATAATGAATGCAGACATTCGATTACCTGTATTCATCAGTTAAGGCTTTAAGCTCATAAATAGCATATATAGAAATTATCCCTCGAACCTTCTAAGGTGATATAATGAATGTACAATCAAGTGCTTCAGCAGATAGATAAGAGTATAGCAAAGGGCTTGAAAAGTAACTGTAAGAATCTATAATCGTAGATATAGTGGCTATAGAGTCAGTGTTATAAATAAGGAAGTAACATAGAGTTTAATATAGTCCTGCTGAGTACGAACTACAATTTGAAAGAGTTATGTGTACTTCTACGAAGAATTGCAAAGTGTAATGAGTCAACCAGGTCAACATTGTCTATGTTTACTTTAAAAAGATTGTTCATGGTTCTATGATTGGTTAAGGAAGAACAATTAAGCAATAATCTGCTAGAATAAGAAGGAAGTATTTAGCTTACATCTTAGTTAAGGCCTTTACCTTGAGGAATGCTCGAAAATGCTATGAAATATATGTGGGAAATGAACCAGATCAGGGAACTAAGGTGAATGACAAAACAGAGCAACAAAAAGAAGGGACTTGGAGTTGAATGGTGGGTGAACAAAAGCAGTCGCAAGTTTTTCAATCGCACTATATACAGCTAGAGCTAAACAATTGTCATCAAACAATTAAACTATAATAATAAGCAAGAACTATTGACTTTATATTGTTATAAAGTGTACTATTTAAACATTGTCATCAAACAATAAAGTAACACTATAAAATAAACTTACTACATGTATGTAAAAGGTAGAAGAAGGTCTGGCTACATACTTGGTGTGCAAGGAAGAACATAAGATGTTAAATAAGAGAACAGAAAGTTTTCAAATATTGTACATTTATTTATCTTGCCTGTTTATTTTGTTTACCGATCCCGATACCAATACCTTTTCTCTTTCGGGGCATACAGATACAAATTATTTCAGCTACAACTTTTGGCTTCGCTTGTAGTTGAATACCAAATCTACATATCCTGCTAAGAGAAGAAACAGGGGAGTTGGCAAACAGCTCTCTCTGCGGCAGATCTCCCTCCATTCCTATAGTTCTGTACCTTACCCATTCTTAGCTGAACTTGGAAGATATATTGTGAAGTGTAGTGTAGACCTAGTGTAGTGTATTTCTGAAAACTGCAAACATTCCGTACTTTTAATTACAGTCATTAGATATTAATGTGTGTCTTCCTTAATTATGAGTTATTAGTAGTAGAAAGTAAGGGCATGAAGCATAATGAAAAACACAATTAGAACTGTGTGTTGCTGTATGTGTGCACTTGACAGCAAAGGTAACGCAAATAATGAAAGTCAAATTTGTTGAAATTAAAACATAATATTGCCATGGGTTGATTATGTGATAATTATTGTAGGGAAATTATCATTCAATTGGCGAATCATTACCATTTTCCTGTTTCACTTGCTGTGCAGCCAAGCAACGATCAAAGGGGTAACATATGTATAAATATGAGTGCGAGTATGTATGTGTATGAACATGTATATTCATATGATTATGTGATAATTATTATAAATATGTAGGCTATACTTTGTAAAGTATATTTATCAGTTGAAAGATTATCAGTTGCCACAGTGAATTCATACCCCATAAATATTTTAAGTTGAACAGAATTAAAATTGTAGAATGTGGTGGGTTTTGACATAAAAAGTGTTTCTATACTGTTAAGTTATACTCTATTATGTTAAGTCTTATGTAAAGTGTGTGTCTTATGTTAAGTGTGTGACTTATGTTAAGTGTGTGTCTTATGTTAAGTGTGTGTCTTATGTTAAGTGTGTGTCTTATGTTAAGTGTGACCTTAGTCGATACACTATCGTAAGTTTATTTAGTTATCGTAATCCCTATCGATAGCATAGTGTTGCATACTGCAAAAGGATCGAGAGAGCGTCACTATCGTTTAAGAGAGAGAGCTAAGGGAACGCATTGTTAAAATTGAAAAGAGCGTAATAAATAATTAGAACATTAAAGGATTATCTACACAGTACTATCTCTTTTATCCATGTTTTCTTTCCCATCTTTACTGTATATCTTATTTATACTATCTATTCAATCTATGCTGTCTATACCATTTAGCCTGTCTATATTTATGGGAAATTACTTAATAACTGCATAATCTTATATATGTCGGAGCAGGACTTTTCGATCAGAGAGCCATGATTGTATTTGATTGTGAAATCTTGATACATATTAAGTTCCAGTGTGGCCCTAGTAGAGTTGCCAGAGAGTAGCAAAGCGTGTGTAAAAAGCACAAGAGTAACACGCGCCTAAAAAATAGGAAAAAGGCAAAACACAAATCAAAAGACTACACAAATTATGCCAGAAGCAAACAATAAGTCTCCGTTATATATATAATATTATATGCTATCTAAATCTATATGTTAAACAGCAATAGCAGGCAGAAAACTTTGTTCTTGGCCATTGTTAGCATATATCTGTAATGGTTTATCAAAATTAGGCGTAGGGTAACTTATAGTCGGGCAGTCTGATGACTATAGTTAGCTCCAATTTTGGAGGCAACGTGCGTATGAACACACACACACACATACAGACATATGTTTTTTTTAATATCTAAGCTCTTTCAAAAATAATCTCTCTTAATTATGAGAGAAAAGACGTCTCGACAACTTCCGCTGCGCTTGCCGCTCTTATTGTTCAAATTGCTTTCGGAGTCATCTTCGTTGAATTACAGTTTTGAATCACCCTCATCACACCTCTTGAGGCGAAGAGCATATATGTATGTATGTATGTATGTATACACGCACTCTTTTGTCGTGAAACACACATACACATCCATACATACACATCCATACGGACATTTGGTGATTCGGATCGGTTGTGGAAGAAACAAGTTTATGATGAAAAAGAAAGAAAACAAGAGCAAATGAGAAACAAAAGATAATTGCTATTAAGACTCTTTCCACTTAAAATTTGTATAAAAACTTCAACGTCAGCCCCAAGAAGTTATTATAAGCAATCATTACATTAATGCAACTAATTGTTAAGCACCTTGTAGAAGGACCGAGATCCCGATCCGATGCGATACATTTAATTATAATGAAATATTAGAAATATCACCGACATCGACGCGACGAAACAGGATTGACTGTAGAATTATGGAATTCTTCTGATTAAATGCAATAAATAAAAAAACCTTTTCCAATACATTAACAATTCCCAACAGCAAGTTGTTCTACCTTCTACGACTGTGTCGCGCGGGAATAGAGTTGACAATAAATCTTTCCAATACTTATCTTACCTCTCAAAATTGTATATCCAAATCGGAAGCATATCTGCCACTATATCATCAAAATCTGTCAACATTATACTATAGTTTTTATAGTAACCCTTGTTAAAACTGTATAATATTATATATGTTTAATTAGCATGGGAATAACAGTCGCAGTAACATGAGTATGAACCCCTTTCGTTCTAGTTTCAAATCTTGAAATTCAATTGGAACATATGTATACATATACGTACTTATACATATGTATGTACTTCCATACATACTTCTTCTTCGTACGTGATTACCTATCGACGGTGCTCTTTGAATTTGAAATAGTCTAACACCTTTTTTTGTGTTGGACCAAGAACTATGTCGTCGGCAATTTTTTGGGCATTGAACTCTTTAGGTTTTTTAATGCCGAACATGACTTGTGCGAACGATGCCACAAAGATTGATACAACAGGCACCAAAGCTACAGTTGTGTATACTCGACTGTGATATACCCACTACTCAACAGACAAAAGAGGTTTCTTAGATATTTGATTTCTTCTTCTGACAGAAAGATAGACTGAGATACAGAGAGACAGACAGACAGACAAAAAGACATATAGAAAGACAGACAGACAGAAAGACATATAGAAAGACAGACAGACAGAAACACAGACAGAAAGATAGACAGACAGACAGACAGACAGACAGAGAGACAGACAGACAGACAGACAGACAGACAGACAGACAGACAGACAGACAGACAGACAGACAGACAGACAGACAGACAGACAGACAAACAAACAAACAAACAAACAGGCAGACTGTCTGTCTGTCTTTCAGTCTATCTTTCTGTCTGTGTGTCTGTCTCTCTGTCTGTCTGTCTCTCTGAGAATATATACACTTTATAGCATCGAAACTCCCACTTTTGTCATACATTTTGTCACAAAGTTATAATACCTTTCTATCCCAAAGGTAGCGGGTATAAAAACTCAGCCAAAGTCACTGTAAACGAACTCGATATGAGTGGCAAATGATATTACATTTAATGGTACGTGGGTGTGATGGTCTTGTGTACAAGAACGTGCATACATGTGTGTATGTAAGTATGTATGTGTGTTACCCTACATATAGCCAATAACGTGTATGCAATACTTAATTACTTCTCCATATAATTGAGAGAGCAAAAGAGCTGAACAAATTTGCACTTTTTACTAAATATATTCCCTCAACAAAGTCAAAGAAAAACACTGAATATTAATGAAGAACATTTAGAAAATATATATACATATATATAAATGTAGTTTAAAACCGAGTTAGGAACGAAATAACGAAGGCTCTTGCAAAGTTTATTCGATTGTTACTCTTCTAATCATATAAATATTAATATAAATATATAGCTACACTAAATTTCATGACAATAATGAAGTAAACATTTCATTTTTTTAGTTCACAATATGATGTTTTGGGGTTGAAGCACTACCTTTTAATTGGTAAGTAATACATACAAATATTTTACTTGACTTCTTATGTTGTTACTGAATTCTTATGTGCTTATAAAAAGGGTAAACTAGGTAAATGCTTTATTAGCATCAATCAAGTCTATCATGTGAATTATCCTTCCTTGTCTAGATAAAGTTTGCTTAGAGTTATGATAAGTAACGTTTGGAGATCTGTTCAAATAATGCTAAGTTCAAGCGATATTAGTTATTCAATATATATCGAGTATCTGCATTTATATATATTATAATATATATTATAATTATTTCTTTATAAATCATTAAAATCCGTTCTACACACCGTGTGAAGATGTGTACGCGATGAAAACATTCTGCTAACTGACAGTGCTGCCAATTTAGCTATTTCTCCGCTAGATTTATTGGGTTTCAATAAGCAAATGCAGGATAAATGAAAAAAAAACAATTAGCGGGTATTATAACTGATTTACAAGCAAATTTATTATGTAAATTATCAGCGGAAATTGTGCAGATTCTCGAGCATATAAAGGTGAAACAGATTCTTATTCAATACTCAAACATTCACCTTATTAAGTGGTTCAATTTAAGGTCCTACTACTATGCAGCTGAAATTGGAAGACGCGGTTTACGCCGGAAAGATATTTGCTATCATAATTACGAAGAAGAAAGAGGGTAGTATGCCTATAAAATATAGGGACCAACCTACGTAAGTTAGCTGTGGAAAACGATATGTTTGACGTACTTGAGAAGTCTTCAAAAATACTGGAATAAATCAGTGAAAGCAGAAAGCAGGTATGCCTAAGGTTTTATACCTAGAGGTGAAAATAAATCAATGTTCACTAAATCAATTTATTTTCAAAAATTTAAGGAAAATATCGAATCAAATCAAAAAATTGAAATATAAGAAAAAAAACTGTTTTGGGAAGAATTTTTTGAAAAAAAAAAACTTTGTTACAGAAAAAAAATGTATACAATATAATAAAGACCTCATATTGTTTTTAAACAATTCCCCAACCCCAATTCTTCAAAAACAAATGCCTGAAAAACTAAGATTTTATACCACTACTAGACATTTTTATTAATTTAGTAATAGTAATTTAGCAGTATTTTCAAATTTCGATTAAATCTATGCTCAAAAATACTTTGATGCATCGTTGGAAATTAAAAACATCGATTAATCAATAAAAGAATTGATTTAACTTTCAGATCTAGTGCCACACATACAGTTGCGTTTGTGTAGAGCAAGCAAGCACAAAGTTTACTACGTTTTCTAGCTTTACACTGAACGAAAAGATAAAGCACAGCCCGAACAGCAAGGCCGAAGTCACACGAAGCTTGGCCACTGTTTTATACCCTTTCGGGTACCCTGCAGTATTTATTAATATTGTATGTAGATTCATTCAATGGCAACTATAGTATAGTAACTTAATTAATTTATAGTAGAACTATGGTCAGTCGACTGTTTAGAAGTAAAAAACTATTAATAAATATTTTTGTTTGTAATTTTTGAATTAAAGTTATAAAACTAAGAATAATTATAAATTAAAGGTAAAGCCTTAAATGAGAAAAAAATAATTAATTGAAATGTATTGTATACAAACTGGCATAGAAAAAGAAAAAGTCGATTCAACATTTGTTGCAGAGGATTGGGGAAAACCCAGAAAACCTCCAATCAGATCAGGAGAGTTAGTGTTAGTAAGCAAAGGGACGTGAAAATCGTTACCAGATAGATGAGTGAGGATTTGGAATTTTAAGGTAGATACAGAATTATTGTTGTTATTAACTACAATAGAATATAATTTATTATAGTCCGAACATAATA
The DNA here is from genome assembly GCA_018904025.1 of Zaprionus vittiger. NCBI lineage: Eukaryota > Metazoa > Arthropoda > Insecta > Diptera > Drosophilidae > Zaprionus > Zaprionus vittiger. The sequence continues at coordinate 270,834 of JAEIFQ010000850.1, read as the reverse complement.
CCCTGAATGGCATAGTTTGAACTACAATTGATAAGTTTTAGTGGAAGGTAATTAGGAGTGATGCTACCAGGAACAGAGAAGTGTAGAGTCATTACTAACTATGTACCCTTGAATAAGGTTATTAATAAATACAACACCAAGTATGGTTCTACAATTGGCTAGTGCAGGCAGATATCTAATTGGATAGGAAGGAAGTCTTGAATTTACCTGCCAGTTAAGGCCTCGCAAGGCAAAAATTAAAATGTTTTTCTGTACGGATTCAATGCGGTCCTTGTGTACTATATGTACTGAGCACTCCAGATAAATGATCCGTACTAGAGAATTGGACTAGAGAATTGATGTAGAGAGTCTTAGTTAGGTAAGGATCTCTGATAGTCATAGCATATAGTTATCTGACTTTAATGAAATGGAAAAACTTTACGACAATGACTGTTTAACTTTGATTGGCACTGATAGTGTTAATTAAAACAGTTCTCGATACATAAACACCATTTATTGGAGGATTGTTGCTATGGCAGCTATATGTTATAGTGGTCCGATACAGAATAAATATACGAGTTTTTTATGGAGTTGGAGATATCTTAAACGGTTCGTTACAAACTTCAGCTCAAAATACCTAAATATAATATACCTTTTGCAAGGGTTATAAATATTGTTTCTCTACTTTTGGCTATATCTAGAGCTGGCAACACTGACTCCTGTATACATACATATGCAATATATTTGTGAGAATAAATAATACTTTATGGAGTCGGAGCTATCTTAAACAGTTCATAACAAACTCCAGTTCAAAATGAATATACATTTTGCAAGGGGTATAAATATTGTTACTCTACTTCTGGCTATTTCTAGCTATTTTAAAAAAGGGCTGGGAACACTGATTGCTGTCTATATACATATGCAATATATTTGTGAGAATAAATAATACTTTATGGAGTCGGAGCTATCTTAAACAGTTCATAACAAACTCCAGTTCAAAATGAATATACATTTTGCAAGGGGTATAAATATTGTTACTCTACTTCTGGCTATTTCTAGCTATTCTAAAAAGAGCTGGCAACACTGATTGCTGTCTACATACATATGCAATATATATGTGAGTGTTATGAAATGTAACTGGATGCGAAATCCTCGACCAGCCTATTGTTGTCATTGTTGCCATATTTTCTTGTTGTCGGTGTACTCTGTTGTGTGGTTCCTCCTGACTGCGACTGGTTCGTGGTTCGAGGGCTTACCGGTACAGGCAGGCAGGCTGGCAGGCGAAGGTACACCGCTATCTTCAGTCCGACGACGCACACACATCATGTGCTGCTGCATTGTTTGCGCTGCGGAGTTTCTTGGAACAGGAGGCAAAGAACACAATTCCTTCAATACAATATATATATATGTATATATATTTCCTTGCATCATGTCGAGTCTTTGTTTTTGTCTGCTTTGTATTGCGACCTTATATTTACAGTGCATTAATTCGTTTTATTATTACCTTTCACTTTTACTCTTCGTCGTCCTCCTTCCTCCTCCCTCCTCATCGTCTTCCTCTTCCTATTCTCATTATTTTGTTCTTACGAATTTATGGATTCAAATGTGCTCTGCTCAGCTCTGCGCCCTTCTTTCATTGTTTTCTTTCTTTTTTTGCGACCCATAGCAACTACCTTAGTGTGGACCTGAATGTGCATGTGTATGTGTTTGTTTTTGTGCGTGTGTGTGAATACAATTTGAGGGACCCTAATGTCAAGGCAGTAGCATTTAATTTCCTTTTTTTGGTCTGTTATAGACACAAGGAATAAATGAATGAATGCATGTTCAATACACATACATATGATACATACATACATACATGCTATGTATGTATTTAAAATCAATCAATACTTGGGTGCATTTCTTCATTTTTCCACTTTTTATAATGCAATTTTAATACCCACAAACCCTAGGTATATGTATGTATTAATATTGCAAGCACATCAAGTTTACCAAGTTAGTACAACACAATAAATACCAATCCACAAATGATTTCTTCAAATTTGGTTGCAATTGACTAATTAACAAAAAAGTTATTAAAGAAACAGTTCAAATGTACTGATTTGGAAGCCGCTACCTGAAAGTATGCAACACAAATTAAAAGTAGTTATATATTAATATATTTATAATATATATTTGACAGTCGGGCGCGCTTGTCTGTAGCTGTCCTACTAGTTTTTTTTCGATCATAAAAAATTATCAAAATACGGTGCACTAACATTGTTTATATGTATGCAATGGACAGAATAAGGCGCGTCGAAGATCACATGTATATATAATATAATATTTATAGTATGTACACATACATAAATATCAAAGCAAATGAATCCTTGGGTAACAAATTTTACAGTTGCGGGCAACAATATATATCCCTATAAGTTTTCAATTATGGTACAGTCGGCGAAATTAAATAACTTCTAGAAATCTTAATCTTAATCTAGAAATCTTAACAAATCGTGTAATAAAAGTTAAGTTAAATAAACAAGTAAATGTTTTTCATTTTTATTAGTTCTTTTAAAAAAATATTAAGTTCATTTTAACCATAAGTTCCTTTAAATTGATAGAAATATATAATTTGAATTGTTAACGAATTAAATTAAATGTAAAAATAACAAAATTTTGATAATAACTATCGTTGGGATCAACCAACTATATGTTTACTCTGAAAATCAATTTGATATTGCAAATTAGATAGTTTTTTTATATGTGGAAGAAGCCTTCTCTCGGCTTTACGTTAAAGTAGTGCGATTTCAAGAGAAGGTTTCTTACCATACATTAACTGGCAGGAACTTCATCTAGCTGATTTACGGCTAAAAGAAGAAGAGAACCTCGCCATAATAATATGTTTACAGTTATGTGTTAATTGAATAGTAAAAAAAAGATATCTTGCTAAATATATCAAATATTGGCCCATTATTATTATTAATATTTAATGCAGGCAGCAGAATATAGCTAAACATGCCTTAAATATGCCCAGGAAATGGGTGCAAGATCAAAAACTTAATAAATTGCAAAGATTTGACGCATTGCCGGACTTAAATCTGATAGAGTATTTATGAGGAGTATCAAAAGAAAGAAATTGAAGATTTTTAAACCAAAAATACCAAAAAAAATATTAAAGTACAGTTATCCAATTTCATGCATATAGTGTTTGTACATAATGAACAATTAAGTGCTGTTTCTATTATTTCTTCCAGCACTGTATTCATATTTTGATGCGGTCGCAAAATGTCGTCTTGTGGATGTTGTGAAGGTATAAACAGCGAAAACAATTGGTTCACACTGTTTGCTATATATTTTAATACATACATACATACATCTCTGTATGTGTGTTGGTACTGTACTCTTGGACCGTTGGGAGACAAGGACCAAGTTGCACTACCGGGAAACCGTACCGTCTGTCCGTCTGAGCCTAAGACAATGGTAATGGTAGTGCAAGTGCTGAAAGCCTGCTTATATTTAGGTTTCAATGTGTGTGTGTGTGTATGAGGCAATAATTCATTAACATATTCATGCGTTCCAAACAATTCGCGACAATTTTAATGAAGGTAAAAAAAAGGCATGGGTTGAAAAAAACGAAATTTATTGTTCGCTTACCAATACGTGGAGCACAAAGAGAATTTTGAAAACAGTTCATCACCGTCCGAAGCAGTGTGTGTGTGTGTGTCTGAGTGTCCCAGCTTGGGGTCTGTGAGTTCTGGCTTCCTTTTTGTCGCATATTGCCGGGTATCGTATCGATCCATTGATCTCACCGAAATGAATGATTGTGAAGTTGTGCCTTGCAGGGCAGACAAAATCAAATGACCACACTCGCGTATGTATGTGTATATGTATGTGCTTATGCACAAAGAAAAACTGTATGTTTGTCTGTATACAAATAAAATCAATCTGACTAAAGAAAACAATGCAAGCTCAATGCGCGATGCGCGATGGTAAAGCCGCCAACAACAGCAACAGCAACAACAACAACAGCAAGTGACACTTTTGTTTTATATTCGCAACTTTTTGTTGTTGAATCTCAGAACAAAGGAGACTTCTCAGAAAATAACTAAATTCATCCATACAGACACACACACACTTGTTTGTGTGTATGTGTATGTACCTGTATGGTTCAGAAGGAGCCCAAGAGATGTCTTTTGTACGTAGATATACTGCATATATCATATCATATTTAAGTTGCATATATGAAGAATACTCGTTTATAACTTTGCCGGCTTGCAGTTATTATTTTTCACTATGCATTTTGAAGAATATTATTATTATTTTTATAGTATATATGTTTAACGAACATTGAATAACATTGTGCGTGTGTGCCTTGATAGCAATAATAACTGCAACAACATACAGTATGTTAAGAAACATTTTACACATATGTATGTATGTATGTACATAACATTAATATGTACATAACATTAACATGTACATGCCATTAACATGTACATATGTATGTGTATTTTTTTAAAAATTAACGTGATTGGTTGGTTTTGACATTTGATTCGGATTCAGAAGGTCTTAAAACATATAGAAACATATATCGTGACCCGATCATGACCTTTTTTTATTTTTTTTTTTGTTTTTTTATTTTTTTTTTTTTTTTTGGTTTTTTTGGAAATTTTATTTGTTTAATAAATTTTCACTTCCGATTCGGACCTAGAAGGACAAAATATGCATATATTGCATTAGAGAATTCCTTAAACAATCATTGACTGCCGTTGGCAAATCTACATCGAATAATGATGTTTCTATTCTATAGGGAAATAATACATTTTCCAAGGCATTACAAGACTTAAACCTTAAATCTAGTGCCAAATCTACATAGCGCAGTTTCTCTTCCCTCACTCTTGGATAATCGCCAGACGAACTGATCTGACGCTCCAAGCATAGCTTAATTCTTAGTTAAATCGGTGTGACCAATTACAACAACGATAAAAACGCATACAATAAAATACTAAATCTATGTGCCGTGCCCTCTATCGTTGACAAATTACTTAACTATCGATAGCCAACTAAATACTAAATCAAAGTGCCCTCTATCGGTGACAAATTACTTAACTCAACTAACGATAGCCAACTTATCAGTTTCGCAACAATATGTAGAGTGAGTGAAGTAACTCTTCACACATATGTTAACATTAACATTTAATGTTATGTTTATATGTGTAAAGTGTATCTTGACATACTGTATACAACTTTTTATGACAAATCTTTATCTTTTTCTAACTGATTGATCCATTAACTGGGTAACTTTACGTTAATATGTAAGTTTATGCCGAACATGAAACTAGTCTTTTAACAAAAGTCTTCAAATGTTTGTATAGCATGATAGCTCTTAAGCCAAGAGACTAGGTTAGGACGGACGGACACGTCTTGTTGAACAACTCTGTTGATTTTGATGCATAATTTTATATTTTTGTTGATGCACATTAGTTTACAATTCTTTAACTAATAATTAAGTAGAAAAAAAAATAAAGAAAAACCCCGATTAAGTTATTAAAAAACTACTTTAAACTTCATTGTATTTTTCCTTTTGCAAAGAATTAGTTGACACACTGTATACACTTTGCAAGTCTAATTAATTATAAGTCCTCTGCAAGGCAAATTAAATTAAACGCATTGGGTGGGTGAAAAAATAAAATAAATTTATATAAAGTTATGTTATTTTGTAGAGAATGAATTTAAATGCTAGTTAGCTAAATAGTTTTTGTACTTTCTGTGCTTAAACTGTTTATTAATGTCGTCACACTTCGCTGTCTATGCACAAAGTCCTAACATCAATGCTAGCAAATACGCAGCAGGAGAGTTCACTGGCTCCTCGACTGCAAAGCAGAGTTACAAGACAAAGGCGAGTCAAGGTTCTTGTTGCATCAATTGCTCGCCTCTCTCTCTCTCTCTCTGTCTGCCTTTTGTGAGTCGACTTGGATCTTGCTCAGTCTTATTTCAGACCTTCCCCCTTACCGGCCCTACCTTCATCTAAGTATTGTCTTGGACTTTATGCAACAGAATCTGAGGTAGGAGTATCAAAAGTGCTGGTAGTGGAGGAGCCTAAGTGATGGTGGTACCTGGTATGGTATGTTTCTCTCTCTGTCCAGGTTGCACGTGCCTTGTTGTTGTACGTCTTTATTTTTGTGTGGATTCGTTATCTGTTTTCATATTCCTCAACTGGTTTATATTCAGTTCGTCTTGCTTAAGCACTACACCCACACACAAATTCCATGATATATCAACCAGCACTATCGAGTGGTATGTGCGGCTCTGACTGTGCCTTTGCCTTTGCCTTTAATTTTGTCTGCGGCTGCGGCTGCGACTGCGGCTTCGACTTCGGCTACGGCTACGGCATCAGGTTCGCGCCGTTCGTTGAGGGCTCGACGTAGTGTATGTGAGCATGTATATGTCTCTCTGTCTCTGTCTGTTTGTCTGTGTTGGTATGCAAAAACTCCACGCGCTCATCAGTTCCGAAGTCAAAGGCCTGTGGTGGATAATCGCCAATCTTTTCATTACACCTTCGGTTCTCATAATTTCTGCTTATATACCCAGCACCCAGATTGAATATTGTTGAATGTGTGTGTGTATTAATATTGAGTGCCTGCCTGCACAGTGGGTCTAACTAGACAAACTCATTAACTATATACATTTACATGCTTGATCAGTGTTAATAGTTTCATGTATTTCAATAAACATCAACTTATGGTATCTTATAGTCGAGTGCGCTTGACAACTTAGCTTGACTTGTTTTTCTGGTTGTTTTGTTATATTTTTGACCCCTTTGCTTTGCGATATGATGCCGCAAAAGGGGCTCTGACTACGAAATCCAACAATGTGCGCAAATTCAAGTTAAAGGTGCAACCAATTTCATTGTCACGTGTCCACAAGATGCATATGCAACGTTCACTACGTAATTCCTTAAAAACAGCTACAGTTGTGTGTCCTCGACAGTGATACACCCACTGCACAAAGCTTCAGCTAATCGAATAATAAAACTATGTTTTTTCTTATAAACCTCACCAACATATTTGACTTGATTTAGAAAGAGTTTTTTGTCAATTCAATCAATTGATTTTGTATTGTAACTACATTCATTAACAATTGCAATTGTTATTCAACATTATGCTATCGATAGGGTTGACGATAACTAAATATACTTACGATAGTGTAATGACTAAGGTCACAATTAATAACATAAGACTTAACATAATAGAGAATAACTTAACAGTATATACAGACAGTCAAGTAACTTTTTACTCAATTGTACATGTTAATGTAATTTAACTATTTACTCAAATGTAAATGTTAATGTAATGTACATATGTGTAAAGAGTTACTTAACAGACTGTATATTCAAATTTGTTCAAACGGCATAAGTGAACTGATGCCAAAGGAGTGCGAGCAGAGCGTGGTGTGCAGACTCTGGGACTAATTTTGAACTAGATGTTCCTACGGACTAACATAACTATATCGCATCGGCTTTTGTTTTGATGATTGGCATAAAGATACCGTATAGGATATCTGGAAATAAGATACTGCAGAAAACAAATTGACAATAAGGTCGCTCCCTCTGTATATCATTCACATTATATTCAGTAATGCGTAGTCCCGAAGTTTCTATATAAATTATTAGTAAATTATATGCTAACTAGAAGGAGGAGGTAACTACACTCAAATACCACGCAATAGTTTACGGATCCACGACTTTCTTCCACGGCAAATGGTAATTACCTTGATGGCTTGTTACTATAGTTGCATTCAACTTGGCGTCGCTCTTGCAGGAACTTGTGCATATCTGATAACTTATAAAAATATCCCAGATAATGGCTTGTTCGCATTATTCTAGCCACATCCGCTACTCTTCGAATTGACAACCCCCCCACAACATTAACAAATAAAGCTGCGTCACGGCGTTTTAATTCCGTTTTCAATAGCATCGTAAGCAAATTACTTTCTACATGCAGTACACACACACACACACATACAATGCAAGCAAATACATGCATATGTATGTATGCATTGTATGTATGTATGTATGTATAAGCTGCAGTTGCGAAGACTGAACTCGCTCAAGCGCACACAGAGCCACACACGCACACTATATTTAAGTTGTCGTCAGAGCCAGAGTTGTCATTAAATAGCTATAAAGCATTTTCAAAACAAATTTCAAATAATTGTCAGGTAATTTCATATTTAACATTGTTAACGTACGTTCGTTCGTTACCTTCGTTGGCCATCAGTTAATGTTGTTGTTGTTGTTGCTAATGTTCTTCTTACTTAGCGACATTCAAAACTGTAACTGCACCATAAGATTATTGCTGTTGATAAGGCTGTGTTAATATAACTGTATTTAAATACTAAATATTTTAGCATACATATTCTCTCTCTCTATTTAAATACTACATATTCGAGGATACATATACTCTGTATTTAAATACTAAAATAAAATAAGTACTAAATATTCTAGCATACATATTCTCTGTATTTAAATACTAAATATTCTAACATACAAATTCACTGTATAATGGTATATCTATCGAGCTCAAAGTTTCGAGCAGCGCGCGCTGCACTATGGGGAATTTGTTGTCCTGTAAATGTTAACTTAACAATATTAAAATATCAGCTATTAAAGTCAGCGTTTGTTCATCACACTTGTTGTCTATCGATATTTCTATCGAGCTCATGGGGAATTCGACACTATGGGGAATTCGGCACCTATTTTGTTATTAACAATTATAATTATTAATTGTTTTTTACTTTTAAACAATCGACTGACATGGTTCGACTATAATTTAAATTAAATAATGTATTGTTGACAAGTATGCAAATTTGTAGAATTTTAGTATTAACGTATGTCTAAACAATAGAACAAACTATCATATTACATACTGCAAATGTTAACTTTACAGTGCAATGTTAAAATATCAGCTGTTAAAGTTAGCGAACGTGGCCTAATTTTGAAATGGAACTTTAAATTCATCACTTTTCAAACAGCCAATGTAAAAAGTTCAAAATTAAAATGGATATTTATTTATAAGGTTTATATTTATTTATAAAGTATAAAATATAAGGTTTTAACAATGCGTTGTAATATTTTGATTATTTAGTGCGAGTATTTATAATAATTTGTACATTTAGTGAGTGTTTATATGTAGTTTTAAGAAAGAAATTTCAACTTTGAAAAGAGCTACAAAAAGTTGTTCAAATTTGTTCAGCGAGTGTCTATATACATATTCTAGAGTCATCAATTCCTTATTCAGAACATCCACATTCATACTTTTAGAAATTTAATTTCCAAGAAAATCCAATATATATTTTCATTGAGTGAGATATCAAAGTGAAACTTAGCCAACATACTTTTTATTACTAATCACTTATGAATAAGCCGGAATTAGGCGGATCGGGCCGATATATCGTATAGCTGCCATACAATCTTTTGGCCAAGAAACTTAAACTTTCAAACTCTCCCTTACTTGTATTTGATCTATAATATGATCTCAAAATTTCATCAAAATTTGACTACTATAACGTATAGCTGCCATACAAATTATTTGTCACGCTTTAAATAGAAACGATGGTGCCACGCCCACTTTTCTTAAATATTTCTAATCGCTTACATAATACTATAAAAGAGACTCCATTAAAAAATCTAACTTAAATCAAGAGTTAGTAATAAATGTCACAAAAACAGGCCGAATTCCACATAGCGCGCTGTATACAACTTATGTGTTTTGTATTGCATACTTGCAGGAGTGCTGTACTCTCAGTACTCTCTTGAAATGGTTTCCTTCATAACTAAGGTGTTTATTATACGATCGTCTAGAATTTAAACTACGTTGCAAGTTATATATTTATCAACATTGAGACAGTATCTGAGATGGACAGACAGATCGACATATGTATATGTTGTTGATGTCGCCACGCCTCCTTCTGCCTGTTACACACATTTGCACAAAGTTAGTATACCCTTTTTTGAACATTTTCAATGGTTGAAGGGTATAAAAAGGTTTACTTTAGGGAGTCGGATATGCTTTTTTATGCTGGTTTTAAAATACATTTTCATTTTGGTATTCAGTTATATCGAAGAACTTACACAATATTAATTGATATATAAATATTATTGGTGTCTTTTCAGAAGTCCAATAATGCGATTGACGGCTCTCCAATGTTCAGTTCTGATGTTGAAACTTTTAATGGCAAAATAGTGTACAATCTTGATGGCAGTGCGTTCATTATCGATGCAGGTAGCGCTAATTTGAGCTCCAGCAGTGCCACGCCTACTACAACTGCAAGCACACCCACGCCAATAGCTACAGCATTGACATCGGAAACTATAGCGTCAACGTATCAAAAAGGAGTGGATAAATTTCATAAATCAATTGAAAATAAAGGACGTGTGCAGGGACACAGTCAGAGTCAGAGTCAGAGTGTAGCAGAAGCAGAAGCCTTTGTCAGTGCAGAGAGTTGGCGATCAAGCCCGAGGGTACATTCATTTCGCGTGGTCTCTGCTCAAGATGCAAGCACACATTGCCAGGATCCCAGCAATGCTGCTTCGCCAATGCACAAGAATAAGCCAATTTTAATGTGCTTTATATGCAAACTTTCGTTCGGTAACGTTAATTCGTTTAGCTTGCATGCCAACACTGAGCATAGACTCAATCTGAAGGAGCTCGAACAGCAGCTGCTGAAACGCGAATATTCGAGTGCCATCATTCAGCGTAACATGGATGAGGAACCCCAAATATCGTTTCTACAGCCACTCGATATTAATGCTGATGATGGCGGCGGAGGCGAAGGCGGCGGCGCCGCTGTAAACAATATTGGCACTGCCAGTGAGCTGTTAGAACCACCGATTGATGGGGATAAAGAGTGTACGGCTGCTACTACCAGTCAACACCCTCACCCTCACCCTCACCCTCACTTGTCGTTATACCACAATCCCAATGACAACGACGACGTCGACGAGGAGGCCAACAATAAAAGCAATGCCGAAGCCAGTACGTCCATGTCATTGGAATTAGAAGAGCATACGGCAGTCAAATTTAGTTCCTTAAATTCAGCAATAGCAAAGACTACTAATATTAACCCGTTAAAAACAACTGCAACTGAGGGGGCAGCAACAACAACAACAACAAAACCAGCAATCTCATCTGCTTCCGCATCAAGATCCACATCAACGTCAACATCGCCATTGCCAAAGCCTGTCAACCCATTGGAGAACGTAGAAGGCACACCCGCTTCAGCAGCACCAACTCCAGAGCCGCCCTCGATGTGTGAAGAAAGTCAAGTTGATGCGCCTACAGAAGGCCACAAGGCCACTAGTACTGATAATATAAGTAATGATAAGTCAAGCAACAAACAGCGCAACAAGGATGCGGACTCCAAGCTCACGTATAGTAGTAGTCTCAAAAAAGTTGGTGACCAGATGCACAGGTCCCCCAACGTTCCACCATCTGCATCCACAACGTCCTCCTCGTCTGACTCTTCTCAGCCCTTGCATATTGCTGACTCGGATGCAGCATTGACTGCGGCTGAGATATTGCAAAAGCACTTTCTGCTATTGCAACAACAGCAACAAGTGGCGGCGGCTGGCGAATTTGCACCAATACAAGCACAGACCCAAGCACAACTAAGTTCCTTTCAAGCCTCCCTTGCCGCGTTGGCGAATGAGCAAAATTCGAGAGGCGTCAAATTACTAACGGAGTTCCTACAGCTACATCACCATCAGAACCAGCTCAATCTTCAATCATTCCCCACCAGTTGCCCGGAACATGCTGACTTTAAGGGTGTAGACTGCAAGACATGCGAGTTGATCGACATTCAACACAGAATGAAGTCCCCAGCAACACCTCAATCCCAATCCCAATCGCAGCAACAGCCACAGCCTCAGCGCTCTCCAAATACAAACAGTAGCGGCTTATCAACGTCCATGCCAATCTCGCCCAGTGCTTCATCAGCTGCCAGTGTTGGAAATGCAACTGCGTCGAGCTTTACAATTGGCGCCTGCTCCGATCACATCAGCGGACGGCCACAGGGTGTCGACTGCGCTCGGTAAGTTTCCAAATTATAATAATATTATTGAATTTAATATAATAAAATACGTTTAAGTATATTATAAGCCAGCCCATCAACTAAATAGTGAAACACTTTATTGTTTGACTGTTCAATAATTATTTTATTTAAGCAACCGATAGAACCAACCGCACTGTCTCGATTATTCGCTTATCGATTACTCTATAACATACATGTGAGAGGCAACAACAACAGAGTGCTAACAGAACAATAACAGAGCGCGTTCTCTCTTTCATGATCCTCTTAATTTCATCACTCTTCACATACACACAACTTTGCATAAGTGTGACTTTTGTATTTTCAACAAATATAATATTAATATATAATAAATATAATATTATAATAATTATTTATGCTTGATTTCGATCATACCAGACTAATTAGAGTTGAATGCAAATTACATAAGTGCATTCTGCCATTAAAGAATTTGTTAAGTTGTTCAAATTTGCGATTATATATAACAAACTCGTGCTATATACAAAGTTATTTGTAGACACCTTTTAATAAGTGAAGCGGGGGCACCCAACCGTAGGATACCCTTCTTTTAGTTTCAAGAGTAAAACCATTTCACATACACTAACAATTCCAAAGACAAAGTCTTCTTTTACTAGAGATAGATATACATAGATATAGAGATGTCAGGCCTATTAGTTTAATCCAATTAGGATCAATCCATCTTATTTACAGCATAATGTATTAAGCAAGAGTAAACACATAATAATTATTTATCCTTGATTTCGATCTGTTATACAAAGTAAGGTGAAGACACCTTTAAATATGTGAAGACTTCAATACAGTGAGTCAAGTAACACTCTTTACACTGCACTGTGTGTTTCGGCATCAACTACAATTTTAAAGATAGAGACTTGAAATTATATAATTTATATAATATTGTAGGTCTCGTCTCTCTTGCTTTATGTTCTAGACTGTCTTTTATTCTTCTTGTTCTTATTCTCCTTTTACAGTGTATGTTAATTTTAACAGATATGTTTCTTATGGCTAATATTTACAGAGTGTTTATATATGTATAATATTTACAGAGTATGTTATTTAACAGATATGGTTATTACAGTGTGCTAGGGTGATCAGCTGCTACAATATAGATATACAAATATAATAATAGTTAGTTTGTTTAACAACTTCTCATTTATAACTTGTGTCTCATAGGACATTTTTTGAACACAAATTTACAGAAAATAACTACCACAATTTAGTCAACTTTAATCAATAATGTTACTGTTGCTGAAGGCGCTAAAAATCAACAAAAATATTTGTTAAGTAGTTTGAAATGTGTTACAAAAAATGCTTGATTTTGTAAAATTTGAAACAACTTATAAATTGTAAAAATGCCAAAAAAAAGACAAGGTCTTCTTTTATTTAGAGAAAGATATATTGTAGATATGTATGCAATGATATTAGCAGAGTTGTCAGACCTATTAGTTTATCTACGATATATAAAACCAATTGGGATCAATTCATCTTATTTAGAACGTAATGTATTGAGGCAATAGTAAACATAGAAGTTTGAACTGGACTTTTGAACGGCTTTCCTTACTTAACATACATATAATAAGCCATGTTGTCTTTAAATGTAATGACCCCAACTTATAGACTATAGAGTCTCTAGATAGATCTAGTTTATTACAGAGGGACAACCGTAAAAGGCATAAACCTCTTTCTTACCATTATAAACATAGTGGGTTAGCACAATTTTGCAAGTACCCTTTCCCAATAATAAGGTGCAACGAAGGGAATACAATAATTGGCAGATAGACAAAGACAAGGCACAAGAGAGAGAGAGAGAGAGAACCGAATGCGAATTCAGGCAGGCGTAGTATTACCAATTTGAGCGTGAGAAAATAAGTGCCCTATGGCGATTCATTTGCACTAATCATTAGTAACGTAAGGGTTGTATCTACCAGAATGAAGACGAGTACGTGCCACACGAGAAAGGGGTGCGCTTGGTGCCCTTGGGTAATATTCGTAATTATTACTGCTGTTTGAACTTTGGCACTGCATTGGGATTTACTCGCCTTATCAAATTCAATGTGGTTGCACAATAACTCATTAGTCCGGGCTTCATTTGCGTAGAATTGCTTGATGAATGAATGATTGGCGAGAAAAGGGGGTGCTCATTTAAACGCAAATGAACCTTGGGACTTGTTTATTCAAATTTGTGGATACATTTATGATTGTCCTTCAAGAGAGCAGAGAGTAAACATAAGTATATCTATGTATTTTTATCTATATCAATTTCTATGTCTATATATGTATATATCTGAATCTATATCTACATCTTTATGTGTATCTTTATGTATATCTATATCCATTTCTACTAATCATATCTATCCATAATCTATATCTATATCTACATCTTTATGTATATCTATATCCATTTCGATATCTATAACTATATATCTATATCTATATATCTATATCTATATATCTATATCTATATCTTTATATCTATATCTATATCTATATCTATATCTATATCTATATCTATATCTATATCTATATCTATATCTATATCTATATCTATATCTATATCTATATCTATATCTATATCTATATCTATATCTATATCTATATCTATATCTATATCTATATCTTTATATCTATATCTATATCTATATCTATATCTATATCTATATCTATGTATATCTATATCTACATCTTTATGTATATCTATATCTTTATGTATATCTATATCTATGTATATAGCTATTTTATATATCTTTATAGCTATATATCTATCAATTATTATAATAGGGGCACCGGGCTAAGAGGTAGACAATCGCAGCTTAACTAAAGTAAATTAAACCAATTGCGCTGATTTCACTTAATAAGTGAATATACATATATTTTCTTTGTATCTGTATCTGTATCTGTATTTGTTTGTATACACACACATTGTGGGTCTTCTGCACCAATTGTCACAATTAACGATTGACGGGGAACTGGGAGCTCTGGGATCGTGAAATTTCATAAACACTTTGCGGGTGACACTGGCAACAGTGGGTGCTGGGTGCTGGGTTTTTATCCACAATACGCAGCTCGAATTCAAATTAAATAATTAAAACAAGTACTCATGCAGTGAAGGAAACGAATAATGGAAGGTATTTGCTTGGCATGAATAGAAAACTTGTTTCAAATGCTGCGAGTGAAGCCCCTATATACAAATGAATGAACGTTAATTCAATTATATTTAATTCATCACTTTCACAATAATATTAAGAGCAGATTCATAGCTCTATTAGTCAGATATCTACAACGACATATACTCGTAGTTGTTTTGTTTGTGTATTTGAAATGGTTTGTGCTGTGATTTTATACTTATACCCATGCAGAGGTTTTTTATTAAATGTATATTAGACAGGAGAGTCAATCTAGCTGTGTCTGTCTGTCTGTCTGTCTGTCTGTCTGTCCGTCTGTCTGTCTGTTGGAACGTCAAATAGTCTCTCAGTTGTAAGTAGATCTTGATGAAACTTGGTACACATGCTTCTTATTGCTGCACGCTGTATATAAGTCGGAACAAGCCACATCGCAACGATATATCGTATAGCTGTCATACAAACTATCGGCCCATTTTTGTTATTTGTCAAGATAATGCAAGCAAATTTACTATATAGATCCTTTTTGTATGTATAATATGCATATAGAATTTCATGAAAATCGCAGCACTATAACATATAGCTGCCATAGGAACAATCGAGCGAAACGAAGGCTTTTGTGTGAAGATCAGTTTTGATTTTATAAATAATTAAACTTAACATATATATATATATATATATATTATATATTAAATATAAAATGTCCCATGCAAGTCCCTGCACCATTATATACATATATAACTATTATTGGAGCAATCTGAATAGATAATAACCTGCAAAGGGTTAGCACGTTTCTTCCACGTTTTCTTTTGTGTAATTCTCTTTTGACTAATATAAATAATATTCCCTTTTCTGTATCATTGCAGCTGCGAATTGCTATTGAGTTCGGCACGGCTTAACAGTGGCGTGCAGATGTCCACACGCAACTCATGCAAGACCCTCAAATGTCCGCAGTGCAATTGGCATTATAAATACCAGGAGACGTTAGAGATTCATATGCGCGAGAAACATCCGGACGGAGAAAGTGCTTGTGGTTATTGCTTGGCAGGTGAGATCTCATTTTGATTATACTCGTATTAGAGCTGCGCAACTAATTTCTTGCTGTTTTTATTTTTGTTGAATATGCAACTTTATTATAAGAAAAAAATGATTATAAATGGACTATTCAAAGTATTTGCCATGGCTAGACACAAAAGGTTTTATTATCTTGCTGGCAGAGTTCGTATATCTTGTTGGTAAAAGTGTTTGTCTTTTGAGTTTATTCACGAATCTAGCCAGTTTTCAATGTCTTTATACTTCATGGAACTGCCAATCCTGGCCTGGCCATGTGACATTGAATGAAAAAAGTGATATATATGGAAAATATGGCGTCTGGGGTTGGACTTCCCTTTTGAGCGTTCCTTTAAGTAGATTTCCACAGTTTTCTCAACGAATATAGATTTGTCATGCAGTTAAAATCACTTTATAGTGCCGCTGCTCGTATTTTGGTCTGATTTTCGCGCAGTGCGCTTGACTCAATTGCATCAATTGAGTTCGATATCATTGCCTAGTGATGTTTTCATTCGGTTTCAACAACTCACAATATAAGAAACACCTATCTATTGGGTTGACCCAATATAAACATATGTTCATGTATGTTGGACTGTGGTATATCTAACTTCTCTCCAATCGCACGCTCAGTTACTGACGATCCGATTCGATTAAAGCCTTGATGCCAAATCAGCGGTTTCTTTTTGGTCAACCCAATAGTTGCACCAAATACACAGCATAGCCTTCGCAGCGTCAATATTGGGCCAAGCCGACGTGGTAGCAGCATGATCAGCTAGTCCCCAAGATTTGTTTCCCTTTGGTTTGCTGTAATGCATCCATTTTTCAACAAAACTCTTGCTTTTGTGCCACTGTAGCAATTGTTCACAGGCGAAAAAACGACGCACAACATCTCTTGGCTTCAACTCATAAGAAATCCCAAGTTGCTTGCTTCTGAATCATTGCCAACACTTGCCGAATAACTCCCAATTCTGAAGCAAGTTCTTCTTGCGTTTGGCACGAATCCTCAACGAATCCACAATTTCTACGTTTGGGTTTTGGGCCTTCCTTTACGTGTGCATCAAAATCAGCGTCTTTAAAACGACGAAACCAATGCCGGCTTATGGTTTCGCAACTGCGTACACTTGTTGCAGCTCGCGATGTCGTTTTCTTCAAATTGAAGAAGAAAATCAACACTTTCCCCTTATGAGAATTATTTGGCTTTAAATTAGACATTATACAATAACAAAATCACTAAGTTTTTGATGTGGTTTGCTTAACACATGTCTAAGCTTGGCTAATGATGTCTTGCATAATTAAAAATCAAAGATCACTTACTTCTAGAGCCATCTACAGCGGTTACTTAGTTGCACACCTAATAGTTAAATGTTTCTATGTATATATATTTATCGGCTATTAACTGAATTAAATGTAATGTTATGCAATAGTTAAATTATGATTTAGTTTACATAAGTTTATTATTAAATAAAAATAGTTTATTATTATGGTTTAAATCAATTCAGTAAGGTTAATTAGTTATAAAATAATGGCTTTACAACTTCAGTGTTCTTCACAATTTAATATTTGGCAAGCTTTAACAGTGTGAAGCACAATGAATGTTATGTGCCACATACAAGTCAGTCTGTTTCAACAACTCAAAATATAAAAACACCTGTCTATTGACCATCTGAACATATGTTGTGACATTTATCAATGTCTAACTTCTCTCAAATCTCACTATTATATACATACGATATCGATTAAAACTTTGATGCCAAATCAGCGGTTTCTTTTCAACTGTCAACCTTATACGTTAGACGACCAAATACTACGACATAGCCTTCGCTAGCGTCAATTCTGGCAACATCACTTCGTTTCAGCGATGATCAGCTAGTTCCCAACATTTCCTTCCCTATGGTTTGCTGCAAGTTGCCAACCATGTTCAACAAAACTCTTGCTTTTGTACCACTCTAACAATTATTCAAGGCGAAAATCGACACAACATCGCTTACCTTCAACACATAAAAATCCCAAGTTGCTTGCTTCTGAATCATTGCCAACACTTGCCGAATAGCTCCCAATTCTGAATGCAAGTTCTTCTATGCGTTTGGCAAGAATCCTCATAGAATGCCAACATTTCTTTGTTAATGGAGTTTTGGTGCCTTCATTCATGTATGCATCAAAATCAGCGTCTTCTACTAACGACGAAACCAATGCCGGCTTATGGTTATACTTTCTAACTAGTAACAAATAATATACGATGTCGTTGTCTTCAAATTGAAGAAGAAAATCAACACCTTCCCTATAGGGGTTTTTCGAAAGTTGATTATTTAGCTTTAAATTAGAAACATTACAGAATAACAAAAACACTTATTTTTTGAAGTGGTTTGCTTAACATTACAAATATGTAGTAGAGTCGCTATGATCTTAAAGTCACTAATTCAAAACATCACAGCGGAAACTTAGTGCACATCTAACGGTGATTAAATGTTTCTATATATATTAACTGCATAAATTTAATGTTATGCAATAGTGAAATTATGATTTAGTTTACATAAGTTTATTATTAAATAAAAAGCGTTTATTATTATAGTTTAAATCAATTCAGTAAGGTTAATTAGTTATAAAATAATGGCTTTACAAATTCAGTGTTCTTTACAATTTAATATTTGGCAAGCTTTAACAGTGTAGAGAGAGAAGGAATGTTACGTGCACATGCCACAGTATGTTAACTCGAAATGCACTGCCAAGGTTGATCTGAAATATGTTGTGACATTTATTAATGTTAATGTGAACTATATGTATATAATTATGCAGCACTTATGGTACAAATGAATATTGGATATGAATTATTGTTTTTAAAAGGGGTTTTTTTATAAAGGAAAATATATTTTATTTGAAATAACTAAACCTATCAGCTTCAATCAAAGTTTCTATTGGCAGCTGTAAGATGTAGATGTACAATTTAAAAGTAAACGAAATCGTTTACAATAGGAACAATCAGTTGGAAATAAGATATTCATACATAGTTATAATTATATATAGCTAGCATAGGATAAATCGTAGTGTATACCTTACTGCTTTGTAACTCATTTGATTAATCATAAAACTTTATTCTCCCTATTAAATCCCCTCGATAGGCCAACAGCATCCTCGACTGGCACGCGGAGAGTCATATTCTTGTGGCTACAAGCCGTATCGCTGCGAAATATGCAATTATTCGACAACGACAAAGGGCAATCTTTCCATACACATGCAGTCGGATAAGCATTTAAATAATATGCAGGAGTTAAACAGCTCGCAGAACATGGTTGCCGCTGCGGCAGCGGCTGCGGGCGCAAAGCTTCTACTCTCCAGTCCATCGCCGCAAGGAGCTGGAGCTGGCCAGGTTGTGGGAGTGGGAGTGGGATCTCAGCAGATGCAACAGCCTCCACTGGTGGTGGCTCCCAGTACGGGCAGCAATGCCTGCAGCACCACTGCCAGTGTAGTTGCTTCATCAGTAGCGATAACTGGATCATCGGGACAAGGAACGGTAACGGGAACAGCTACGGCAGCTTCTCTCAAAGTAAAGCCCTCGTTCCGTTGCGAAATCTGTAGTTACGAAACGTCAGTGGCGCGCAATCTGCGCATACATATGACAAGTGAAAAGCATACACACAACATGGCTGTGCTGCAGAACAACATAAAGCACATACAGGCATTTAACTTCCTACAGCAGCAGCATCAGCAACAAAGCGCTGCAACGAGTGTCAGTGGTAGCAACAATAGTTTCTTGCCAGTCTCTGAGGTTGCATTGGCCGACATGGCGTATAACCAAGCCCTGATGATCCAACTACTGCAGCAGAACTCTTCCACCAACCAGCAACATCAACAGCATCAACAGCATCAACATCAACAACATCAACAACACCAACAGCATCAACATCATCAGCTTCAGCATCAACTTAAGCTGTCACCACACGCCACAACGTCCCCATCGCCGGTTAGCACGCCCGACCAACTGCAGGCACCAGCGTACACCTTCTCGCCAAAGTCATTGAAACTGTCGCAAGGCATTGGCATGACTCTGGGCATGCTAACGCATGCCAACGAATCGGGGCCAACTAGTGCCGATGGACTGGAGTCCCTGCCAGCCAGCTCGCCAGAGTTGTGGCCGACAGCGCTATTTAGTTGCCTCATCTGCGAGTGCTTCAGCACCAACAATATTGAGGAGCTCAACCAGCATCTGGTCTTGGATCGCTCTCGCCAAGCATCTAGCGCCTCCTCAGACATAATGGTCATACACAACAACAACTATATATGCCGGCTATGCAACTACAAGACAAATCTGAAGGCGAACTTTCAGTTGCACAGCAAGACGGACAAACATTTGCAGAAACTGAATTTCATCAATCACATACGAGAGGGTGGCGCTCGCAACGAGTATAAGCTGCAGAATCAATTGCAGTTGGCATCAAATATGGTTCAGCTGAAGTGCAATTGCTGCGACTTTCATACCAACTCCATACAGAAGCTCGCGCTGCACACACAGCAGATGCGGCATGACACCATGCGTATGATCTTTCAGCACTTGCTCTTTATAAGCCAGCAGAATCAGCTACGCAAAAGCTTAAGCTACGCTTCCGAAGGCGATGCGACGTTAGGCCCGGCGGATTGTCATGGCCAGCAGAAGGCTTTGTGTTGCCAGCTATGCAATTTCGTGGCTAAGCACCTACACGAAATGGTAGTGCATGTGAAAGGACTGAGGCACATGCAAGTAGAGCAGTTCATATGTCTACAGCGACGCAGCGAAAATCTCGACATGCTTCCGCTAGGAGAAGTCTTCAAGGTCACCGAGAAGCTGCCCCCAACCAGCAGCACTACAGAAGGTTTGTACAATTTGCAATATATATAAATATTTACTGTTATTCAGTTTGATTGGAAAAGAAGAACCTAAACATGACCCTCTTCCCTATAGAGTCCAGTTATTCTTCTCGATCTTAACTCAAGAAGGCATTTCTTATTTTCTTATCCTTAGCTTCTTCTTGGACACCTTGAACTATCACCTAGACAACAAAGTGTAGACTCGAAGAGTAGACGACAAAACTTTCAAACACATTCTTGGTATGGATAAGGTGGAAACATCTGCTCATAGATACCTTAGAAGAGTTAACTTCTCAACGAAGGATATATGCTCTATTTCCTAATGAAAGCAGAACGACTTTTGTCAGGCTAGCAAGGGAATTTTGGACTTGACCATGGACTTTCTTCTTCTGAGATTAAAGCCCCTTATCCCTGTCCAGTTATTCTAAGTAATTCGCTCATTTTGCTGGGCCTGATCGACCTTAGCTCAAGCTAGGATTCTTGTTGAATGAAAGCAGAACGACTTTTGACAGGGGTTGTGACATTTAATATGAACTATTTTAACAGTTTAGAAAAAGAAGGAATGTTATATGCACATACAACAGTATGTTAACTCGAACTGCACTGCCGAGCTTCAACTGAAATATGTTGTGACATTTATCTATGTTAATATGAACTATTTTAACAGTGCAGAGAGAGAAGGAATGTTATATGCACATAGCACAGTATGTTAACTCGAACTGCACTGCCGAGCTTCAACTGAAATATGTTGTGACATTTATCTATGTTAATATGAACTATTTTAACAGTGCAGAGAGAGAAGGAATGTTATATGCACATAGCACAGTCTGTTAACTCGAAATGCACTGCTGAGCTTGAACTGAAATATGTTGTGACATTTATCTATGTTAATATGAACTATTATATATGTACATATGTACATACAATATATACTTATGGTCCAAATGAATATATGCTCTGCTTAGTGCGCGAAAGGCAACGTACTGATAACGTGATATTGCGTGGACTATGTATCGTGCCTTCCTTCGTAACTCATTATTAAACACAGAGATTTCAGTTCAACTTCTTTTTGCCCTGCTCTGCTCTGCTCTTCGATTATTATCATCGGTCGCTCTGCTCTCCGTCTTCATCCTTATTCTCATGGCCCGACTCGATTTTTCGTATCGTTTGCGGATATGTAGGTAAATTCTCTCTCCTCCTCGATGCCCTCGCTGGCCTGCGCTGGCATGGCCTGGCCTGGCCTTGTGCGATTTATATGCGCAGTGAGATTTATACTCTGATGCTGACCCTTGAGAAAATTATTACAAATTACTTAAGAATGCAAAAACGATTATATGTATCCATCGAATTTGCAATTAGTGACGTGCACACTTCGCTCCATGCTATTCCCTGCCAGTATTCACCACTGCCAGCCGCCGCAACCTTAGCTCGAGTCGAAGCATAAAATGAAGTCCAACTCCAAGTCGAAGTTTCTTTCGAAGCCTCTCTTTTAGGCAGAGCTCTCATACCTCGCGTTCATGCCATTAAAAGGTTGAATACACAGCAAACAGTGTTAAATTCTTGGATCACATCCACAAACAAAATGAGCCCCCGCTACTATAAACGGAGTAAACTTCGAATTGGATTTTATTTTTCCATCCTAACTACAGAGTACGTAGCCTTCCAGCATTGCATTATCTTGTCTTATAATTGTGTATAACTCTCCCTGCGGTCAGCCAGCTCCCCATAGTTGTTAACTGTATGAGCTTATATGTATGTATGTATGTGTATGTGTATCGTATGCAAAAGAAGAGATGCTTCTCACAAGTTTCTCCCCTCATCATTCGTGTCTTTATGCCAAATGTGTGTAGGTGGTTGATTTGCACTTACTTCGAATACAACTCAAATTTATCCAACTGGAAAGTACTGTACTTTTAATAAACTGTTTTAGGGTATATAAATATGTATATATTAGACACATGTAAATATTATAAACAGTTGTTATAACTGTGTTGTATTATTTAACTGATTGTCGTAGCTAAACTGTGGTAATCTAATGCATTATACATATAACTATTTACTCAAATGCACATGTTAATGTAATGTAATGTTTAAGTAGTGTTCATGTTAATGTTAATGTTAATGTTAATATTAATGTTAATGTTAATATTAATGTTAATGTAAATGTTAATGTTAATGTTAATTTAATGTAATGTAATTGTAATGTAATGTAAAGAGTTACCTGACAGACTGTTGCGTATGCAGTTTCTATGCAAAGGGTATTAAACCTTCGTCATGCCGAAAAAGAGCGTATTTGTGGCAAGTAACCATTTCAACGGCAACAGCTGCGCATGATTATTGTAGTATCAGCAAGAACAACGAACAGAAACAACAAAAAACATCAACATCAACACCAACGGCTGAATCTCAAAACAAAAAAAGAGCAACGACATTCAAGAAATTTATACCCTTGGCATGCGAATGGTTTTATACCCTTGCAGTTAATGCTTTAAGTCCTCATTCTTAATAACAGTTATGATAAAACCTTCGTGAATTTTAATTGTTAGGAACATAGAAATTTGATGGTAGCATGAAAAATTTTAATTTTCAACTAATTGTAGATCCTCCCACTAGAGGGCTAAGAGTAGGGTATACAGAAATCTATACACAACTCATTAAATATATTTTCAATTCGGGCCTTCTCTCTTTCGTTCTTCTGCGCTCTCTCTCTCCATGTGCCTCCTCTCCTGGCTCTGTCTTTCTTCTCCTCTTTCCTCTGGTTAAGTTAATTTCGCCAGCCAACCACAGAACGGCATGTCCGAGAGAACGGCCGTGGTCTTGATTTTCATTTTATGTCGGCTTTTTAATTCGATGCAATCAAGCCGTATGGAAATTGCTTTGAAATTGGTAATGGAATTTGAAATATATTCGCATTTGGTCGTCGGTTCAACGCAACGCTGCACCCATGGCTTGCAATTAAATCGAAGCAGCTGCGACCCACTACCAGCAATGAACCAGAGTTAACACATACTCAACTTGCTGTTCTTCTTCTCTCTTTCTGTCTTTTCGGGTTATGCTCATATTCTGGCTACTCTATGTATTCTTTTGTTTAGTTGTAAGTTACTATTCTATAGGGAAATAATACAGTTTGCAAGGCATTAGAAGACTTTAACCTTAGTCTAGTACCAAGTCTACATACCGCAGTTTCTCTTCCCTCACGAACTGATCTGACGCGCCGCGCGTGGTTAAATCGGTGTGACCAATTAGAACAACGATAAAAACGCATACAATAAAATACTAAATCTAAGTGCCGTTGACAAATTACTTAACTAACTATCGATAGCTAACTTATCAGTTCCGCGACAGAAGTAGCAGCAGATGGTTCACTCCTCGACGAAAAAGGCTAAAGTCCCTCCTTTCAGGTACAAAAGACCGACTGTGATCGCAGTATCGCACCTGTCAAACTTCCTTTTACTAATAATAATAAATCTTCAAATTATCGGAAATAAAACACAGATCATTGATGTACCCTTCTGCCATTGAGTGCGTGAGACCTGGAAGTTTCAGTATCTTCGAAGGGTAACTTACTGTCAAGTGCGCTCGACTCTTGCCAGGGTCGTAGATGTCTCTTAAGGGGCGTTTAACATCGTCAAATTAAATTAGAGCTACCCCTTGTAAAACCCTTACAAATGCCTTGACAAAGCTGTTCGCAACTGCTCGTGTGTTTATTGTCCATGCGAACTAAAATTAGATCAGAAGTCCGACGAACAGACATGGCTCAATCGACTTGGCTAGTGAGCCACGCCTCTTTCTGCCTGCTCAAAGTTAGTATAACCTTTTTAGACTATTTTCAATAGTCGAAGGGTATAAAAAGTTTGTATGGCATCGAACATTTGCCAAGAAATAGAAAGAAACTTCTATATACAATTATATGAATAATAAAGAATGATTTTTTAGCTATTATCTTTTTGGCAACACTGGTTTCAAACAGTTGACGCACGTTTCGTGTTTTGCAACACTGTCAAACATCTTCAGTTTGATCTATAATTTAAACATGAATCGTCTTACAAACGAACAACGCGCTGCAAATTATTGCATTTTTATATCAAAATGCATGCTCTTTTAAGAAAGTTCATTACGCGCCCTTCTTCCATTTAATGGAAAAATCACCCTTTATATAGTAAAAATATCAAAATTCTAAATTTTGAAAAATTTTGAAAATGTTGTAAGGGGGGACCCTTATCACAAATTTACACCTAAATTTAGGGTTTTTCTTCGATATTTTCCACAATTTTCATCGCAAAGACTTTTCGAAGGACATTTTATACTACTTATGACTAGCTTTATCAATTTAAGTCAAAATATCAAAATTCTAAATTTTCAAAAAATTTTGAAAATGTTGCAAGGGGGGACCCTTATCACAAATTTACACCTAAATTAAGGGTTTTTCTTCGATATTTTCCACAATTTTCATCGCAAAGACTTTTCTGGGACCTGTTTATTATTGTTTTATTATTAAATTAAATGATTTTATTTCAGAATAATTAATGGTCGTAGTTAATCTTTTTATTCTTATCTTTATCATCTTTAATGCATACTTATGTATACAATAATGTTCATTAATATATGGACAATAAGTATTGCATACTTTGAGGCTCTGAAAATGAAATTCTTAAGTGTTTTTATGTACGACAGGCTCTGAAGAGAATACATCCTCATGACCTCCTTACTCGTAAGATAGCATAATCCTTCATTTGTACTTTGTATATATAATTATTTAAGGCACTTTATTCATATTATTTCTTAAGCTTCACACTAGGTTAAGTTCAGAACGATTCCTAGTGACTATAATAATAATAAATAACTGCCCGTAATGCAAAAAATGTAAGACAGGCTCATTTCTGTAGTCAGGCTTCACTTATTTATTTATTTAATTTAATTAAAAGTCGACTAAATAAGATCCAAAGAATTATTTAAAAAGTCAATTTAAAATAATTAGGCATAAAGTTTAAGTTTACAACATTTGAAGGTGATTAAATTTAAAATCAATTTAATTTGAATTTAATTTAAATAAATTTTACTATCAGTGTTAATGTTTACTACCCGATTGCCCCGTTTTCAATGTTAATTATGTTTACCCCTGATCCTTACTGTTATTGTATTTGCTAATGTACTTGTAAAGAATATAGAGTCCTTTCATTCAAACCGTATTCTCATCTCCTTGCAGAAGCAGTTTCGGACGATGGCATTAATGTTGGCACAACTTCAGTGGGTGCAAACGCGGATAATGTTTACGGCGTGCCAATTGCGTCGTCGTCGTCAGCAGCAGCAGCAGATGGCAACATACTGTCGCCGCATTCAGTCTCTAGCTGTTCAACACCTTGTGACAAGACTCAGCTGCTACGTGCAATATCGCCAGTGTCAAATTTCAGTGACTTGGGCCTTGGCGGTGCGTTGCCAACAACACTTCTTAAGTGCAATCTCTGCGACTACTTTGGGCAATCGAAGAAGGATATTGCACTGCACATTGAGTCGTTGCATCCGGGCATTGAATGTGATGACTACATCAGTATTCCCACCAATGCAGCTGCCTTGCAAGCTTTCCAGACAGCTGTTGCCGCCGCCGCGCTGGCAGCCGTGCAACGTTGCAACGTGGCTGGTGAACTGTCGATGTCTGCAACAGAAGCAAACACTAACACCGATGCTAATGTGTACGGTCAAGGCCAAGGGGAGGGCGATGTGGAATGTCCGATTGATATAAAGCGCGAACGACTTGTGGCAGATGATGGGGATCTGGGGACTAACACACTCTCTCCAAAATCCGAATCGCAAGCACGCTCATCAAGTGTGTCCTGCCCTTTGTGTCTGGAAGGGGGATTCTGTGAGAAGGCATTGCTGGAAAGCCATTTGACTAGCGTACACAGCGTAACCCGCGATGGTTTGGCGAGACTGCTGCAGCTGGTGGATCATACAGTCTGGCGATCGCCAAGCACCACATCCCAGCAGTCAGCAAAGTCTGTTCCTCCTGAAGGCGGCTCTAGCAGTAAAGGTAGTGCCGACGACTATCTGTCCATGGCAGGCATTAAGGCTGTCGGCTCTGCTCTGCCAGGTGCTTCGTGTCAGCAGTGCGAAGCGAACTTCAAGCACGAGGAACAACTGCTTCAGCATGCCCAGCAGACTCAGCACTTTCCCATGCAGAACGGCGAATACCTTTGCCTTGCGCTCAAACACGCCAGTGCGCCTTGTTTTCTGGTATTCGCAACGCTGCCGGCCATGATTGCGCATTTCAAAGATGTCCATATGAGCCTGGTGATCTCGGAGCGACATGTGTATAAGTATCGATGCAAGCAGTGCTCACTGGCGTTTAAGACACAGGAGAAGCTCACCACACACATGCTGTACCACTCCATGCGGGACGCTACCAAATGCTCACTCTGCCAGCGCAACTTTCGCAGCACACAGGCCCTGCAGAAGCACATGGAGCAGACACACGCTGCTGAGAGGGCCGCTACGGCCAGCCCGGGCGATCATTCATCACCTAGTCCCAAGTCGAATGAAATGGATAAACTATCGAATACGTTCAACTATACAGCAGCAAACAAGGCAGCCACTGAAGCGGGTGAGTAAAACATCTATCACATGCACTCTAATGTTCTGTATGGTTAAAGAGAGGTTCCTAGAAGGGAAAAAAGGGCGATACTGCGACTAGAGTCAGTCTTTTCTTGCTGAAGGTCCTCCTGCCATTCTTCCCTAATGAAACACATAGATCCTTAGCAGATCGTTTGTCAAGGAGATCCATAGCAAAACTGGCAAGTCTTAGAGCTTGGTAGCTTCGTTATATAAAGATTAGGTGATAGTTCGCCATGCGGTAGCCACTGAGGTAGCCAACAAGAAGATGAAGATGAGTCGGCCTCTTGTACCTGAAAGTCCTCCTAGCCTGACAAAAGCTGTCATTCTTCCCTAATGAAACATACATAGATCCTTAGCAGAGCCTTTGTCAAGGAGATCCATAGCAAAACTGGCAAGTCCCAGAGCTTGGTAGCTTCGTTATCTTCTTTGTAGACACTACGCTAGATAGACGTAGCTTTATTTGGTGATAGTTCGCCATGAGGTAGCCAACAAGAAGATGACAATCACTCCTGGGTAGCAAACTGGTTCTTCGCATAGCTAAGGGATTGGTAAGCGCCTGCTTGGCCTGCCGCAGCCCTTTACCTAGCAGTAGGGTTCAGTTATCCTATCCACCCTACACCACAAATGGGATTCAGTGTACCGTAGGGTATACCATCCGTTGTGCTCTTCTGTGTAAGATATAGAGCGCACTATCTATAACCGAACAGTCTAGTCTCTTCTTCAGTCTAGTCTCTTCTTCTTGTGTATAGTTTTTTCTTCAGTGTACTCTCTTCTTCAGTCTAGTTCCTTTCTTCAGTCTAGTCTCTTCTTCAGTCTAGTCTCTTCTTCAGTCTAGTCTCTTCTTCAGAGTAGTCTCTTCTTCGGTCTAGTCTCTTCTTCAGTCTAGTCTCTTCTTCAGTCTAGTCCCTTCAGTCTAGTCTCTATTTCAGTGTAGTCCCTTCTTCAGTCTAGTCTCTTCTTCAGTCTAGTCTCTTCTTCAGTGTAGTCTCTTCTTCGGTCTAGTCTCTTCTTCAGTGTAGTCTCTTCTTCGGTCTAGTCTCTATTTCAGTGTAGTCCCTTCTTCAGTGTAGTCTCTTCTTCAGTCTAGTCCCTTCAGTCTAGTCTCTATTTCAGTGTAGTCCCTTCTTCAGTCTAGTCTCTTCTTCAGTGTAGTCTCTTCTTCGGTCTAGTCTCTTCTTCAGTCTAGTTCCTTTCTTCAGTCTAGTCTCTTCTTCAGTCTAGTCTCTTCTTCAGAGTAGTCTCTTCTTCGGTCTAGTCTCTTCTTCAGTCTAGTCTCTTCTTCAGTCTAGTCCCTTCAGTCTAGTCTCTATTTCAGTCTAGTCTCTTCTTCAGTCTAGTCTCTTCTTCAGTGTAGTCTCTTCTTCGGTCTAGTCTCTTCTTCAGTCTAGTTCCTTTCTTCAGTCTAGTCTCTTCTTCAGTCTAGTCTCTTCTTCAGTCTAGTCTCTATTTCAGTGTAGTCCCTTCTTCAGTCTAGGGCTCTATCGATACTTGTGTTTTACCTTTAACAAAACCCTTTACTCATTTCTCTTTTTAGCTACTCTGGCCTTGCGTTCGTCCCCCCAGCAAGACACAGAGGCGAAGGAGGTCCTTGAAAACTCAACCCACTTGTTGTCGCCCAACGAATCTGCGTCAGACCCTCACCAGCAGTTTGCTGTGCTGACTGCGGCTCTGCTGAAGCAGCAACAGCGTCAGCAACAGCAACAGCAACAGGACACAGTTACCATGGAGACGGACGGCCAGTTACAGCTTCTTTCATCTGACGAGCAGGCGGAGCAGCAGCAAGTTTCGTTTGGCAGCTTAAATGCACAGTCGGTGCAGGGGCTACATAATCTACAGAACTTGCACCAGATGCAGCAGCAGCTGAGCGCAGCAGCAGCCACAACTGGAATGCCAATCAACCCAGTGGACATGCTCAATTTAATGCAATTCCATCATTTGATGTCGCTTAACTTTATGAATCTGGCACCTCCATTAATTTTCGGTGCTACTGGTGCCAATGATGCCAATTCAGTGGGTGCAGGGGGCTCAGTAGGAGGAGGAGGAGGAGGTCTTCCTGCTGGCACCTCGTCTGGCACAACTACTACTTGCCTAGCAGATCTACAACAAGTTTGTCCTGGCGAAGCTTCCAACATCAAAATCATGCCACAGTCAAATGCCAGTAATAACAGTCAGGTAACAATACTTTCTTTTCTCATCAAGTTAAGGGTGTCGATAAGCCATACTTCAACCAAATACTTATGCGACTACTATCTAGATGAGGGTACCTATTCATGGGGGTATATAGATATGTAGTATAGCCCTTGGGTACTCCTTTGACCCACCTATTCATGGCTAACTTCTTAAGTACTTTTATTGTAAGACCTTCTAGTTACACTAGTCACCCTTACCCTAGGGCGTATCCAGAACCACCTATTCATGGGAACTCTAGTCAGGGGTACTCTTTTGACCCACCTATTCATGGGTAACTTCTTAAGTACTCTTATTGCAGGTACTTCTTTCTCTAACCCATTCATGGGTACCTACATAAGTAGTCTAATCATGGGTAGTCAATCTCTACTTACTGGTAAACGAACTAGTGGCGATTGACCCTGTTTGCTACATTCCTTAGGGTTTGTAAAGTAAGCAGGGTTAGTCCCTTAGCAAGTACTTATTTCACCAGGTACTCTACTCTTTTGACCTACCTATTCATGGCAATTCATGGCTAACTTATTAGGTACTCTTATTGTAGGTACCTCTTTCTCTAGCCCATTCATGGGTACCTACATAAATACTCGAATCATGGGTACCCAATTCTCTACTTACTGGCGATTGATTGCTACATTCCTTAGGGCTTGTAAAGTAAGTAGGGTTAGTCCCTTAGTTAGTACTTATTTCACCAGGTACTCTACTCTTTTGACCTACCTATTCATGGCTAACTACTTAAGTACTCTTAATGTAGGTACCTCTTTCTCTAGCCCATTCATGGGTACCTACATAAGTACTCGAATCATGGGTACCCAATGCTCTACTTACTGGCGATTGATTGCTACATTGCTTAGGGTTTGAAAAGTAAGTAGGGGGTAGTCCCTTAGTTAGTACTTATTTCAGCAAACTATGAACAAGTGGCCAGTACCATAGGGTAGCTGCCTGCCTCACCTATTGGGTTCAGATGATTTTTAACTTAAAGAGCTTAGTTTATTAAGAGTTTAGATGGAACGAGTCAATGTATTGTTTAGCAAAGCTAACGAGTAATCCGATTTCTAATCCAAACTATACCCCTGTATATATTTTTGTGCACAGCAACAACAGCAACAGCACTGCAGCAACCAAAAACGTGCTCGAACCCGCATCACAGACGATCAGCTAAAAATCTTGCGTGCACACTTTGACATCAATAACTCGCCGAGTGAAGAGAGCATTATGGAGATGTCACACAAGGCCAATCTGCCAATGAAAGTAAGGGATAATCAACCTTTTAAAAGTGATCAATGTTAAACTATTTCTATCTGTATGTAGGTTGTCAAGCATTGGTTTCGTAACACGCTGTTCAAGGAGCGACAGCGCAATAAGGACTCGCCATATAACTTCAACAACCCACCATCGACAACACTTAATCTGGAGGAATACGAGCGGACTGGTCAAGCCAAAGTGACATCCCTGACCGATGCACCAACACCCTCCTCCTCCGATGTTGACACGTTGGCACCAGCAACTGCAACAACAACAGCAACAACATGCACAGCAACAGCTGTTGCTGACAACACAACAACAGCTCCAACAACAACAGCAGCAGCAGCAGCAGCAACAGTAGCAATAGCAACAACATCGTCGACATCAACAACTTCGACAACAGAGTCGACACTTGCCAAGAACAATGCAGCGACATCGACGGCATCCTTCGGCAACATATCCGACTATTTTCGCACACAGTCCGACATGGTGGCATGTGGCTCCAAGTCGGGACAGGATGATATTGATAGTTTACCTCTGCCACTGGAGGTGCAAATCAAAACTGAGCCACAAGACGTGCATGTGGGTCCATCGGAGTTCGAGTTCCACAAAAACCAACGTCAACTACAGCAGCAACAGCAGCAGCAGCAGCAGCAACAGCAACAACAAAACGTTTTTAACTTTCTAAAGCAACAAGGCGAGGCCGCTCAGCATCATCAGACAAGCCTACATAATCCCACCGATAATGAGCAATCTATGCTTTCATCTGGATCAGGATCATCCCTACAACATTATCAGCTGCAGCAACATCACTTGCAACAACAGCAACAGCAACAGATCAATTGCTTTGAAACGAAGTCAGAGAGCGAAAGCTCTGACGTACTCTCCCGTCCGCCAAGCCCCTCCAATCTGTATGCCAGCATGAACGATCTGCTAAGCCAGCAGCTGGAGAACATGGGCAGCAACATGGGGCCGCCAAAAAAGTTACAAATCGCGGGCAAATCCATAGAGAAACTGCAGTCGGGCCAGTCCAGTTCGAGTTCAGCATCCTCTGGCTTGAGTGGCTTAGTATCAGCATCAGGCTCAGCAACAGCAACAGGATCAACAGCTTGTGTCCAGCTGGAGAGTAACTCTTCCAATTCATCAAACTCATCCTCATCGACATCGGGCGGCAAGCGAGCTAATCGCACGCGATTCACTGACTATCAAATCAAAGTATTGCAGGAGTTCTTTGAGAACAATTCTTATCCAAAGGACAGCGATTTGGAATACCTAAGCAAGCTGCTGCTGCTATCGCCACGCGTGATTGTCGTTTGGTTTCAAAACGCACGCCAAAAGCAGCGTAAGATCTACGAGAATCAACCAAACAATACGCTATACGAGAATGAGGAGTCCAAGAAGCAAAACATTAACTACGCCTGCAAGAAGTGTAGCCTAGTCTTTCAGCGATACTACGAGCTCATACGCCACCAGAAGAATCATTGCTTCAAAGAGGAGAACAACAAGAAGTCTGCCAAGGCGCAGATAGCCGCAGCACAAATAGCTCAGAACCTCAGTTCGGAGGACTCGAATTCATCTATGGACATACACCACCATGCTGTCTCAGCAGGTTCAGCCTCAGGTTTGGCCACAGCCTCAGGTTTAGTAGGTGCCGTGGGTGTGGCTGCAGCCTCGGCAGCAGCATCAGTGCTGACAGGGCCACAAGTTCAGTTCAGCTCGTCGCCACAGCATCATCTGTTCAGTAAATCATCATCGCTAACTGATTTTAGTCCCTCAACAACGCCCACGCCTCCTCAGCGCGAGCGCAGCAATAGTCTTGATCAGCAACGCTTGTCAAAGTTCGATTGCGATAAATGCGAGTTACAGTTCAACAGCCTGGAATCCTTGCGAGAGCATCAATTGATGCATCTCATGAATCCAACACTCTTCAGCGCCAGCCAGTCCGAGGCAGCAACCTACGGCCCCTTTGGTAGCATATTGCAAAGTCTACAGCAAGCAGCCCAACAACAACAGCAGCAGCAACAGCAACAGCAGCAGCAACAAAAACAGCAACTATCGCAACCGCAGCCGCCGCCAGCAAAGAAGAGAAAATATTCAGAGAGCTCGTCGAACGCAGAGGAAAGTCTCTCGATGGGAGAATTCGAAAGAAGTAACAAAGATGCACAAAAGAAATATGAATATCTCTATCAATACTTCATGCAACACGAAATGAATGCTGAGTTGAAGCAACAGTTTGCGTTGCAACAACAGCAACAGCAGCAGCAAGCTAATGCGGAGACGACAGACTTCGAGATGGATTTCCTTAGTAACTTCTATCAACAGAATGAACTGAAGAAGGTCGGTAATTATGACTTTCTGCTGCAATATTATCGTAAGCGCAACGAGGACCCTTCAATGTCGATGCCAACGTCGTTTAGCTCCAGCAAGAAGCCATCAATTGAGTTTCTTATACAATACTATCAACTGAATGAGTCGAAAAAGTTTTTTCACTTAGTTGCCTCGCCCCAAACAACACCTGATCGCCCAGGATCACAGCCGTCGTCGCAGAAGCCGAGCGCGACGGCGGATGAAAACTTTATCGGCCATCATCAGGAGGAGAACGAGCAACAACAAGATCATCGCGAGATCATGGATATCAAAATGAAACAGGATGATCGCTACAACGGCATACCGAACGATCGCGATTTTAATTTGAATAAGAAACTTAATAACAACCACATCAATGCGAACCAAGAGGATCCAAGCAGCAACGATCAAGTGATGGACATAATCAAGAAGTCAAATGATAATGAGACTGTGCTAACAGGACACAGATCGGTGTCATTTGATAATATCATGAATGGAGATAAGCACAGCTTGATACAACAAAGCAAAGATGAACTGCACAAGTTGAGGGACGCAGACAAGTCGCAATATTTTCAAAACCTAGAGGACTTCCTCGATGCCACAATGATCGAAAACAATTCACAAATGCTGACATTCACAGACGATGCCAATCCTAGTCCCAAGATTGAGAATGTCCCAGCAGCCACTGAAGTAGTTGGTAGAAAGAATGATACCTTGCCCATAGATTCTTCTGCTTCGACACCAACAAGTGCTCCTCCGTCTAAACAAAACAAGCGACTGCGAACCACCATACTACCAGAGCAGTTAAATTTCCTATACGAGTGCTACCAAACTGAATCCAATCCAAGTCGCAAAATGCTAGAGGAAATTTCCAAAAAAGTCAATCTCAAAAAACGCGTTGTCCAAGTAAGTTTCAACATCTTAGCGACCTATCTCTCTTATCTATATATTCATCTATCTAACGACCTATCCCTCATCTATCTAACGACCTATCTCTTATCTATCTATCGACCTATCTCTCATCTATCTATCGACATATCTCTCATCTATCTAACGACCTATCCCTCATCTATCTAACGACCTATCTCCCAACATCTTAGCGACCTATCTCTCTCATCTATCTAACGACATATCTCTCAGCTATCTTTCGACCTTTGTTTCATCTATCTAACGACCTATCTCTCATCTATCTAACGACCTATCCCTCATCTATTTATCAACCTATCTCTCATCTATCTATTAACCTATCTTTCATATATCTATCAACCTATCTCTCATCTATCTATCAACCTATCTTTCATCTATCTATCAACCTATCTCTTATCTATCTATCGACCTATCTCTCATCTATCCAACGACCTATCTCTCAGCTATCTATCGACCTATCTCTCAGCTATCTAACGACCTATCCCTCATCTATCTATCGACCTATCCTATATATCTATGAATAAACAAGCACAAAAGCTACAGTCGAGTGTGGGATATACCCGCCTGACCAAAACCATTTCTGAAAAACATATACAACTACTATGCTTAGCTTATTAAGTGTTATAATATAATATAATATATTATAATAATATAATATAATATAACATCATATATAATATTAACTATCCGATCGCAACTTCGCAAATCTTCAGAAATCCTTTTGGCGTTGATAATTATTGTGTTTACCAAAAATCAACTGTCTTGCATTCAAATTACGCTTGGTATTCGGTCGATAGTGGCTTTCCGATTGTTCCTATACCTGATATATATAGAGTTGTGCCGTTTAGTTCAGGCTAAGTTCGTTTGAACTAATCAGCAAACTAAACTAACGTACTAAATACCTGATTTTAGTTCATTATCCTTTTGTTCTTTTAGTCTTTTGTTCTTTTTGTCGAAAAAAGACTCGAAGGAACTAACTTAAGATGGAACTATAGTTCTTTGAAAAATGAGTCCCTGAAACGATCCCAAATCAACAACTCTAGTTATATAAGTATAATTGTGCTGAATTTAATAATATTGTATTGTATGTAGACCTGCAAAGAAGATTGAAGATATATCGATACAACATTGTTTTCCAATTTATGGAAACATAATAGGTATTCATCATCAATGTTTGATGTTCAGCTGAAATATTGAAATAAATTTGATCTGCTTTATGCTATATAGGCACCTTCATGCCAAGTTCGATTTTATAATAGCTGAGATCTGTCTGTTATTACAGGCAGACAGATGGACGGATATGGCTGCCGCCCCGTCGACAATAGCCAGGGAACTCCTTAAACAATCATTGACCGCTGTTGAATGAATGGTGATGTTTCTATTTTATAAAGAAATAATACAGTTTGCAATGCACTACAAGACTTTAATCTTAAGTCTAGTCACAAGTCTTCAAGCGCAGTTTCTCTTCCCTCACGAACTGATCTGACGCGCCAAGCATAGCTTAGTTGAATCGGTGTGACCAATTACAACAACGATAAAAACGCAAACTTAAATACTAAATCTAAGTGCTGTGCCCTCTATCGGTGACAAATTACTTTATTAACTATCGATAGACAACTAGTCAGTGCCGGGTCAATGGCTCAATCGACTCGGCTATTGATCCTAAGCAAGAATGTATTCTTTGTGGGGTCTGCCACGCCTCCTTCTGGCTGTACATATGTACATTAGGTTACCCTATGACAATTTGCAATGGTCGAAGGGTATACAAATCATAGACTAGAACCACTTTTTAGCAGCTTTTGGAAGTATAGAAAAAACGTTTGCTAAATATATTACATTAAATTGTGGAGGAAACAATTGTGTATATGGATATATAACTTCAGTTATTTGAGCAGTTTATAACATTATTGGTTTTTTAAAAAATATATTTTAAAATAGATGTGTATTGTATATTATATGTTTAACCTTTTTTTATCTGAACAATATTTAATTTGTAATTTCTTGTATGCATTTGTTATGATTTTTCCTAATTTTCTTTTCAATTTTCTGTTAGTGAAAGACGGTTCGTTGTTGTCCATGTCGAAATGATTATATAAGAAGCTAAAAGGAATTATCGGGAGTAGCTCTAGGCAACAGCTAAAAGTTAATTAAATACAGGTAATTTCGAATATAAATATTTAAGCTACAAATATGTCGAAGAAGGTTTTTTACATGTTTTGAGGAAAAGCAAAAATAAATTAGACAATTCTTTATATTGTGGATAGAGAGTGATAGAGTACTATATAAAATTGGTGTTTTTCAGGTTTGGTTTCAGAACTCACGCGCCAAAGATAAGAAATCGCGCAATCAACGGCAGTACGCACACATATCGGACGATAACAATAGCTACGACGGCTCCTGCAGCAAAGAGATCAGCAATAGTAACAGTCTTAAGAGCCGGGCTCTCACTCTAGAGTCTGTGCTGAGCTCTGCAGGCGGCTCTCTTGTTGAACCCGAAGCCGAGCAGGAATCGGAAGCCGAATCTAAAACGGATGAGCAGCTGCAAGAATGTCAATTATGTCAGATATCGCAGGTGAACATGCAGAAGCATTTGTTTACTGTGGAGCACATTTGCAAGGTGAAAGAACTGCTGGAGCAGACCAGCGAGCAGCTCTACACCAATAGCAATGCCAGCGGTAGCGATAATGACAATGATTCCGATCGAGAGAGACGATTCTACAGTCTCTCCAAGGCCTTTCTACTACAGCAAGTTGCCTCGAATGTTGCAAGCAGCATTATGGTACCCAAGCGACCAATGAGTCCGATCAATAGCGACACTACTAGGGAGGCCACTACTGGACATGACCGCACCGGATTGGCCAATGTTATGGGCGGTATGGCAGTGGGGGGAGCTATACACCATAGCCAGTTGGCAACCGGCGATATTGATATGTTATCTGTTAAAGACGACGACGACGACGACGATGGTGAGGAAGAAGAGATTGTTGAGGTGGTCAAGAAGAATTCAACTGGCAACCGGCAACCACTGATGCAGCAGTTATACAACCGTAATCACATCACTGGTAAGATTTGCGAAATATCTTCTCCATGATCATGAACTATATTCCGCGCTCTTACAAACTTTCTTTTTAACTGATCGATTGTCTTTGGATTTTTTTATTATTATTTTTACCTGAATTTTGTATGTAACTTCTCATTCAATATCGTTTAATTACACACTGTGCCGTTCTTTAAGAAGTAAGCAAAGTAACAGTTGCAGAGGAGTACACAATATACGTACTATATACATATATATATATATATATAAGTGACAACTTTCTCGATATGTAGCTTTAATGAAGACAGACAGCATTATGAATTAGCTAAACGACTGTCAAAGACTCAAATGAAATATTGTTCGAATGTACAATACAATTTAAATGTAACATAAACATATGTTTTAGGACAAAATGATTCACGAATGCCTCGCAATTTATTCGTAATATGATAGTTAATGGACTGCATACAGTATAGTATAGTACATACATACATACATATGCATAAGTACCATAAATACATATATGTACATACAACAAGATTAGTATTAGGCCTGATATGATATCGAAATCTTCCACTTTAAATTCCAACACTATAAGTGTTTTAATAAGTGTACATATTGATGTACATAAACACATACATCTCTATGTACATCTACATACATACATATATGTTCATACATACGTATATACATACATATTATTTCGCTGTGCGATGTCTTATTTAAGGCCTGTCTCCAGATGAATTACAAATATTCCAGCACCCAGTGTGACCGTTTTAACATACTATGCTTTTGCCAGAATTTCGGACGGGCTTGAAATATAAAATACTATATAAAAATACTGTATTGGCTGAGTTGTTAGCATTGCGCACTTCTAGAAAAGTAGCTCCGCGCTCAACTCCCGTCTATGCAGTTTGTGGAAACTTATTTTAAAATCTATCACAACTATGTATATTGCCTCGAAACAATTGATTTGTTTTTGTTTCACTTGCGTTAATAACTCTTTTGAGTTCTATCACTAAAAATTATCGATATTTTTGTGCTGGAGATTAAAAAAATATTTAATCAGCTGACTTTGATTTTGTATGGATTTTCAGTTATGTAAAATGTATTTTTAGTTTATCTGGAGACAGGCCTTTACTGTTTAGACTAAATTAATTCGAGGGAACGTGTGAAATACGGACATATGTATGTATGGATATAAATGTGTGTGATTTTGATGATATATATAAATATGTTCGTATATATTTAGAAAATTGCATGTGAATACACTGATTCTGTTATATATGAATATACATACAGAGATACATATGTCCCTATATATCCCTACGTGTCCCTATACCACAAACGCGTAACTCCTATTAGTTCAATCAGTAAGTTACGAATGTATGTATGTACATATATACCTTTCGAATGAGAACTATGTTTTATTTAATAACAACTCGGTTTATATTTATTTTTAAAAGACTTTACAGAAATAAACAAATAATTTGACTAAACGAGAACAGTTTTATTTTCTTTGGGCTTTTGTTTTTTGTACTTGCTTAAATTTGTATTACTTTATCAATTTTAAATAATGATCTTAAGTTCACATAGACATTTCGCTTGATTCTTATTTTGGATTTTCCTACTTGCCTTTTAACAGGTTTCCTAATTAAAAAAGAATTGTTATAACTGTCATGAATAAATCTTTATTTTAATAGTTATAGGTGGAAAATAATTTGGATAATTTGTTGGGTATCTGTAAAGTTATTTTAAGTGGTAAGTTTGTGTTTATACATTCATTATACATACATTCCTATATGCCCTAACCATATGCTTTCTCTACTTGTTGCAGATACTTGTTTCTTACCTAACGGAAGCCACAAAGAAGCGAAGACAGAGAGAATACAGAAAATGAAAGGAAAGAGAAAGACATAGGCATAAAGAGAGCGTCGTTAACGCTTTTTTAATATATATATGAATGTCATATACATACAAATGATGTGTATATACAAACATAAATAATCATACTATGAAACACATGAAAGTTCCTATTTTAAAATTAAAATTATACCCATGACATTTCATGACACTTACAAATACTATATAAACATTTAAGGCGAAGAACTAAATAAGCGACACAAAAGCAAGAAAATACTACATTATTAAGTAAGAATTCAAAAATACGGAAGTGTTCCTAACTATTCAAAATATACATATATGTAGCAATAATCTTATCAGAAACTATCAAACAGATATATACTAAATTAAAGGAGCGCTGCACCAATATACTATATGAGAAAATATATAGTTCATTAATCACATGCATCAAAATAAACTTACTCTGTAACACACACATACATACAAATAGTATGTGAGAATGTGCAGGAGATAAGAGAAATATAGTTTACATACATATATACGAGAGAGCGCTAGAATTAGAGAGATGCAAACTGAGTTCCTAGCATTATATTGCTTTATGCCTTTGTTTTTTTACTAAAGTATTAAACAACAAAAATGTTAACAAAACAAAAATATATATATAAAAAAATCAAAGACGAAATTAAAGAGTTTTCGGCCTGGCCCGGAATATACACACACCAAGAATAAGAAGAGCACGTTAGTCTGCAAATCCTTTAAAAATCCTTTTTTGGAGTGTGTATATATAACTTATACTTTATACTTTTGATTAAATGTGAAATGAAATGTATACTTTATTTATTTACCATGCATATTTTAAACTTTTGAAATCAAAATGTGCCAATCATATACTTTGCTGTACATTCATCCATAAGAATATACGTTCCTAAAATTCGATAACGATAACTATATCCGACTAAACACTTGATTTAACCGTTTCAAATCAAAAAAAGTGAACAAGTAGATATATAAAAATACTATAATACATACTATACAAATTTCTCAACTTATATTTATAATTATAATTTCGACAATTTTTCATTTCTTATTGCCATTAATTATAATGTAAATACTAGTCTAACAATGTTTTCGAATCAGTTATGAGAAAGGAAAAAAGGCCTGTCTCCAGATGAACTAAAATTACTTGCCTACATTTTCTACATTATTCCGGCACCCAGTGTGACCGTTTTAACATACTTTGCTTTGCCAGAACTTAAGCCCTTTTTTGGGCAGGCTGAAGTATAAAATAATATATCAAAATATTACGTGCTGGAGATTGGAAAAAATATTACACCAGCTTTAACTTAGTCAGCCCCAACTTTGATTTTGTATGGATTTTCTGCCTGCAATT
Source organism: Zaprionus vittiger (assembly GCA_018904025.1). Classification (NCBI taxonomy): domain Eukaryota; kingdom Metazoa; phylum Arthropoda; class Insecta; order Diptera; family Drosophilidae; genus Zaprionus; species Zaprionus vittiger. The sequence continues at coordinate 230,159 of JAEIFQ010000850.1, read as the reverse complement.
TATTTTTAGTTTATCTGGAGACAGGCGTTAATCCATAAAAACTTTATTAACTTTGCTTTGGTTCGTTTTTTCGTTTTTTCACATAGCAAAAAGAAAGAAAGAACAAATATTTCACAATTATATATTTAATGCATGAGTTCAAAAGAGGCTTCCATTGCAGTGTCGAGCATCTAATGTAATAGCTCACATTAATAAGTATCATACTGTTGTGTTAAAAATATACATGCATTTGCTTCTTAGTAACATGTATGTATATGTATGTCTTCGCATGACTGTAATTCACTATTAAATATTGAAAAAGAGAGCGTCCCTAATATACTGTTGCAATCGAAAATTCAATTACGACTCTTTAGAAAATACTCTGTTATATTATTTATGTTTTGATTTCTCGATTGGAAAGGGTTGATTTTTTATATGATATTATTTTTGAAGATCTGTATAGTCTATTAGCGATGCTATTATTATGAGCGAAACTGTAAAACTACATACATACAGATAGTCAAGTAACTCATTACTCAAATGGACATGTTAATGTAATGTACATATGTGTAAAGTGTTTCTTGACTAACTGTATATAGCTGACTATAAAAACACGATGAATGAATTCTTTCTTGCACTTCTTAAAACAAACAGAGTCACAGGCGTGGAAAATACCCTAGCATTCGCAATTAATGTATAAGAAAGATTTACTTAAAAGTTCCTATAGGTTTAAATATAAACCATGTTTAGCAGTAAGAAACATATACATACGTATTTAATATATACTACACATGAAGTACATTTATAAAGCCAGCATACTATAAACATACATAGGTATCGCACAAGATTAATTTTAACTCAATGATGATAATAATTGAAACCTCGCAGCAAAGAGTATGTTTACCACGTAATGGATATATAGGAGATGTGGAGAGGATCTTAACCTGGATAACCCCACAAGACCACACACACACACACCATCACCCAATACATGCAAACATACATACATACATACATATTCCTCTATTTGTACATACAGATATATATGTGCAAGCTTCATTTAATAACTGTAATCCTGACAAAGTCCGACCTAAAGATCTGTAGATTTTGAGATAAATCGGTAGGCATATGACATATCATCTTGCAATTATGTATACATTATAGTTACATTAGTGCAGCTGTTACAGGTATACCGATATATAAAGGATTTTGACAAGGCGACATCCGTAATAAAACGATGTAATGATTTTTAATTAGCCTGGAGTTACCTGTAACTGCAATACTCATGTGTACATTCAATCAACTTAAAGCACACTCTCACGTATATATAACTGAATCGATTTATCTACAATACAAACTTATGTATCTATTTAGATCTGCATTCCTAACTATCGCAAAGATCGGCATACATATGTACATATGTGTATGTATGTTAAATATATAAGTACATTAAATTTATAGTATTAATCGGAGTTGCTGCGAGAATGGCATTGAATTTACAGAACAAAATTTATAAGAATAAAGTTCCTATATATTGTAATGAATGGCAAAAGATGTGCAAATATTACAAAATTATAAATAAAGTCATTCAAAATACTCACATGTGGAATATTCATTTCATTTCAACTCACTTTCAACGTAAGTACATATATACGACCTAAGCATACCGAGTTCAAATCTATCGACAGACACACAGCATTTTATTCAACTTTTTATTTGCTGTTCGCCTGTGTAAATTGACTTCGCAACGAAAACCTTCGCAAAATCTCAAGCAGCCTAGCAAAACATGTTGCATACTTTTCGGCTTCTTAATGATTATTTGCTGCATATTTACGATGGGGAATGGAAAAGAAATTCCACTCAAATAGTTGTTTAACAGACAAACAGACAAATCGGTGATGAGGAAACATATTTTACCTTTTTACCATTTGTTGTTGCTAATTTGCGAACATGCATTCATTGTTTGCAAAACAGCTACAAACACACATAACTCTTTAAATAACACACTCTCCTGTTCGAGAATTCTAAAGATCAAATTATAATCATTTGATAGAAATCAGTAATTGTATTTAATTTCGTATATATTTAATTCTGTGTTATAACATTTTCTTATTTTATTTTTTAAGTTTGAAATAAAACCACTCGTTTTTTGACTACATATATGTTCTAAGAAATAAATTAACTCAAAAATTCAAACTATATACGTGACATTATTAGAGATTTTTACAAAATAAATAGAGAAACCATGTTCAATACTGTATTTATTTATACTATTAAAACAATAAATTTTATTATTTTTAAATAGGATACAGGCATGTCGATAAAATATACCCAAATCTATCGACTAACTGTATCGACTTTTTTTAAAAAGGATACAGGCATGTCGATAAATTATACCCCAATGTATCGACTGTGGGCGGATCTTTACTTCACATACTGCTGGCACACACATGATTAACATTATAATAATATTAATACCAGACCACGCTGGAGAATAACGAAGAATCCCAAACAAAAAAAATAGTAAAACAATTGGCTACAGTAAGAACGCTTTGCTCAACCCCTAGACGAAATTCTTCGCAACACTGAAAACTAACCTACAAATAATTCACACCTATCCGTCTTATTGCTTTCTCGAACATCATAAACATACACAAACAAGAATTGACACAATAAAAAACGTAAACTAATTTTAGCTTGCAGTACCTTTCGAGTACCTTTTACTGAATACATGTTTATTAGCTGGTCGGAAACATGAACTGCATAGAAAGTTATATTGTGATGAAGTTGGATTACTAAAAACTCCCCATTAAACGTCCGGATCTTCGTGCCAAACAGACGGTCACACTTTAATCAATTTGCATAACGATGCTGATAGAAGAGTATGTGTAAACATATACATACGAGTACATACAGCTCTGGGGATGACTGCGCCTCCAATCACATACATTACCCATAGCATATTATATTTAAACAGTAAGAATGGCTACCTTCGGCGTGCCGCAGGTCCTATACCCTTGCAGGTTTTGGCTTCAATCTCCTCTGATTATTCCTATACTTGTTATTTATTGTATAATAATACAATATTTTATAACATTGTTTGTGCTTTCGTTAATAGCTTAAATACCGATAGAGTTACTTACTCTTTACTCAAATGCACATGTTAATGTAATGTACATATGTACATATGTGTAGAGTTACTTTAAAGACTGTAACTCTAATTGCTGGACATATGTATGTATGCCATATTTTGTAAGTTAATCTTAACTTTAAACTGATTATTCCTTGTGCGATAAGTTTGATGAACTTTTGTAAGCATATATAATTATATAGAAAACTGCAGATATAGTAGATTTCATTACAGTATTTTGAGAAATAACAGCTATACAATATAGTGTACAGCATGTGTGCCAAGTTTCATCAAGATATCTTTAAGACTCTAAAAGAGTTTTCGTTACAACGGACGAAAGGCATGCCTAGCCGACAGCTCTGTTGATGCTGATTCAGAATAGATATCGATAAAATGTATCGACTAACTGTGGGTGGATCTTTACTTAACATACTGCTTACACACATGATTAACATTATAATATTAATTACAGACCACGCTGTTTACTTTTATAGGGTAGCAGATGTCTTCTAAGGTGCTTTGCAAACTACTGCAAACTTCTGGCCCTCTGCAAGGGTATAGAAACGTATGGCAGCTGTTTGTTCAGCGACAAAAGACTCGTTTACTATTGTTGCAATTGCATGCATATATATTACATATTAATGATCATTTTGTACGTTTTTGGAATAATATTAAAGAAAGTCAACAACAAGTCCTGCTTAATTAATCAAATTACTAATTTTAAAATGAACGAGCGTTCACAAAACACGTTAATCATACATATTATAAAGGGACTAGTTCGCCACCGTAACTAGATATTTCTGCGATATTCCTGCTTTCTGTGATAAGTTTCTGTGTAGAATTCCAGGGTATATATAGTAGTCGTTCAGTGCGTGGTGCTGGAAGTTGAATGTTCGGCAATTGCTGTTGTTGTTGTTGGTTCAGGCGTGATTTCCTTAGTTCCATTACCAGTGCCAGGGGATATTTTACTTAAGGATGATTCATCAGTTGTACTGCTAGTATTGTTACTACTCAGCGCCATTCTTTGCATTTGACGTATAACTGTAGCAGCATAATACGCTTGCTATAAATATACATTGTTAATTCATTAAATTTTAATTATAATAAAAACTCCATTTAGTTTTAAACGTACTTTCCATCGAGACTTGGCAAAGTTCTTCTTAAGCTGCTCTGACACGGTGCCGTGAATGTTTTTGCTGCTTGCCTCATTGCCAGATATCCTGTTAAAGTTAAAGTTCTTTATACTACAGTATATATACATATCTGTCACTACTTACCAAGGATGCGCTAGTGCCTGTTTGCACGAGAAACGCTTATCCACAGTGACGCACATCAAATTTTGAATGAAATGTTTTGCGGACTCGCTAATCTCATCCCAGTACGGTGAATCGAACTCAAATTCACCTTAGAAATCAGTCAGAAATCAAGATATTGTAGCATTATATCTATATTATTGTATTAATAATTATATTCGAATAACCTTTATCGCAGTTAACGATTAATCGATGTTAAAAGATAAGTAAAAAAGTTCCGATAGTTGTGCTTATATTTTGGAATCATCGTGGAATTAGAACAATAGTTAAGGTTATCGTTATCGAAAATCGGAATACATTAATACGAGAGCTTATGAAACGGACGACGGACGACGCGCATTAAAAGAAAGATAATTTAAAAAGGAAATAAAACTATTGAAAGAAAGAACTGACTATCTCACATCTTTCCCAACTTGATTATTATTTGATAATGTTCTATAAACCGCCATCTAACAGATCTATTGTACACCTCCTGCTGAGCCCAAGGCATTTCTTTTTATAGGTACTAACATCATTTACAAAGTTCTAGTAAGCATAAGCAGTGACGTCTTATTACCTTCTTCAAGACCTATAGAGATTGTAGCTTCGATAGCTGTACACCTGCTGTATGCGGCGCAGTTCATTTACAGATCTTTGGCTCCAGTTTTTTCCAAGAATTTCTTGATTGAGTTTCTGCCTACAACTCTATCATTGTTGTATGTTTTTGTGTACCAATATCCACCTCAGAGTGAGTTTGTTATGCCAACATTGTGTGTATAGTTTGGTTTTAACCTGCATTTGATTTTGCAATTGCTAAGTGCCTCTTCTGCTATCCTGACAGTATCGATACTGACGATATACTAATTTTAAACCTACAACCGCCTCTAATTGTGTGAACATACCTTTAAGTATCTGTGCAAATAGATTGGCATCATTTTCATCATAGAATGGAGGATATCCACAGAGAAGTATATAGGATATAACTCCTATACTCCAAACATCAACGGCCTTGCCATATGGTTTCTGTGCCAGCACTTCTGGTGCAACATATCCAGGAGTTCCACAAGCTGTTGCCATAATGCCAGAATCCTCCATTTTCGATAGTCCAAAATCGCTTATCATTATTTTACTATCGTCATCTGGACTGTAGTATAGTAAGTTCTCCGGCTACAGTAGCAATAAAAAAAAGTTTAGACTCTCTCTTCAACATTGTTAATCATCAACTCATAATTACCTTGAGATCTCTGTGGACAACGCCCTGTTCGTGCATATAATCAACAGCCTCTAGAATTTGTCTGATTAGATGCGATGCATCCTTCTCGGTATATGATCCTTTTTCAACAATACGATCAAACAATTCCCCGCCAGTAACTCTGTGTTAACAAAAACTATACTTATAAGAACTTAAATACATTTAAAAACATACAATTCCATGACAAGATACACCTTTGCCTTGTCCTCATACGTCTCAAGAAGTTGTACTATATTGGGATGAGTTAATCTGGAAGAAAAATTATATCAGAGGGCTCGTACATGCATATTATACTGTATATATATAGCTATTTATATTGCAGTAATATATATTAAAGAAATCAGTGATTCATCTCTGTTCTCGCAAGCTACATTTTCCCCCAGTTTCATTAGAGTTATAGACTAGGCTGTTTTACAAACAATAATTGCCTAATTTTGGACATACTAAATTCTCAATTCAGAATTCTGTTTATATATACAAATAATAATTACCTAATTTTGGACATACTAAATTCTCAATTCAGAATTCTGTTTATGATAGGGAATTGGGATTACAACTCACCGCGCTCCATTTGAACTGTTGCCATCAAAATGATTTGCACTGAACCTACATAGAAAGAAAGCAAATTAAACTAAGAAAGTTTTTCAAAACAAAACCAAATAAATCATAAACGAAACATCTGTCTGCATTTATATTAATACCAGATTAAAAGGCCTCATTCTAGCGCTTAATCGATTATCGATTATCGATAATAAATATTGGTATCTAACTATAAGTTGTTGGCATGCAATTATTTATTTATTTCAAGTAAAAGTTCCTTATAAAATGAAGTATGCAAATCATAAATAAACAAATAAATCAACAAAAATATACGTTAAATCATAAAATCTCAATATCGATAGCATAGATTGTCATTAAAATAGAAAAAATAAAGTGCTAATGGAAATTATTTGTCTCTCGGCTCCTACCTACAGATTACAGAGCCTAATACAATTTGACATATAATGGTATATTATGGTCTAAGTCAGATGTTTCAAATACTTTTGGAAATATATAGTTAATAGCATTTTTAACATTTAGCACTTTTATTAACAATTGAGTAATCATCATTGATGAGAAGCCCAAATAGAAACACCTTAGAAATGTATTGAATTTTCCTAATTTTGAATGAACTTTGCACAAGAGCGGAGAAAAGAATGTTAACATAACACACACGTTCCTTTACGGCAATTATTTATACAACATATATAAGTAAAAACTCACCTTCTCAGTACACGTATTTCATTTTCTAAAGATTCTTCTTTACCCTTCAGTGCCTTCTTATCGATTATTTTGACGGCAAAGTGATCGCCAGGCGCGTCCTTACTTTCGGCTAAGCGCACCTCCGAAAATGCGCCTCTGTGAATGAGAATAATAAATATTATATATATATTATAATAAATATTGGTAGGTAAATTTGTAGACAACCATTCTTAGAAGGGTTATACTCACGTTCCCAGAAGTCCATGTAGGTTGTACTTTTCTTCAATTGACACTTGTTTGTTCAATTCCCTCATATCCTTCGATTTGGCCTTTTTGCCAGAGTCCTTTTTGCCAAACAGTGGCATCGCTTTAAATTGTTTTCAATCTACGAAGAATACTACAGTGCAATATAGTTAAAATTAAACCAGGAGAATTAAATTAATCGACGTTTTTCGATTCGATGCCATAACTAGTCATTAAATTAAAAAAAAAAAACAAAACAATTTAAAATTAAGTACATAAATATAAACATGTTTGATAATCATCAAGAATCATCAATGTAAATACACTGGTCGGCATAATTATACTAACCGAGTCATTTTTTAATTCGACTTTATAGAAAGCAAATATTCAACTTACTAACGAACTGCAATATAAATATAAATTTAAAATTCTTTTGATTTTTTCTTTATTACACCACTAGAGACAGAGGACTCGACTCGTGATAATCCTTTTTTAAATGATATCGATTATTTCGCAGCAGTTTTAATTTAACAATACGATATTATCGCAGTTAAAGCCAAATACGATATTATTACAGTTAAAGGCCAACAGAGGACTTGACTCGTGAAAATTCTTTTTTAAAAATGTATCGATTAACAATACGATATAATTACAGTTAAAGCCAAATAGAAGTCAAACGAAAAATGAGTTCGTTTAAAAATAATCATGTTGACTAGTGTATATACAAATACATACATATGTATGTACATACCGAGTTTGGTTGTACTGATACAAATGTACAAAATAACAATAAATTTATACAGTCAAAGGTTACTTCGCAACAGATTAAAAATGTTATGCATAGGCATATATACATACATATACATATGTAAGCACTTATAGCATACATACGCACATACATATGAATGTACTTAAAAAAATAAAAGCATTACATATAAATAAATGATTGTTATTGCGTGAATACAAGATCAGAGGGGTTATTTAAGTATAGATACTATATTTAAATATAAGGTTATTTGGCTCAATTTGTTTATAATTCTATCCTTAAGCACAAACAACATTAAGTGTGTTTACGAATAAGTCACACAGCATGCATACGAGAAGTAAACAATGGTATTTAGATATTTATAGATGTAAGGCAATGTACAATTATAGATGGGCGATTCGCGCTTTTTAAAACTTTAACAATTTAAGGGTTTTAAAATACATTGACACACTGCACTTCAAACACGGAGAAAACACGCTCATACACGAAGCATGCATGAGTTTGCATGTAAACTTCTGCTCACATATGCTTTGTTTAAATTATGTACACATATATACATATATGTTTACTGTGTACATATGTGTGCATAATATATTGCAATATAACGACACCAATGTTTGATTGATTTATATTTGTTATAAAGTCATTCTCTGATTTATATACACGATTAATTTAAGTACTTCAATGCCAACAATGCACGCACAAATAAAACAAAATAAATACTTACAGACACAAATCACAACTTTTTCTATTGATTATTAAGTGTACAAGGTCTATTAACATTTGCACACTATAATTTTTTGAAAAGAGTCTCTTATTGCAAATCCAGTTTATAAATCCACATTAGAAATGCCATGTAGATTTTATTGATTTTTCAAGCCGGGATATATTTTGCTTGGTATATATCACGAATCAATGTTTGGTCACACTTTTTTACTTTTAGTGAACGAAATATCAAATTAAATTATTTCATGACCACGAATACAGACGAAAGCCGGCAAGATTGAAGCTGTTCCCGCAGCGCCTAAATTTGACTATTTGATCCTTATGAAATTCAACGAAATAAGACAAAAATAAATAACATATTACAATATTTTCCTCCTTTTCAAAATTAAACCACCGGTAAACTGTCTTAGGTGGCCACTGGCCAGAGCTGCAAAACCATCGTCAATAATATCGATAGGAGGGGACCATCGGGAACCCTAAATTGTGTATTTTTGATCATCGATTAATCGCGTACACCATTACAATTTTAATGGAAATTTTAGGAAAGTGAAACGACGCGAGCTTAAAAAAATTAAATGTAATGGAAAAAATTGTTAAGGGTAAATTAAAAATAAATAATTTACATAAATATAACTTAACATGAGTTATCATTTAAAATAAAAGCAAAAACAGGGCAAATTGTGGAATTTGAATAAGTGCAAAAAAAAGGTTAAACGAAAACAGCTCAATAAAGGGTTTTGATTTTAATTGTTCTTAACAAATTATTTGAATAATGAATTTTTCCGCCGTTAATATCGATATTATCGATGGACTAAACTATCAACATCGATGGTGCCAGCCCGCAAACTGAACTAACGAACTAAATCCCTGATTTTAGTTCATTGGTCTTTTGTTCGTTTGGTATTCGAGTATTTTGTTCCTTCGATTCATTAGTTCGTTGGTCAAAATCTTTTTTGTACAAGGATTATTCCGACTCAACCGATTTCTTATAATCGATGCATCGCAAACAATTAAACGTATCGTTTAATCGATCTATGAATCGAGATTTAGTGGATGAAAAGGTAAACAGTAAAATTAAAGCAAATACAGGTTTGTGTGAGCACACAACTATATAATTAGAGACACCAAATGTAACATGAAGGTCCTTCTATATATGTATATTCAAATCAAGTTAACTTCAAATGTTGGGTGCCTCTCCCTCCACAAATCAATTTTTGAATTCAATTTGTAAGCGACCTATAAAGTTACAGCTTTCTGAATTATATATCTACTTCTACTGCAAATTCCAAATCACTTAGCTTTGACTATAAACACAGAAGTTATTCAAAACTGGGCGAAGGGTATCTTACTGTCGGCTATGCGCCCGTCTGTCTGCTATCTCCTAATTTAGACCTAATGCAACAATTTCTCTCTATAATATCTTTGAAGATTCATGAAATTCCTTTCTCACTCGATTATTTTGTTAACCACAGCATATGTCGTTGGTCAATAAACATTTTTATTCAAATTTCGATATTTTTACAGTTAGCAGGACTCGGCATTATCTGTATTTAGGTCTCCTGATTATATATCCCCATTTGTATGCCCTTTGAACTATTCGGAATCCACACCAGCTCCACCTGCACTGAAGGAGGATCAGCTATTGCTTGAATTTAAATATACACGTTGTTTTGTTATTTTTGCAATAATACTTGTTGAAATAAATATAAAAATTATATATATGTATATTTAAATTACAATTAAGTTGGATTTAATGAAAGGTTAACATATTGTTGTATGTATATATACATTTAAGTATATGATAGCGTGAATATAAATGCATTAATGTGTGTGTGTGTATATCAAATTAAAAGAATTAAGCCTCATTAAATCAATTATTTGAAATATATTTCTAAATTGTTGTTGTTGTTTAGTTATGAATGTTTGCTTGATTGTTGTACATTTATAAATACGTGTACGTGGTCGTGAAATGAGTAAGCACTTGTAGCTTTTTTAAGTACAAATATTTATATTTTGGAGTATCTAGTTTATTATTCAAACGATGCTAATAATATTGTTTAAATGATTCGGGTATTGGGTTTAGTTTTTACTTTATACCCTTGCATTTTGTTGAAATTTGTTGGGCATGTTGCAAACAAGATACAACTTCAAACAAAATGGGTTAATTCTTCCATAATTGTATAATCGGTAACGACTGTAAGAGTATCAAAAACATTAGCCTTTCTATGTTTTTTTTTGGAATATATATAATTTAAAAATATTGCAAGGACCTAATTAAACTAATAACTTAACTCTACGAACAAAGAATAATAAAGGTTGTAGGTCTGGTAAATTGTCAGTTCTTTGCATCGCAGTCTATGAAGTTGTTGATTTTTACAAATTCAAGATAGATTGTTAAAGAAGGAGCATCATAGCTTAAATTTCAGAGTATTAACAAGTGGAATATCTTAACTGGACTTGAATGTTTATCCTTTTCGTGAATTTCGAATTTGTTCACACATTGCATCAGTTCAACTGTTTGCAGTCAGAAAAATCAGCTATTATAAAAGCTAGAGACATCATGAAGTTGCTGGAATTTTAACTTCGTGTACATAATACGTAAATAAAGTCTATTTGAATTATTAGATAACTCCAATATGTGCTTAGGATAGTTCTTCATGCCTAGAAACGGACTAAATGAGGTTGTTGTATGGAGTACCAAGTACCAAGTACAACAATAGCTTATTTGTTCTTTTTCATGTCATTCAAATATGTCAACTGTATATATGATTAAAAGGATATCGATAAATTAAACAGATATATTTAAATAAGTGTGATTAGTTAATTTTGAGGGTTGCTAGATCTCCATAGAACAATCAGTCACAGATCTAATGATGTTCCCTAAATAATATTACTTTTGAACACTAACGTATGTTGGGGAATCTTTGTACTTGTAAAGCCAAAAACTGCAAGGGTATAAAATCTTCGGCAAGCCGTAAGTAAACTTTCTTTCTCGTTTTGTTAAGGATACAATATTGGAACAATATCTGCTTTAATATATGTGAAATAACGGGGGGTTATAAGCAGACGGACGGAAGGATGTGTTCGTATTTAAAAAAGATTATTTTATTTAATGGGTATACTTTTTACATTCTTTACTTTTTTAATTGCATACTTATGTTTTGTTGTGTGTCTTTTTGTGTGAACTGAAATTGTAAATATAAAAACAATTATAGTAAGCAGGCTTGTACCTCTATTGTGTGTGTGTTTTGTAACGTTTAGTTACAATTATATACTACAAATGTTGCTTAGCTTTTAAAGGTATTAATATCTCTTTTGTGTTTCATTTCATTCGAGTCACGCAATCTTATAATTTGTTGTTGGTTTGCATTGTTATTGTTAGGTTTTTGTTATATATATGTATGTGGTATGTATTTATATGTACATTTGTTGAGTATACTGTCTATATTATTGTATCTAGCTGCCGAGCTTGGTGTAAAATCTTCTTCTGATGTCCCACTAAAGTGATTCCCATATCTGACAGTTGTTGAGCTGTTAACCTTGAGATCTACAAAGAGAGAGTCAGAGTCATTAATCCAAAAGGGAATACAAGATTTGATGTAAGGCATTACCTGTTGAGCGCTCAATAGATTAGCCTCTTTAAAATGCTGACTGTATCTTGACATTTTAATGCTTTCTAGCCACAAATCGGTGCTAACAAATATATTATGACCCCGTTGTGTGTCAAGTATATGTGTACTATCATTCTCTGGAGAGTTTCGTGTTGTCAATAAAGACTGCGGCTGCCTGGCCAAGTTATCAAGTGTTGATACAATGCTGGAGAATGTTGGTCGATGCGTTCGCTGCTTTTGCCACGAATCCAACATGAGTTGATATAAAGCCTCTGGACAATCCATAGGAGCAGGTAAACGATAACCCTTCTCAATGCTTTTGATCACATCCTTTAATCATAAAGAACAAATTTAATTTAAATAATGCTTTTGTATTGTAGGGGGTTCAATTATATATTTACCTGATTAGACCAATTCCAATAGGGACGTTCGCCATATGACATTACTTCCCACAAAACGACTCCGTAGGACCAAACGTCTGATGCAGATGTGAATTTTCTAAATGCTATTGCTTCAGGTGCTGTCCAGCGTACGGGAATCTTTCCACCCTATATTACATAAACGAAAGTTTGCCAGTAGTAGATTAAAAATAGTTGTAAGTTTTCCGAACTGTAGATCGTGAACTATGCCCTGCACGTTAGTGTGTCGGACTACAATAAATTGTACTTGACGCGGAAATGATAAGTTGGCTATCTTAGTTAAGTAATTTTTCACCAATAGAGGGCACGGCACTTAAATTTAGTATTTAGTTGGCTTTAGATAGTTAGATATGTAATTTGTCACCGATAGAGGGCACGGCACTTCGATTTAGTATTTTATTGTATTCGTTTTTATCGTTGTTGTAATTGGTCACACCGATTTAACTAAGCATTAAGCTATGCTTGGCATGTCAGATCAGTTCGTCTGGCGATATCCAAGTGAGAGAAGAGAGAGAAACTGCGGTATGCAGACTTAGCACTAGATTTAAGGGTAAAGTCTTGTAATGCCTTGCAAACTATTTCCCTATAGAATAAAACATAATCATTCAGCCCTACATTTGTTTCATGTATATTTGCCAACGGCGCTCAATGATTGTTAAGGGCTGCATATTGTCGGCGGCTCGACAGTACTTAATTGTTTTGAATTTCTGTCTCAATTATCTGGTAATTAAACTAATTATTCTCGAAACTCCTTTCATATTCTTTTATCTATCTGCATGCTCGCGTGTTCCACTCGCGGACTGGTCAGTTGGCCGCCTAGATCGTGCGATTTAACGCGTTTAGACTATTTTGTTGTGGGGCTATATTAAATCGAATGTATATACAGACAAGTCCGCTTCAATTGATGCATTGGAGGACAACATTGAAGCATTTATTGGCGAGAAATGTTGGCAAGAGTATGCCAAAATTGGAAATGGAAAGCGGATGGAGCACTTGAGGCACATTCACACTCAACATTTGCATGAAATAATCTTTAAACATTCAATTATACGCAGCGTACTATCGATTCAAATAAAGATTTCATGCATTTCTCTGAATTTTATCTGTTTTCTTTTGAAAAACTTTCCTATAGCTCTTAAAAAATCAACCTATCTATCTATCTTTCTCTATGTAATTAATTAAGGAATATATCGTATACATTATAATGTCATTCAGCACTTACTCGTGTAGTGTAGGCATCACTTGCATTTTCGATTTCACGCGACAAGCCAAAGTCAGCAATTTTACAAATCAGTTGAGCATTAACCAGAACATTACGAGCTGCCAAATCACGGTGTACATAATTCATATCACTTAGATAAGACATGCCACTGGCAATGCCGCGTAGCATCACAATTAGCTGTAATGTTTGAAACTTTCCATCATTGACTCTCAAAAATGTATCGAGGCTGCCATTTTCCATATATTCTGTGATAATCATGACTGGATTTGAGCGTGTTACCACGCCTTGCAGATATATAACATTTGGATGATCAAATTGTCCCATTATTGAAGCCTCTGTTAGAAAATCACAACGTGCTTTTTCCGAAGAACCTTTTGAAAACATTACCACATTAATATATGTACATAAGTAAATCTATGAATATATATGAATATCTACCTGGTTTTAAAGTTTTAATTGCAACGTCAATATCCTGTACAAAGTTTGGAGGAATTTTTAGACGACCGCGACAAACATCTCCGAACTCTCCACCACCTGTTTAACAAAATTAAATGATGTATATACAGTCTGTCAAGTAACTCTTTACACATATGTACATTAACATGTCCATTTGAGTAAAGTGTTACTTGACTGTCTGTATATATGTATATGTATATACAGTTAGTCAAGAAACACTTTACAGAGATGTACATACCATTAACATGTACATACATATATGTAAAGAGTTTCTTGACTAACTGTATATATATTAAAATGCCGAACTATGCCAATTACCGATTATTGCTTCAATTGTTATGTAGTTAGCGTCAATTTCACGCGCAAACTCCCTTATTGCCTGATTAGGATCTTCATAAGTATGGGGATCAATGTAGCTTCGGCTGTTACCAAATAGAGGTGTCGTCACTAAAAAGCAAGAGCAGGTTAAGATATCATTAAACAAATATATATGTATACTAATATATATAATATAAACGGTATGGGTCTCTTTTATCACCTTCGACCATTGAAAATAGAATGGTATTAAAAAGGGTTAACTATCTGAGTGTATCTATATATTAAAAAAACAGGGCAGTATATGAATACATATGCATATATTCAAAGTCAAGCCGATTTAGCCATGTACGTCTATGTAACTGTGTAAATATACACATCTCAAATCTATAATATAACAGCTAGAGACCTCAAGTGAGGCATGAAGGTTGCAGTAGGTGAGATCCTAAAAGTGACATGAAGGTTTCAACAGGTTTCGGTTAGCTTTCAAACCATTTGTAGTGAGGAATAGGCATAAGATTCTGATATAATGTGAACCTTATGCTCCAAATTGCATTCCTATCGAGCAAGAACACAGAAATGTTTTGAATTTAGAATCAATTTTAACCTTACTTTAAGTGTTGCTATATGTATGTATATAAAGAGGTATATACATACTGTTAAGTTAAGTTAAGTCTTATGTTGTTAAGTGTGACCTTAGTCGATACACTATCGTAAGTTTATTTAGTTATCGTTAACCCTATCGATAGCATAGTGCTGCATAACGCAAAAGGACCGGGAGAGCGTCACTATCTTTTAAGAGAGCGAAAGGGAACACATTGTTCAAATTGAAAAGAGCGTAATAAATAATGAAAACATTAAAGGATTATCTCCACAATAATACACTTATTAGTATTAATATATAGGCTAACAAAGCTAAATCGACTTTGCTTTTGATATAGATAAAGTTATACATACACATTCATAGTTTTGGTACATACAATACATATGCCCAAAAATAAGAATACCATATAATAATAGGAAATAATTGTTGTTAATCTATATTAGGCTGCTGAAAAGTACTAAATGACAATTTGCTGAAATAAATGTTTATCATAATTATCAAAAAGAAACAATTGAAATAAATCAAATACCATTTAAATGAAGAGTCTTGACAATTGGAGTTGTATCCATGGCATTTACTATAAATAAACGAAAAAATTGAACAACATAATCAAACAAATACAAATTAAATAACATTTAAATTATATTTTCAATTCAATTCTTATTATCTGTTGGGGCAATTAATAAGCACACTTAAATGCTTTCAGTTATTATTAAATCCAACTGAAATTTGAGTAAACAGAATATGTTCTTTAAAGGATTCTTCAAATTGGTAATACTTTAAGGCTTGTCTCCAGATAAACTTAAAAATAAATGTTAGGCAGAAAATCCATACAAAATCAAAGTCGGCTGACTTAATTTTAGGTATCGAAATAATTTTTCAGAACGTAATAAATAACAATTACAAATGATGATACAACAAGAGAGAGGCAATATACAATATATATATATACTTTATATATATATAGACTGGGAGTTGAGCCTGGGACTACTGTTCTAGAAATCCACAACGCTAACAACTAAGCCAATACAGTATTCTTATATAGTATATATTTAAGCCCGCCCCAAAATAAGGGCTTAAATTCTGGCAAAGCAAAGTATGTTAAAACGGTCACACTGGGTGCCGCAATAATATACAAAATTAAGGCAAGAAATTTTAGTTTATCTGGAGACAGGCCGTTAGGAGTTATCCACAAACCTATTTTATACATATTTACATTGTATACAGACTGAACACTATAAAATATGCGCGGATGTTTGTCATATCAAAACACATATTACTAATTAAATTTTAAAAGTAAAATTTCAATAATTATTAAATATATAATTTCGGCACGCCGAACCCTATCCCTACATATGTATATTAAAATGTAAAATGGAATGTTACTGTATGCAATTCTAGAAATATTAGTTTTATTTATATTAGAGAAAAAAGTTATTAATTCGAAGAACTTACTATATGTCACAACGAGTCCTTATATATGTATATATGGGGAAGGGATACAAACAGAATTATTGCATATAAATATTGTTTTCAACATTTTGAAGGTGGAAACAAGAAATATGGGTTAATTCCTCCGACATGCCGAAGGTTTTATACCCTTGCAGCTTATGTCAAAAGTATTGGGTGGTATGGTTAGTTATAAATATGTATAAGTTTAAATGTATGTATAAAATAAAAATTTCATTTAAGTCTCTAATAAAAATCTATTTACAACGGGAGATGCAATGTTGACGAACTAACTTTATGAAAATGTATGTAACAGGCCACAACGTATTTATATTATTGACCAAGAGATTATTAGCCTAACGATTGTGCCATGTCCGTCTGTATGAACGCACAGATCTCAGCTAGAGACAACAAATTTGGCATTGGGGTTTCTGTATACTATACGCGGATCAAGTTTATTTCAAATGGTGTAATTTTTCAATTGGTTTCAATTGGTACAACTTTCTGACTTCGACATATACTTAGCTGACTATAGTATCTATCTCTACTCCAAATATACAAGTAACCCTATTTAGCGTGCCTGCATAGAGCTATAGGAACTCTTAAAAAATCACCTCTTTGCAAGTAACCCTATTTAGCGTGCCTGCATATGGTGGCAGAAGGCTTGGTCTTTGATAATTGGTAGTATATATATATATCTATTTAACGTTTTTTCTTTCAAAACTGTGTGATATTGGGCTCGCCCGACTGTGTCTTTGGTCTGCTTCGATTTGATGGTCAGAGATGTCAGCTAAAAAGCCTTGAATACATCAAAATATATACAAATTTCTATCGCTTTTCACTATTAACTCTAAAAAGCCACCCCAAGTAATAAATAGTAAGATAAAATTACCTTCATTGCTGGCATAATCCATTGGCAAAGGCAGATGATGAGAGGACTTCTTGTCAAGATCATCATGATGTTTTGATCTCATGAAATAGACAGTTGCAACAATAAAAATGACCAAAAAAGACACTCCAGTCACGATAGCTCCAGCAATGAATCGTATTTGTATTGAATCTTCATAGACTATAATAAACAATTCAATTAATTTAATAAATAAACAAATTGCACTTCAATTACCTGAGCCAACAGTTTGATGAGTCTGAGCATACACCATATTACTATATGATCCAAAGCCGTTGATAGTTTTACAGCGCACTTGAAATCCATACTCAGTATTCTCCAACAGATCAATTATATTTACTTTTGTTTCCTTTGTGTGTATAGATGTTTTATTAATGGCATCCAAATCCGATTTAGGGAACCAACGTACTTCATATAGCTCGATTGCAGTATCTGTTTGCAATGGCTTATCCCAGACAAGTTCAATGCCTTTGCTGGATATATCAACGACACGTAAATTCAATACGGTTGAAAACATAACTGATTCAGTGGTAAAAACAATTTCAGCATAACTGGTTTTAATTTCATTAAGATTCAATTGTTGCCCATTAATAGTTGCAGTATTCGAAGAGTTTCTTAAATGATTATCGCTATTCGCATAAGTCTCATTCGAGTAATTTCCATTATCTATTAAATATGATATGCCATTTGTGGCATGTATCTGTATTGTATAAGTTGTGACTGGTTCGAGGTTGGTGAGTGTGATTTTCGTTTCATTAAATGTATCTGCTGCTGGATTGTACACCACATTAGCACTGCACATACTGCAGCGTATTTTATAAACAATATCGCTTTGATACTTATCCATGCCATTGACCAATGGCGTTACATCTTTTGTTGGCGCACTCCAAGAGAGTATAGCACTAGTTTGATCAACAAACAGTAATGTCAGGTTCATTGGTGCACCTGGTAGCTTGTAGCAGGGCATGTGGCTGCCATCCACAGGATGTCTATAGAATCCTTCAATACATTTGCATATTGCAGAACCACTTTTGGATGTATTCGAGTTAGGTGGACAAGGCAAACATTTGTTAACTTCATTTGATCGAAACGTTCCAGCCGCACATTCTAGAATAATCAACTTGATTAAATTATCTGTATATACATATATATATATGAAAGCCCTTACCCGTGCAGGTATTATTCACATGATTAGGTTCAAAGCCAGCCTTGCAACGGCATCCACCCGACAGTATCGTCCATTTGCCATCACCTTTACATAGATACGTTGGTGGCTCATAGGGCACAGCATTCTCCACACACGTTCCGTTTTGTTTCTCAATTATTGTGATCTCTCGCCCTGTGGGCGTCTCGTCGAAATGTGCAAAGTTCTCGGTAACCGCTGGACAAGTTATATAGTAAACTTTGACGGCCAATACACTGATGCAGGCACCCTGATCGCGGAAGGCAAAGTAAACACCTTTTTTGTTCACTGCAATACTCTTCACTTCTGTATTAATATCCACATCAGAGTTTTGATTGAAACGACCTTCACCAGCTGCTATGCGAGCGATTAGTTTGTAACTGTCTGTCTGCCATGGAGGCGGCTCTCTGGTGGCTGCATCGAACTCGTAAAACAGTAAGCTAAATGTCTCTTTGCAAGAAAGAGCATTTCCTATAGGATTATATATATTATATATAAACTGATCAGTAACTTTAATTTGCACAGTTTAAAATAACAACATTTACCTGGAAACAATGAACAATCTCGTATTGTAAACTGAATTTCAATATAAAGCCGGTTAGCAGGTCCACGGTCGATAAATGGTGACCAAAGCCAGTTATTAACATTATGATATGCAACATCACAAACAACATAACTGCGCCAGTTAATTCCTTTCACAAAATCTGTAAACGATTCCTCTACCCACTGATGCGAGATTGAGTGTGTATAAAAGAGAACAAAAACTCAAAATACTTTAGAAGAGTTTATAATAATATAAAAGAGGTTTATCAAGTTACATCTCTGTCTGTCTGTCTGTTCGCTTCTTAGGACTTTCAGAGAATTCAACTAAATATGTCGCTTACTGTCGCGGAACTGATAAGTTGTCTATCGATGTTTAGTTAAGTAATTTGTCACCGATAAAGATCACTTAGATTTAGTATTTGGTTGGCTATCGATAGTAAGTAGTAGTAATTTGTCACCGATAGAAAGCGCAGCACTTGGATTTAGTATTTTATTGTATGCGTTTTTATCGTTGTTGTAATTGGTCACACCGATTTAACTAAGAATTTGGCTAAGATCAGCTCGTCTGGCGATATCCAAGAGTGAGAGAAGAGAATCTGCGGTATGTATGTAGACTTGGGACTAGATTTATGGTTAAAGTCTTGTAATGCTTTGCAAAATGTATTTCCTATTTTCCTATAGAATAACACATCATCATTCAGCCCTGCTTTTGTTTGTGGTCAATAATTGTTTAAGGCAGTCCCTGCATATTGTCAGCGGCTAGACACTTACAAATCCACTTTATAATTAACTTATTGATTTGCAACTTGATGGTAAAGGTTAAATATGTGCCCTCAGCACCGATTTTTTCGACAGGTAGGGGTATATTTATGATGAATTTAGGTGAAAGAATTATGTCTCGGACACTTCTAGTTTTTTTTAAATTGAATTTTGAAAATAATTAATAAAATATAAAATCGGTGCTGAGGGTACATATTTAACCTTTACCAACTTGATAATATACATAAAGTTTCAAGCCCAATTTGCTGTATCTAGGCTTTACTATAACACTCGGACAGACGGTCATGGATCAATCGACTTGGCTAGTCATCCTAATTTAGAATATACAGTGTTGGTAAAAATAACTGGACAAAAAACTAAATTGTTCATTATGTACAAACACAATATACATGAAATTGGCATTACATAGAGCCTGATAACTCTACTTTGAAATGCGACCTGTTTTGGATCGATTTGACTTTTGATACTTTGGGAATCTTGCTATAATGTGCGTGAGCTGGAATAAATAATAGAAATAAGCCACAATTCTGCGAATATTTTTCTATAGAAAAAGGCATGCGCTCAATACTTCCAGTTAAGTTAAGCTGAAAATTATCGAATTTGTATTTAAATGCTGTTCAATTAACCTGGAACATAAAGAAAAGGCCACGGAGGTCACTGCCCACCTTTATAGCGAAATATTGTCAAAGTTCTTGCTTATTTTTGGTTTGAAAATCTTCAATTCCATTCTTTTGATACTCCTCATAAGTACTCTATCAGCTTTAAGTCTGGGAATGGGGCAAACGGCTCTAATTTATAAGGTTTTTAATCCTGCAACCATTTCCTAGGCATATTTGGGCTCATAACACTGTATGAACTCACATTTTACCGCCTTTTATTCGTCGCCTTCAATATAATCGGTCCATAAACACAGAAGTTATTTAGTTAAGAAAGTGGAGGCAAAAAGTTAAAAGGTATCCCACAGTCGCTTGCCGCTCCATTGTTTTTCTAGTTTGCCTTCATTATGTTTGTTATTATTCTTTTTCCGGTTCGAGGTAAGTTTAATAAAATTTGTATGTATATATAAATAAGTTGCTGTTCCTACACTATCAAGAAGAAAGTGAGCTCAGAAGAGACAAAGATACGCAAATTAGAACCCAGGGTTTAAGTAGATAATGAAGCTGAGTAGGAATCCAGGGAGAATCCTCACGGGGCTAAAAGAAGTCTGTCGCTAACGAGATAAGTTCAATAAGTCGCAGTTCCTTAACATAACTGAAGTAATGGACAGTGAAGAAAGCAGGCAGTACAATAGATCTACAAGGTCGTAGTACATCTTCCCATCAATAACAAATAATTATAATAATAATAATGTTATGGAATGTTATCAATTATAAACTTACGCCTGGAGTCTGCGCCTGAGGGCCATATGGATACCTTGTCCATTCTAAAGTTGCTTCTCTCGTTGTGTCCAACAAAACGACTGTAATATAAATTGAATATATATTTTAGTATGTTAAATTTGCAAATTTGATATATATTTACCTTGATCGGCATTTGCAAATTCAACGCAAGTTGCAATACAAAATATAATTGCTAATATCAAATGAATAATTGATGATGATCGTGATTGCAATTTTTGCTGATGCATGTGAGGCCCTGTATGTGTTTGTTTGGAAGCCGCCTTTGCAGTGGAAGAAAGACTATTTATACCATCCTTCATAGTTTGAATTCGGAATAATATCCAATGCTTTGATAGCATTTTGTGTTTTATGTTTCTTTCACATAAGCATTTTAACAAACTTAGTCCTTAATAAATGAGATTATTCCCCAGTTTGACATTCATTGGGATCAGCATAAGCCGAATTTGTTTGCGTTATCAATGAAGATCTAAGAAGGGGATATATAAAAAGGACTTAACTGTAAGTAAAATTGTCATTACTATTATAATTACATTATTAATACATTGTTAATACATCTATTTACACTCTAAAGTTGAAAAATGTTCAATATTTATTAGATAGTTGACCGTTCATTATACCCTCCCTTGCAGAGGTTATATTAGGAGACATCTCCGACCCCATAGAGTATATATTGTATGTTCTTAATCAGCATCAACAGAGGCAGCGACTTAGGTGGGTCTGTCTGTGGGTCGGTCTATCTTAATGAAACTTGGTACACATGTTTGTTATTGCTGCACGCTGTATATAAGTCGGAACAAGCCGGATCGGAGCAATATATCTTAAAGCTGCAATACACTACTATCGGCCGATATTTTTTTACTTTGCCAAGATACCAAATTTACTAAATCGCACTTTTTCTATAAATTATGCATATAAAATATATATAGTATGCTTATAAAATGTTATCAAAATTGCAACACTATAACATATTACTGGCATAGGAACAATCGGCCGAAATGAAGAATTTTTTTGTGTAGGCAAATTCTGATTTTAGAAAGAACTAAACTTATCAGTGCCACTCAAAAATATACATAATATTCTGCACCATTATATATTAATATTATAAAAACGAACGGAGGACATAGGAACCTGCAAGGGTACACAGCCTTCGGCATAGCGAAGTTATCTTTCATTCTTATTTTTGTATATATTTAGCTGGGGTGCATGTTGTACATGGATGGGTAGATACACATGTATGTATATTACATTCAATTAAACAAGGCCTACAGTGATAAATTTGGAGTCACTCATATTCTATATTGTATGATTTACGCACTTTATGTTATTTTTCACTCATATTTTGTAGTTTTCATACTGAATATATATACTTTGCCAAGCATTGTATTTACTTTGTTCTATTATGTACTTAAACAATTTTTTCAATGCACATTCATAATTGGTAGGCGGCAAACACATACACATTCACCTTTTTGTAATGGGTATTTACTTTAAAGTGTTAAAAGACATAGTCTTTAATAGCATACCCGTATTAACTTCTCAAATAAAACATCTCACTTTAATAGCTTTATTTTTATTAGATACACAAGTGTACATATTTTCGATAAGCACGAGGGCTGCATTTATGATATTTATCATTCAAGTATTTTCGATAAGCCGAGAGCTGCATTTATGGTATTTATTATTAAAGTTATTATGATATACGTTTACCAACACAAAAAGCACTGAGCATCGAACCACTAAGCATCGAAAATATAGAGTACTCAAACAGCCGATTCTACTCATTTGGTGCAATGCGATTGGTACTCCAGAACACGAAGTGTTTCACGAGACAGCGAGCGGCTCTCTTCGTTAGCAACACCGAAGAAGCGTACAGCGGCATTAAATCAGTCGCACAACGACAGCGGAACGATGAGTATGGTTGCAATTCTTTGCGCTGTGCGCTCATTTTAATGTGTTGTGTATTCAGTATTTTTTTCTGTTATCCGGAATATTCAAGACACAAATGGGTTGGTGTCGTGGGATTGCACAGAATTGCAAGCAGTTCACTGCTTACTAAATTAGATCTTGTTAGCGTACTACTAGTTTTGCCGGTAGATGTCGCTGTACTAGCTTATTGATAAATGCCTATCGAGACACCTGGTGCCGGCAGAGCTCGTGCCTGTGCACTGCTATATCGACTCGGCTGTTGATGCTGATTATTAAGAAAATATAAATTTTATTTGAATATAAGAATTTCTTTATAAATTTATGTACTGAATTTCTTTTATTTTTAATATAATTTATTACGAACACAATGTGGATATTTCACTATTATAATAGAGTAATAATAATATTACATACATACATATATATTTTTATATTGTATTTCATAAATATTTGATTTTTTTTGTAATATATTAATCTACCTCGATGAGGGTTATTAATATATAATGTATTATATTTTGGTTCTTATATTTAATTCAGAAACATTCATAAAATATTCGTTGTAAACACTATAACCGCCATCTACTTCTTTTTTTTGTGTAAAAGATTATATTCTGTATAAAAAAATATTTCTTGATACGATTACGAGTAATGCATGTGTATTTGAAAGTAATAAACAATTAAAAATAATTTAATAAGTAATAATATTCCACGAATTCATTTCACATGGATTGAAATATAATATATTTTCAATTTAAATTATATTTACAACTGAATCATAATTATTTGTCAGCAGCTTAATAATTTTTCTTATTTTTATGTTTTCTCTTCTTTTTTTTTGTTAACTAAAAATGATTTCTACACTCGAATTAGTTTTATACATATTTCTATGCATGTTGACAACGAAAACAAAAAATAATATAAAAATATAAGGTTAAAATCATTAACAACTTTAATCTGAAAAATCATGTTATATATTTTTTAAATAAACAAGCATATAAAACACTAGTGATAACTTTGAAGTTCGCATTATATTGGGGTTTCTCATATATATCTGTCTTTTGTTTAAGTCTCACTCATATTTTCCTTTGTTCTCTAGAATCATAAAAAATAAATAAAATCCTTAGATAGAAACGTATAAAATATAGTATCTTAGACTCTCTTAAAATTAGACAATATTCATTATGAGAATTCTGTATTTTATTTATTCATTTCTTGTGCTGATTATATTTTTGTTTACCGATAAATTGAATTATATAATACAAAATATGATTAACTAAATAACTAATCTGATATTCTGAGCACAATGTTGTTGTTTTTTTTGTTTTTGGTTTGGACTATAAATATGTAAGTCTTTTTATTCACATTAATAGTATAGCGATATATATATTTTAGCTGTATTTATTTGTTCAATTATATATATATATATGTATGTATATTTGTGTCATATTACGATATTTCAAAAATTAAATAACATTTCTTTCAAATACTGTATAAATATATTCATATTCATATATATGTAAGTATGTGTATATATAATATATAGATAAACATTTGATATTTATATTCATTATTCATTTTTATATAGATTTACGTATATATATATATATATATATATATATATATGTGTGTATGCATGTTTTAGTATATATGTATTTCACTTAAATTTACTAATCTTATTTATCAGTCAACTTATCAATATATATATTTTTAAAAACAATATATAATTGTATATTGTTTTTAAATTCTTTTTTTTTTTCTTAAATAAAATAAAACAGAGCTTAAACTTAAACACTACGAAAGCCCATTTATTGAATACTAATGTATTTATTTATTTTTAGTATCCTCTTCTTTCACTGTTTAAACAAATATTGACTATATGTGTGTGTGTGTGAGAATTTAAATGAAAGTTGCTTTTATGTCAGGGCGAGAAGAGCCAGGATATGATCGACAGAAAAGTGTTGCCTAGTTTTATGGATAAAGAGGAATTTAAATAAAACTGTTGCCTGCAGCCAATTAAATATGCTGTCAAAAAAACAATAAAACTTTTGCAAAGTAGGGGTGCAGAAACATCGATAAACATCGATGTTTTATATGAAAAACCTAAGCAAACATCGATGTTTCTGCAACTATATTGCAAAGGCAAAAATAACAAATAGAATCTATGATTTACAACAAATCGAGAAGATAAAATGTAAAATGGGATCAATTCGATCAATAAAATAAAAAATAAATTCTTTCTGTTTACAATAACTATGACAAGACTATAATAAGTGCATAAAATATTCATTTTTTAACGAATCTCTTTTGAAAATATATTCCGAATATTGTATTAAAATATACATACTATACATACTATGTAATTATTCCATTATGGAATGTTGCATTTATCAATTTATAATGTATATATACTATTTTTTAAACCCAACACTTTCAGATTTCATTTAATAGTGCAATAAATAAATATATATATATGTATGGGGGGGTGCATCAATTATTCTAACCAGCACCATACACAGTGTGTGTCTTATTTGTTCGTTGGTATAGAATTTACAAAGGTTTTATACCTATATACTTTATAAACTTGGGTCGTTCAATTCGATTGCATCTACTATTTAAAAAAACACATATATATGTATATCTATGCAGAGACATTACAATGTATGTAACAGGCATACACAGGGATATCTCTGGACTACGCAAGTATTCTTGATCATATATCTATATATTCTTGATCAGCATCAGTCAACAAGTGAACTGTCCATTATCTGTACATTTATTTAATTATTTAATCAGTCGACTCAAAAGTAGAAAAAGTAGTTTAATTGAAATTGCAAGCAAATTATATGCATATTATAAATAAAGTAAATATATAACGAAGGGTGTAAGATAATTTAATTTATGTTATATAATAATAATAATAACACTATGCTCATTGATTCTGAACCGATTTTTGATCATTTGTGCTGAATGTACTTGCCAAAACTAAAAACTCTGTTCTTTTTTTTTATTTTTGTCAATTAATTTTGCATGTTTTTCGAAGTTTTGATATGGCTTTATATCGTGAACCGTAAAAGATATATTTTGTCTTGTCTTCACGCATCGAATAGAAGAAATAAAATGCAGAGCAAACTTACCTAAAAGAACTGCACGTTTATCCAGAAATGTTGCAAAGCAGAGTTGCCTTTATTAATAAAATTTGGTACCTCACTTTGAAGATGCTAAGTTTTTGATAGAAAAATATAATTAATTTGTATACCCTTGCAGAAGGTATATAAACGTTGGCTAGACGTTTGCAACGCAGCTTCCAGTGTCTCTAAAGGATATAGACATGGTAAATAAATCGGAACGAGCTGAATCGGACCGATGTATCGTATTGCTGCTATACAAAACTATCGCATAACTTAACTTATCAGTACAAATTCTGAATTGAACAATAAACTATGTAACAAAATATGAAAACTATAGCCTATAGCTTTTATATATGAATAGTCAGTTAGAAACAAATATTTATATATGTAGACGAATACATGAATATTATTATAATATTGATTAGCAATCTATATAAATAACTAGTATAGGAACGATTGTGGAGATAAAAGCCATAGCCTGCAAGGGTATTACAACTTCGACATGCCGAAAGTAGCCTTTACTTATTACTCCTATATCATATAATTACAATGCTCTATCAATAATTCCAAATAGGTTCAATGAGTTTACGTAGTTTTAAAAAGTATAACACACTTGCAGCGCTAGCATAATATAAAAAACTAAATAATAATAAATATGTAACTTAATATAAATACTTTGGTAAATGCTCTGGTAAAGTATGTAGAAGTCTACTATAATATAGCTGAGATTAGCGCGTTCATCTAGTCAGACAGACAGACATGGACATACATGGTTCATTGATCTTGATCAAGAATAAATACTTTGTGCGGGGTATTCCACATCTTTTGCTGCCTTTTACATATATTTGCATTCTTTTTTGTATAGTGGAAGAGTATAAAAAAAGTTTATATGTCAAAAATATACATTCCTTAGTTAAAAATGAAGGGTATTCAACAGCTGTAAATGCCTTTTTGCAGTTTCCTTGAGTGGGAAACTTCCGACAATAGTTTAAGTCTGTTTTCACCTTTGCTAGCTTTCTCTACTTTTTTTGGTATACATATAATGTGGCGAACAAATTGGTCTAAAATCGAACTACTATAACATAAAGCTGTAACTGGAATTGAATGAGCAGAACTAGGGATATTTCAGATAATTGCCGAAAGCCTATATTGATTGATAGCGCAGTAACGCATTTAGCTGTAACCCATTGATGTAAACTCTTTGGTTTTTATCAAATTTGGATAGCTATAATTATTATTAGTAAAGGGAAGTCTCTGCCACAGGCGAAAAGTTGGGATACTGCGACTTGTCTGGGTCTTTTGTACTTAAAAGTCTCTGCCACAGGAGAAAAGGTGTCGGTACTGCGACCCATGTTGGTCTTTTGTAATTAAAAGATGCGGTACTGGATCTTTTGTACTTAAAAGTGTCTCCCTAGCCTGAGAAAAGGTGTCGCCGAAGAGTTAACAATCTGCGCAGATGTAATTTGATGTCCTCGTCAGCAATACTCAATACTCTGCTGGGTAGTCGCAGAGAATGTGCTTGGTAGGGTGCTGCAAATGCCTGCTGGGTAAAGAAAGCTAGTTCATCAATGGATTGGTAAGCTACTTGGCCCAAACTGGAACTACCTTGTGCTGAATAGCCAGTAGCGTTCGGTCAACCTATCAGTTTCAGTTTTTAACAGTGTACCTACACCAAATAAAAAGGGTTCAGTTGCAAGCAACAAAGCAGACGAGCCTGCGGATAGAAGTATAGCTACAGTGCGTCAAGTAACTCTTTACACATACGTACATGTTAATGTGAAAAGTGTTGCTTGACATACTGTGTATGCTAAAACTTTCATATCCACAAACAGTCGAAAATGAATACAATTTGCAGGTTTAGCTTTCTTTGTATGCACTTAAAAAACTGCAGCGTGGAACCCTTAAGTCTGCTACGCATGGAAGTCAGACTAAAGTCTTAGAAGACGACGAATAACTTGAATGAAATGTTACCATATATAATATGAATTGAAATATGAAGTTGCAGATATGTCTGTGAAACTTAAATGTAATAGAAATTCATTGAAGGTAGTGCTTGTAGTGCTCGAAGGCTCTAGGTTAAAAGGTTAATGAAAATCTCTTTAGTTAGCAACTCTATCTTGATATGCAGAATGAATACTGGAAAGTTGGAACGGTTCAAGAGGTGATAAAGCAACACAGTGGAAAGTGTGTGCTAACTTTGAAAGATACTGTGGGAAACGTAAGTTCATAAACTATTATCATTTTTAGGCTAGAATAATTTAGAATTGTCTTCGACTACTTTTTGTAGATCAACATGATTGCTTGTAGAGATGGACTTAAGTGATTTAGGCTATAATACGCATGGCATGATAGACAATTGAGTGGCAAATGGGGCATAGGGATTCAAGGGAGACGCAGATCTGGTTGGCACAATCCATGCAAAACATATTGTGACCACATGGCACCAATGCGGTGGTAACTTCCCTCTCGTTGCACACACAACATTCGCGATGCATTGCATGCAATTTATCTGCTGCTGTTGTTGTTGTTGTTGTTCGTAGTTGTAGTTGTTGCAGCTGATTAAGTGGTTGGATTTCTTCCGGATTATGGAGCTTGTTCATTATTTTTGGAACATCTTTATGTTCGCCGAGGAGTGAGTCTGTGGGACTAATCGATGCAGTCGGTGAGCAGTTGGATGCACTAATATGTGTTGTTATATTAACGGCTGTTGTTGTTGGTGGCAGATTCCAAATGCTGGGCGAGTCCCCGATGCCTTCATCAATGTCAATTGAATCGTTCAAATTTTTCCATATATTCACCAGCTCTGGTGGCGTATTGACGCTATTATTTGTGCTCTTGGTAGAAGCTGTGGGAGGAAGAGGATGAGCAGGAAAGAACACGTCAATATATGATGATGAAAAGATGTGAGAGATGAGAAGTTAGATTTATTTGTAGGATTTACAGTTACGACAGTTACGGACATAATTGACGGACAAAACATGTGAGAGTGGCGACAAGATGGGTCACACTTTTATTAATAGCGTTGATCTGGCAGCTCATTGCACTAATGCAATTATTCGATAACTTTCGTAAAATATTTTTGGCAATCAATGAGCTGCCAGATCAACGCTATCAATAAAAGTGTGACCCATCTTGTCGCGACTCTCACAAACAGCATTGAATTTGAAGAGAATGAACTGCTAGAAATGCATGGCATTAGAAACTGCAGAAGTAGCAGGTTTGCTGAGACTGTCAATATGGTTAGTAGTATTAACAAAAGTAGGAGTATCTGTCGTACAGTCAATAACGTAAGTAAGATAAAAAGAAGTATTCGTATGAGTATTAGTAACAGCATTTGGGTTAGTATAAATACTGCTAATTGTACTGTTATTAATACTACTGTCAGTGCCGTTTGTAAACTTATTTGAATGTGAATTGATGTACGTAATTGAATTGGGATTATTATGTAAAGTAATGCTCGTAGTATTAGCATTACATTTAGTACTATCGTCATGACCTTTGGTCGCTTGTCGGTTTATTTCAGTAGGAAGTATAACAATGGTTGGCATATCAATTATCTTGGTACTCCAAAAATAAGCCGTACTCATATGGAAACTTCTCTTAAGTGTATTTAACGTATGCTGATTATGGGCTAACTCAGACGAACCTATAGATTCGGTGCCATTCTCACTGCTTTGTCCACTGTTGCCTGTACGTAGTGCAATATGTGCCTCAATCTGCTTGCGTGCTGTCTCAACGTTGTCCGGCAATCCGGTAACCTCAAAGATTGGCTCCTTCTCCCGTGACGGTGTCACTATATATGTTTGTGTCTCCTGCTGAATGTGCTTGATGGTGGCGCCCTTCGGTCCCACAACTAGGCCGACAACTCTATACGGCACACGAACCTGTATGGTGATCTGTCCAGGCAGACACGGCGGCCCAGACTGTGTGCGTGCCACAATTCCACCCAATGTCGCTGGATTTATAGACGTACCACTGAACATCGCATTGGAGCCGTCCACCGATGGCTTACGTGATGCTCGAATGAGACTAAAGTGATCTGCCGCTGAGAGAATTTCTCGCTTTGCCTTATTTACATCCTCTTTGCGTCCGGTTACCACAAATACTGGCTCTTCTCCCCGCACCGGAGTCTTTATGTAAGTATTTGTCTTCGCTCTCAGTGCTTTTATTTTACATCCTAATAGAAAAAGAAGAAGAAAACAACTTGTGAGTTATACATACATATGTACATGTTATTAGACCTATAAATTCTGTGCATCCAATTCATAAAATGATAAACTTTGATAACTTTGCATTTTATTGTTTAGCATGTTGTGGAATGATCCACCAAAATTATAATACACCTTATTTCAGACAGATCTGTTCTTTATTTCGATTCGATTTTCGTTATCCCTACTTTTCGATTCGATTTTCAACCATAAAAAGGAATTTATCTATAAAGAGATCAGGCAACCCTCTCAATTTGCCAATTAGATATTAATCTGTTTAATTTATCGATATCCTTTTAATCATCGTTAAATCCTTCTCGTTTGATCGCTAACTCTGAACACACACACAACACGTGCCGCTTCGTTAAACCTTATTCATTTAATCAAAATAAATCTTAAGCATCAAACACCATCCATTACATTTGATGCCATAAAGCGTTTAACAAAACTCTTGTTCTCCACAACCTATTGTCCTGTTTGTCTTTATCTATCCTATTTGTTATTAATTTGTGAACTTACCCTGTCGGCCAACAATTTCAGCGACATGTTCTGAGCTCGGCACTGGTACGCATTCGGTCATATTCTGTGACTTTTTAGTACGGTCTTCAAGGTTTGAGGATGGCATTAGAAGTCCCGATGCAGTAGTAGTGCTGGGTAACGCTGTTAATGTTGGTAAATTACTTATTGACATATCAGCCCTACCGTAGACGGCTGTTACAATGGTATTATGCGATGATCCCATCTCGTAGTCACTCTGTGTAGACATTGGATGAGTCTGAGTGTAGCTGCCGTTGTTGTTTTGCTGCTGCTGGTTATCATTTAAGCCGACGAGAGATAATTCCAATGCTAACTGCAGGGTACGCGGGTCTTCGATCATTTGATTATGGGACTGGTGAGGTTTTTGGTTAATTATTATATCTGTCATGTTAGTATGAGAAGCATTTACAGAGCCCAAACTAGACATATTTTAAGAACATTTGTTTTAGTTTCTTGGTTTTTTTTCGTTTGCTATATGTTATCTATTGCATTGTATACGAATGTTTACAGAGACTATCTGTAGTTTTATATATATGAATAGAAATAATTTACAGATTTCGGCAATGATTATACATGTATGTAAGATAAAACATTGTTATTATTATTATTAATTTTTATATGAGCGATGAAGTATGCGATATTATAGATTAACATACAATGAGAAACTCACTGTTTAAGACATTCAACACTCGACTTGTATCGGTTTTGGATTCATATATATCCTCAGTTTATAAACATAATATTTGTACATATAGTACTTTAGTTCATCCCTACACTTAATTGCATGTATTTTGTTCTCATTAAATCGGACTCTGCAAATAGAAAAGTAATAAATTGCATTTAATATACATACTTTAATTCATAACCAGACGAACGACAGATTTGTGGGGGCAATGGGCGTGACACGCAATATTTGAGACTTGATCTGCTTCCTGCATTTGGTCACTCTGACACTTATAACAGCTAAGATACAGATCTGTACACACAGACAGACAGACAGTGATCCCGAGCAAGAATATACTATATACACTTTGTGGGGTCTGCAGTGCCTCCTTCGGCCTGTTACATAGATATGCACAAAGTTAATATACCCTTTGTTGACTTTTAATAATCGAAAGGAAATGTGCAACAGTTCATACATTCATATGGTTGTTTGCATCATTTAACGGTTAACCGTACATCCATACATCCAGTACATTCGTACAAACATATGTAAATATGTACATTCCAGGTAAATTAATAGAACAGCACAGTACACTTAACTACATGTTTTAAATATGTCTTTTATATGTGTTTTTCAAATAAGTTTAAATTTGATAATCTGCATTTATTCTAATTAAGTTAGTTTAATTTTTGGCTCCTTAGTGGCCGCTCTTAGCCGCGTTACTTTTCAGTACTTCGTACTACTTCTCTTCTACCCTGTAACAACCCCTAAATTTAACTAAATCTTGTGTCACTCACCCTTTACAAGCCCTCTCAGATTTGTATGTACATATGTATGTGTATATGTATGTGTACAGAAAGAGTTATTTTCATAATTTTTAATATTTCG
Organism: Zaprionus vittiger; assembly: GCA_018904025.1. Lineage (NCBI taxonomy): Eukaryota > Metazoa > Arthropoda > Insecta > Diptera > Drosophilidae > Zaprionus > Zaprionus vittiger. The sequence goes on along the minus strand of JAEIFQ010000850.1, from coordinate 197,289 downwards.
TACAGCGTCGATTCTTAAATATATTACAGACCATTTAACACACCAATAAGTACGCCAAGTAGCAATGTACACAAAATGCGAATGTACACAGAATACTTACAAACATATACACATGTACATACACACATACATATGTAGGCATGTTGTACATAAATTCCAGCGGTAGGCCCGCGGACACGCCTCTATTTGGGCCATTCATAAAATAGATAAGTATCAACTTCACTTACTAAATTTCACTTTCTGGTGTGTACACAAACAATCAAATTTATATATATTTCGCAATTTTTTCAAATTTTGTACAAATAAAATTACAATACTTAGTACTTTTGCCGGCACCGGTATTAAGAATGTTTAATACTTAGACACACTTAACAGTCAACTGTTAAGCACACAGATACACAATGCACTTACCAGTTCACTGTAAAGCTGTTGGTATATCTGTAGACAGCATAGTTCAGTGTGGCCAGAATTTTTTACATAAAATACCATTGATTTCAATAAGAAATTCTCGAAAAATACTAAGCATCGAACACATAGAGTATTCAAAAAGCGGATTATACTCATTCAATGCTATGGCGAGATAATTAATAATTTTACTTAATGTATGTAGACAGACAGACCCTGTCCTAAAGGCATAAACATCACAGAACGGTGCAAACTTTGGAAGAGAAAAAAGTCAAAAATAAGCGGAAATGGAAACAAATCAAAAAAAGTTTTGTTCTCAGCTCTTTATAAAAGAATATTGGGTTCCTATTTATTCTAATCTATTGCACATTTTTGTTTTTAAATATGTAACATGTGCACATATTATACGATATACATACATTTCAAATTATCTAAAAAAAATCTTTTGAATAATCAATTTTTCCGCCGATAATATCGATGCACGAAACTATCAACAACTATCGAGTGTTTTGCAGCTCTAGTAAACAGTGAATAGAACGATTATTAATAAGTTCTTGATAGTCACAATGAATATAGTTTATATTTCAGTTATTAATAGAACAAAAAGGGGTACTAACTTTGTAGAAATGTATGTAACAGACAGAAGGAGGCGAGTAAATAGAGTATATATATTTAGTGAATATATAAAGAAAATTTAAAATATATTCAGTTGCAATAAAAAAAAAGCTGATTGTATGGAGATTCCGGCATTTCGATTTTGTCCCGCTAAAAAAAGACAGAGTTGACAGGAAAATAGCCAAATTGTCAGCACTGCATAAGAGAGTAATTTACATTTTAATTTCATATTTTTTTGTTTATATTTGTAGAACTTTAGTGTCTAGTTTAACAATGGGAAGTGTGTTTTAATATAGTTTACAGTTGTATATATTTATTTTAATATAATGGAAGTGTTTTTGTTATTATTTATTTAAATTTGCAAGTGTGCAGAACACTTAAGAACATGTAAAGTCAATTTGGCGTTGGGGAAAGGTCTGAGAATTACTACTATATATGTATATAAACTATATAATAGTTGCTGCTATATAATATTGTAAATGCTTGTGTATTATTTTGATTTCTGTGGTAATTTAAAAGACTTTTATAAAGTCGTTTTGGATATTGCTTTAAAAGAATTGTTAGGAATCAGTTATTATTTTACATTTACAATTTATTTTGGATATTGCTTTAACTATTATTCGAATTGTAATAATGAATACAATATTTATATTATATAGAGTTTAAGTTTTGAATGATTACCATAATTAAGACTATTATGTTTTAAATACTTAATATTAATTACTTAATCGCTTTTGAAACCCGGAATTTTCAAATATAATTATACGTACATACGGTATTATCTCTATAATCTACGGGTGAATGCCAACATTTATTTATTATTATACCCTTGCAGAGGGTAATATATATAAGGAGACATCTCCGTTCTTAAAAAGTATATATATCCCCTGACTCAACAGGGGAGTCCGATCTAGTTTATTGTTGTTGCTGTGGTTGCACCTGGTGTTGAAGCTGACGCTTCTCCCGCGCTCGTTCAATATGTCGCCTACGTTCTTCTTTCGTCCAGTATCTTGCAAGTTTCAGATCCGCCATAACATCATCGTCCTGTTTTATTTTCTCAACGTTCCTTCGTATTTCAACTTGATTCACATGACTTCTTGCAGGTCGCTTTACTATATAGCGAGAGCCATCGGGACGCCGCTTTACTTTCCACACCATGGGAACTTCTTCGGCATTATCGTGATTCACAAAAACAGAACTTGATGTTGCTCCCGACATTCGTTTGTTGGCGGCCTAATAACATAATAATATAATAACATATTATAAATAGTGTAAATATAATATTAAGCTATAGATAAGGTAACACTCTAACTATCGATAAGAAACGGGCACACGATAAATTGTCATCGACCGTGCAAGATCGAGGAAGTTCGATCACTCTCTCTCGAGAAAGCGCCAGACGAATAGACGTGAAAGAATCAAAATAAAGAAAATATAAGTTTTACATTATATATCAAATAATATACTATATATAATTTAAATTTATTTTAATTTATAGTCCAACTATGATCAGTCGACTGTTTAAAAGTAAAAAAGAATTAATAATCATAATTGTTTGTAAATTTTAAATTGAATTATAAAACTAAGAATAATTTAAAACTAAAGGTAAAACCGTAAATGAGAAAAAAATAAACTAATTGAAATGTATTTTATATATAGATTATATATTATTATATATATAGATTATATATTATTAGATATATAGATTGTATATTATTATATATATTATTTGATATATAGATTATATATTATCCTGATCTGATTGGCTTTTTCCCCCAATGCTCTGCAACAAATGTTGGAGCGGCATTTTCGTTTTTTTTTCCCAGTTCGTATACAATTACATTTCAATTAATTTCTTTTTTTCTCATTTAAGGTTTTACCTTTAATTTTAAATTATTCTTAGTTTTACATAATTATAATTTAATATAAATACAATTCTTTTTTACTTTTAAACAGTCGACTGACCATAGTTTGACTACAAATTAAATTAAATTAAAAACTTGTTATCATTTTTTACAAAAGAACAAAATCAACAAAAAGAACATGAGGTTAGACATGATTTTGCTTTAAGCCAGAACTCGAGTAGGTTCTATTCCCATGAGATGTGTTAAGCCTACAAGCTTTCTTTATTTGTATACCCTGCGGGAAATGAGAAGGGTCTAATGTATGCATTTGGCAGAAGAAGGCCTGGCAGATTCTCAGATCAACACACAAGTTATTCAAGTCAAAGAAAGAGGCGGCAGAAGGTTTTTGGTCTTTGCAGATGTTAGTGTAATAGTTTTTAAAACTAATGACGGGCTTGCCCGACTGTAGTGTACCTTAGGTTTTATATATATAATGTTACTAACCTCTTTACTGCTAACAAAGTGATAGCGACTCAAGTTGGGTGCATTAAATTGTGGACATTGAGCCTGTTGTTCCTCCACTAATTTAGCTCGCAACTGCTTCGATTCCGGTTTGACAGCAGCACTAGCTGTGCTGGGCTGTACTGCATCGCATGTGACTTTGTTTTGGACAGCAGGATTATCTAAAAATAAGTATAAGGTTAAGCAGATACAATTGAAACAAAAAAAAACACTAACATACATATGAGGAGGTACAATCTTAGTACATAGACTATGGGCCAGAATAATACTTACCTTGTACATAAATGTGATTCAATGCAGAGCTTGAAGTTGGATAGAGTATACGACTGTTTACCGGGCTGATTAAGAACGTTTCTTTGGCTGTTTGAGTTTTGGGTGTTGTTGTTGTTGTTGTTGAAAATGTATCATTATCTAGATTTAAGTTTTGTCGTGGCGATGCACTGTTGTTGGATCCACCAGTGTTATAGGCACTTGACGAATTTTCCACTTCCTCATGCAGTTGATTATGATTTAGATTGTGATTTTGATTATTAATAATATCCGTATCTAGATTATTATGACCAGCTCCTCCACTGCTGCTCGATCGACTCGTGTTTGTTGTTATGGCGCTACGTAAGGTACACACCCGATTCGTTGACAATCGTTGTTGTTGTATATGCTTGTTATAGACGCTCGGACGGCCAGCTAAGGTGTGAGCAGTTCTCGATGTGATCTGCTGATGTTTAATGCCAAGCCATTGAGCCACACGTTGGGTTTGCTGCTGCATTTTGAATACATCAGCCGAGGAACAGGCTGTTATATAGTTTGAGCTTTGATATGGTGAACAGTAGAGCGGTTCCGATTCCGAATCTTCGGGTATCGTTTCATATATATGCTCGCTATCATCATAATCATACTGTTGTTTACTATTCGCTGGATTAATGGGAGGGACGCGTGTTACAGCCGCCAACTGATTGGAAACTGTGTCTGACTGTGCCTTCAAAATAGATTTACTTTTATTAACTTCTGCCAAAGTTTCTGTAGCTGGCTTTGTTTCTATGTGGGATTTATTAGCGGCTGGCATCGCATGCTGTTGGGCTAAAAGAACTTTCTCAAGTTTGTCAACAACATTGGTGTAATCATCCGAAAGAAATCTATTGGCATATACAAAATTACTATCGATATCATCATCCTCGTCGTCATCTTCATCTTCGTCGTCGTCATCATCATCATTTTCATCTTCCTCATCCTTTGGGGGTATAACAAAAGTGTGGTTTAATCAATTGATATCATTATTCGAATTACTTATAATACATACCGGATAAAGAATACGACTAACTAACAATGTTACAGGTGCCCCGTTCTCTGTGATCATTGTTTCGGCGTGCCTTTTGCTCTTGATGTCGATGCCATTTATACGCAGCACCTGATCGCCTCGTCTCAGACGTCCGTCTTTCTCGGCAATGCTTTCTGCTTGAATTTCACTTATAAATACATTCTCTTCCAAATTCGCTTCATTATCTGCATCTTCTGTTGTGGTTATCACAGGCTTAAAACCCTCATCGTATTCCTTGAAGAACTCATTGCCGCATACAGTTATTCCTAATGGTTCACTTGAAGTAGAATCTTCCTTAATAAGCGTTACTTCCTGCAAAATAAAGCAAAGTCATGGTTAAAAATAGTACGTTATAATTGTCTTTATAATGATTGAAGATGTACAGAAAGCTTTTCTATCATCATCATATTTGAAAGGGGCGGTACATAATGCACGTTGATATAATAAATTTATACGCAATGGGTTGGTATAGATTAATAAAACGGTACATTCTAAACAAGAACGAAAGCTATAGCTACTATACCCTGGTAGTTTATTATATCCTCCGATCGTTCCAATACTAGTTTTAAAAAATGGTGCAGAATATAATGGCATTGTGTATATTCAATATTATGTCTCACTTTGATTGGCTAAGTTATCGATAAGTTAAGTTATCTCTAAGATCAGAACTGCTTTTGATACAAAAACCTTCATTCGGCTGATTGTTCCTACGGTAGTGATTTAACTTTCATGAAATTTTAACAATTATAGAAAAATAAAAAGTAATATAATATATATATTATATATAATAATATATAGATATATAAAATAAAAAATAATATATAATATACAGTATAAATATCTTGACAATTAATAAAAATTGGCCGATAGTTTGTATGGCAACAACACGATAATCGGTTCGATCACTGACAGATATCACTGACGGATACACGAATACACGGACAGGGCTAGTGCGATTCCCTTGGTGATGCCGAATATACAATGGTACAAAAAAATAATAGAATAATAATAGACAGCACTTGCAGCTGGACGAAAAACTTAGTTGTACATTATGTACACACACTATATACATGAAATTGACAACAATTAGAATGCTGATAACTTTACTTTAATATACGTTCGATTAGACTTTTGACACTGTGGGAATCTTGCTTTAAAGAGAATGACGCCGTGTTTGAGCTGGAAAAAACTATGAAAGTGTTAATAAAAGTTTAATTATATTACCTCAATGTCAATCTCCGGCTCCAGACAATGCTCAAATAAATGATGTTCCTGTTCTATGAAATGGTCGGCTATTGTTTGAACTATATTCTCATTGCGACGATTATCTGGCACATGCAGCTGGTAGTCTTCAATGGTTTGTGTTTCCTTTGACTGCGCATTTGGGGGAATATCAATATCATCGAGAGCTGGCACATTGTGATCGGAATTAATGATTGCACGTAAAGTTAATACTATTTTACTTTTTTTTTGCGATGCATACGCATTATTGGAATTAGAATTAATATTTGTTGAGGCACAGGTTTCTTTAGCATTCAATATTTCAATGTTTTCTTGAAATTTTCCACAAGTTGCAGCCTCTTCAGACGGATTAATACCACGCACATCATTTGTATTTTCTGTGGGAGTTTTCTTTCGAAATAATTCAACTATCAGATTTTCTTTAGCTTGCAGGAACATTTGAACCGCTTCACAATTTGATAACGATGTGATGTCGCTACCATTTAACTACAATTAAAAAAAATCAATTGAAATTATTTATAAAATATATTTTGTTTATTTTCATTCATTTTAAAAGTGGGTAAGGTGCAATAGATTTGATACTGCATCAAAAATATCTACATACATATGTACATACTTTTATTCATATCGATATTTTTCATGTAGCAGAAAATGTAAGCATTCCAACACATTAACAACCCATACAAAACTCATAGATTACTGTGTTTTATTATGTGAATCTGCGATGTAAACAAACCTTTAGTACAACATAGTCCAACTCAATAACACTAACACAGTTATTCGAGCACATTTTTATAGCAAGTTACATATTATTATAATTTTGTATTCAGTAAATTATATGCACACAAACACAACAACAGAGATGCAGACATTAGTGATGGACACATCGGTATAAATCGATGGTATCCATGCAATACCTTTATCGATGATTCTTTGGCGTTAACGATACTTTTCAATGCTCACATCCCTAAAATTTATTTTTCATTTAATTTTTTGCGGTATTTGTGTAATTTGTGTTTATTGTAAAATTTTTTTTAATCAATTTCAAATAAAAGTTTTCAAATGTGGTTTTTAAACAATCTATTATACAAATCAGACTTTTTGAAATAAATTCGATAAATTGTCTTCACAAACATAAAACAATAAATCTTTTCTCTTTATTCTTATTTACTACATTACGGCTCGTATATGGAGTAATTAGCTTAATGATGTGGGAAAATTTCCTGATCAGCCAAAACCGCAAAGTGGCCCTGCTATGATTCTAGTCGTAGTTCTGATGAAGTCCGAATATTGCCCCATAACATTTCGAATTTCGACAACATGTTGTTATTCATAAGTGTCCAAAGCAACTCTGTTTTCAAATACGAAAATGGCATTCAAAGTTAAATTTGATACGTAGTTAATAATGAATAAGACGATGTAAAGAATACAATAATATATGAAATAATTATTTAGTAGTTACATTATACATAGGATTGTTTGTAAATACATATTTAATATAATATTTTTGTACACATGTACATGTATATGTGTGTGTGTATCTGTATCTTAAATAATTTATATTTGAACCATATTTATTTTCTGGTTAGGAACAACTGCATCCCTCAACGGACATATTTGGTATAACACTCAACACCAAGTTTTGATTATCGTCAAAATACAGCAAGCTTAAGGAACTCATTTTTGTTGGGGAACAACATGGCGTTGCTGACGTTGTTAGGGCCGCCAAATGAGTGTGCGGATACTGCTCTAAGTAGCCAACTCTACAGTCGCCACTGCAAAAGTATGCATCGAATGAAGTAGGCGCAACAACAAAATGCCAACCAAAGCTGGTAAAATTGACCTTCAGAGGGTATCGACAGCACCGCATGTCGTGGTCACTCTCTGTACAGTCCATAAATACGCTGCGTTTTCGCCGATGCTTTTTCTGTGACCCTATTTCAATGTGAACCGTCTGTAAAAAGAGAGACAACAATATGAGTTGCAAGTAATAAGAGTAAGTAGAGTAGAATATATTTACCAACGATTTTTTTGAATTGTTATCTGATGTAACTACCAAGGGCTGCATCCATGGTTCGACACCTTGAATAAAGATGTCTTGAGTTTGTGATTTATCCGCCGTAAATAGTGTAGTTTCAGTTAGGAACAGCGGCTTTAAATCAACATTCACCCACTGTCCCTGACCAGATGGAATCTTATGACGAAACTCAAACATTTTCGCCTTGTGTGTATAATTTGTGCTATTTGTTCGCCGTATCGCCCGATGTATAGACACAATTATATCTTTGTTCGGATAATTGGCTAATTGTCGAATGATCCTAGGTTGATTAACACGTATCCAGTCCAATCCGCGCAGATACAAATGAAGTGTTACATATGATATCTCCGAATAGCTCAAGTCAAACTTAAACCGTAAAACGTCTATCTTGTGATTATGTCGTAAATGAGACTCTTTGGAAGAAAAACAAAGGGTTTCATTAATATTTATTTAAATCAAATTTGAAAATAATTTACAAATTTATACCAGGCTATAATATATTGAAAATGGTGTTTAAAAAATGAGCGAAGGGTAATTGATGCTTAATATTTATTCTGATTAAATGTATAAGTTTTAAAAAGTAACGGAGTTCCACGTGTTGTGTGTGTGTTGACAGTTAGCGATCGAAAGAGAAGGATTTAACGATAATTAAAAGAATATCGATAACATAAACAGATTAATATCTATTGAAAGTGCGTGTTTAAATAAGTGTGACTTATGTGTACATTCTTTAACTTATTTTCATTATTCAGTTGGTTAAACTACATATAAAGGGATATCAAATGATGCAAAAGAGTTTTGTTAGACGCTTTATGGCATCAAATGCAATGGATGGTGTTTGATGTTTAATATTTATTCTGATTATTCTGATTGTTCTGTGTGTGTTGACAGATTGAGAGAGGATTTAACGATGATTAAAAGGATATCGATAACATAAAAAGATAAATATCTATTGAAAGTGAGTATTTAAATGTGTTTAAATTTAAGTGTGATTGGCAAATTGAGAGAGTTGCCAGATCTGCATAAGAGTTTAATTATTATAAAGAGCTAGTTCACTTACGTTCTGGAAATATATAAATGCTGCTGATATGTGAAAGAATGCTTTCGTATTCCCCATCATAATTGAGGTTTGAAAATCCATAATTATTTGTTTTGCCAACATTTAGTTTCTCATCATATACGCCGGGATCATCACCTTGCATTTCAGCGAACAATTTCTCATTGGATAATGTTGGTTCCGTAATGCTCTTTTTCGTCGGTTCATTGTGTATTTCATCAGAAGCATATAGGTCTGTTCGCGCTGGTGGTGGTGGTGTATCACTTGATGGATTATTGATAGGAGCTGAATACAAAGGCGATGATGCATTATAATTTTTATAAAAGTTTTCCAATATATTCTGTGGCACTGTTATTGGCTTTGTTATATTTGGAAGTTTCTTCAGATTTAAACGCAATAGAATGTGCATCTTGATCGATTCCAAGCTATCTTTTTTAGCCTTTTCCCGCAGCTGACGTTGCAGCACATTGTCAGCTCTCATTAAGCTATTTCGATTAAGACTGACACCAGCGCCGGGTATCTCCGCTATAAACTTTTTATAATGCGTTGAATTTAGTATTTGATTATTATTAGTATTTGATATTGTTTCATTCATGGTTTCTTCTGTTAAATGTTCACTTGCAGAATGTGTATGATTTGTGTTGCTTGTGCTTTCATTTAAAGTCGTTACAACTTCGCTCACATCATCAGCAGCAGCTCTCAATAATTGCTGACTCATCACAGCCTGGACGGTTGCTAAGAGTATAAGCATCGAAGTTATATATTGAGCAGCCACATAACAATTTCCCCATTTTCTATTTCTATGTATCGTCGTCTTTTTATGGCGGAGTGGCTCACACAATCCTAAAGGAACATTTGCAGACAAATTCTGATCTGAGTTGGCGTGAAGACTGACTATATAATTAACCGATGTTTGTTGTTGTTGTGGCTTCCTTGATCTTTGCTCTTTGAGCAACTTACTAATTTTGTTGTTATGCGAAGCCATTATTTATTATATTCGTACAAATCGTGCCTAAAAAGAATATAAAGAATTCATTATTCTTAACACAAATAAGTCACATATATAAAAGGACATAAAACAGTTGCTTTTTTACAATATATCTAATATTAATTTAAATAAATAAATCATATACACAAAACGCATTGGAATATATATAAAAAACCAGTAAGAAAAGCAACAGTCGAATAGAGTTGCAGAAACATCGATGTTTGCTGAGGTTTTTAATATAAAACATCGATGTTTATCGATGTTTCTGCACCTCCACAGTCGAGCCGCACGCGACAGTGATATACCCTGCGCCCTTTGTTCCAGTGTACATACACATATATATATGTACACACATTCAAAGTATACTCGACAGATGGCGCCACCGCTTGCCTGCCTATGGCTTTATTATTTATAATGTGACAAATGTTTGTGACATTATGAACAATCCAGCAGAAGTACAACTGAAATGAAGTGAGTTCCGATAGATATCGATAACTATCAGGCTGTGTTACCTAACTAATACAATAGATGGCTAACAGGGATGCCAGACGGACAGACGGATGGACTAGTGATGAGTAAGAATATATGTGTATTTACTTTGTGTTGTCTGCCACGCCTACTTCTGCCTGGTACATACATTTGCACAAAGTTAGTATATCTCTTTTTTACCATTTTCAGTGTTCAATTATACAGCCGGGTATGCCCAACAGTAACATACCCTGCCCTGCGTCCGTTACAGTTAAACTAACAATTCCACAGACAAAGTCTTCTTCTTCAGACACGCACACAGCAGTTAAGGTAAGGAGACTTGAATAACTTCTTTGTTTACTGTCTAAACGGCTTGAAATTTGCAGGCCAGCTAGATATTATAGTCAGCTAAGTATACTAGATGTTAGAAAGTGCTATCTTTTATAGGTTTGCTTACGAATTGAATTGGGAAAGCGAGGTTGGTGGAGGTGGCATTCAAAATCAGAAGCTTAACTTGATCTACTTTGATTTGGTGTCTGTAACTTTTATAATAGCTGAGATCCAGACAGCAGGAGCTGGCTTAATCTACTCCTGAACAAGAATATATACTTATTTATTATATATACTTATTTATATGGTCTGCCACGCCTTCATACATGCGCACAAAGTGAGTATACCCTGTGTGTTGACAATTAACAATGCACGAAGGGTATAAAGTATATAGAGATACATGTTGTTTCGTTATTAAATATTTGAATTGATGTATAATGTATACATTTATAATTTGGACTTTGTGAATCTTGCTTCTCTTATTGTTATTATTAATTCTTTATCTCTGTTATTGCAATTTCCAAACACGATTTATAAAGATGCGCAAATATGTATTCGTTTCACTGCACGCGTGTTTATAAAAGAATCATATTTTATACACATGTATATGTATATATATTTCTGTGTATGCATGTACTTCATATATGTATTCATGTATGTATGTATGTATGTATGTGAATGTCGCTCGCAAGCTCTTGCTAAGTTGATCACTCCCACTCTATTGTATTCAATTAAAACCATTTATAAACATAATCAATTTTTGTGCTCTTGAACTTCAGTTCAGTGTAGAAAGTGCAGTATTGACTATATATACATACATATATATAATATAAACATGCATACATACAGCAATTTGAGTGTAAACATACATACATTCATTATACTATCATTTATATGTATATATATCGTTAGTAAAATATATTAGCGCAGAGAAAACAATTTAAAGATAATACAATTTGCACATATACATATATACATGAATATATACATGTATGCATGTACGTTCAGTTGGGTTTTAAATACATGTATGTATGTATGTATTAATTCTATTTTCAATATTTAGCAATTGTATATATGCTATAAATATTTACTGGTAGAAAACATACTCTTATACATATTTATGAACATGCATGCATAGATAGACAGATACAGATACAGATACACATCTATGAGATACATTTATGTATGTACATAATTAATTAATTCGCACATGTGTCAATTTTTTCACTTGGTTTACATTTTTGTATTGCAACGAATCGCGTTTCTTTGAAGGTGGCATCGACAGCAGCAGCAAACAGCAGCAGAGAGTATAAAGCGACATACAACAGAGCCTGAGCGTGCCATAGAACTAACTGACGGAGACAGAGACGGAGACGATCTCGCATCCATTCCTCCATTCACATCTACAGAGATATAAACAAGAAGCTGCTGCTGCTGCTACTGCGCTGAGGATGAGTGTGCTCTGCTGTGGCTGTGGCTGTCTCTGCTCACTCTACTCTGCTGTACTCTGATGTGTGGATTCTGTAAGAATGAATAAGGGGTATATTAACTTGTGTATATACTCAGTAAACATATGCATTTATAATTACGATTACCAGTCCATTGCAAATTACAAAAGGGTATTTTAAGTTGTGTATATACTCAGTAAACATATGCATGCTTGTTCATAATCAACACTCGAGTTGAGGTGTCCAGCCTGATCTGATTATATTTTTCAGCGTTTTTCCCAATCTTTTACAAGTTATATTGGATCGGCTGGTTCCGGTTTATCCTAAATTAAATATACAAATACTATTAATAAATAAAATATATAATATTAATATATATACATATATAGAAAAGGTTCATAAAGTATTCGTCTATTTTTATGTCGAATAAGAAACTTAAGACTTGCCTACTTGGCCTCTAGTTGTTTCAATAATCGACATAATAAACAGCAGCAAATCAACATTATTACGTATACATTTACATACACATACACATACATATTACATGCATTTCTACAAAGTAATTACACGCATTTTTTAAATTAACTGTTGGCGGGAATTAAAGCCATTTTAGTAGATAAATAAAGTTGCTTGTTTTTATGTTCGTTCAAATTGTACATCCGCTTAGCTTAACGAAAGTTAGCAGAGACAACAACCACGCTTCCAATTGCCTGATGGCAACGTAATGAGACCACAACCACTCTTCCAATTGTCTGGTGGCAACGTCATGAAAATAATAAATAAGCATTTATCATTGATCTGGCAGCACCATTAAAAAAAGACAGTATTTTTCTAAAAATTATAAAATCAATGTTTAATGATGAAAACATAATAATATAATATTAACAATAATAACGGTGTAGGTTAACTATGTGCCCTCGCCACCGATTTAATTTTTTGTACAGATAGCCCTGTATTTATGAAGAATTTAGGTGAAGTCGAATTATGTCTGGGAGGCGCTAGTTTTTTTTAATTGCATTTTAAAATTTAATAAAATTGCATGTAAATCGGTGACGATGGCACATAACTAACCCTTACCATAATAACATAATAATAATATTGTATATAATATAAGAGAAATATACTAATATATGTGTAACTTTTCATAAAGGTCAACCGCAGCCAGAAAATGCAAAGTTTGTTCACATATTTACATATGGAATGTATTAAATTTTCATATGGAATATATTACATTTTCGTCATGTGAAAGTTACCCATACGTAAAGCACTTACCCATTTAATAAAATTGCAGTGTAAGAAGAGTATTATAATTTTTGCCAGCCGAAAATGTATGTAACAGTCAAACGGAAGAGTGGCGTACGCTATGACGTATGTATATGTATATCTTCTTAATCAGCATCAACAATCGAGTCGATATAGAAACATAGTTCAAGCTTTTACAATTTTTAAATAATAATTACAAACACTTTTATTTCAACAGTACTTTATTCGTCGTTACATTTCTACATAAGTCAACGATCAGAGATGGACAAATGATAAAATCGAATTCATACGATTAATGGCAACTTATTCAATTAATTTAAACGATGTTTTGAACAATATTTTTGATGCGTTCAACAAGAAGTACGTTGGAACTAGTGGGACGTCTACTTAAAAGGATTGACTAAATCAAATGAATTGAACCTTATTCATGTTCGTTCACCAGTTCTGGGTTAATATTCGGTGCCGGTTTTGCGCTTTGTTGTGCATAGTCTATTAATTATTCAACTTTGAGTGCTATATCCAATAAGTCATGTTTTTTCTATGTTTTGGCAAGCTTCTGCTAACTGTGCTATAAGTTATGGATGTAAATAAAATGTACATTATTCAGAAATAGTGGCGGTATGTCCCCACGAGTGCGTTTGTTGAAAAGAGAAAATTGGGTAATTATTAATTATGTGCCCTCAGCTCCGATTTTTTTTAAATTTTTTTTACAGGTAGGGCTATATTTATGATGAATTTAGGTGAAAAACAGAACTCTCGGACTCTTCTAGTTTTTTTTTAATTGAATTTAGAAAATAATTAAATTTTGCATGTAAAAAAAATTTTAAAAAAATCGGAGCTGAGGGCACATAATTAATAATTACCGAAAATTGTTTCAACCTTACATTGTCAGGAGAAGAACATACATACATATGTACATATGAGGATCGTGTTAACTTCTCTGGCAGTGCACTGTTAAAAACACCCTCAAAAGGCGCGCATGTAAGTAGACAAACCATTAACACCCCCTTCTATAAGCCAAGAGGTACTCTTCTATTTTTAGCATTTAAATATTCTGTTCACTTCCCATGTTCTTCACATTAAAATATAATATCGTATTTAAGATCGAAGGGTTCTATACCACATATTAACTTCACCAATTGGCAATTGATAAAACGGAACATTTAAACACGTTTATATTATGATATATATGTTATTTGCATTGGTATAAAAGTTTATAGCAAAGGTCTTTTGCTTACTGAAATGATAGACACACGAACTTCAATCAAGCAAGTATGTTATATATATGTGTACATACGTATGTATGTATTGTACATGTGGAGATGTGGCAAACCAAGTCCTTACCACAAACTCGGTTAAGCTTGGCACGTATTTACCCTCTCCTTCTGACATACATACATACCTTAGTCCCCTCAGTTTGTATACGCATACATATGTACATACATATGTGGATTTGCTCTTTCCAAGTTTTATTTATTACGACAATGTTTATGTGGGTGTTTGGTTTGCGGTTGCTAAACGCGAATCTTCACACAAGTTCTCTGATTTAAATGATTTAAAGTAATAATAGGTATTTAGTATAACACTGAATAGATTCCAATGCAATTTAAAGTGGTGTATGTATGTATGTATATTATTACGATGTGTACATACAGTCTGTCAAGTAACTCTATACACATACATATGTATATACAGACAGTCAAGTAACATTTTACTCAAATGCACATGTTAATGTAAAGCGTTACTTGACTATCTTCATATGTATATGTATGTATGTAAATGCCATCACGCATTTTTCTACCCTTGCAAAGGTCAAGGAGTTTGCAAGGCATTTTATAAGAAATTTGGCACCCTATAATGTATGTATGCATATACATACATATATTGAGAATCATAATAATTTACATATACAAAGAATACTCAGAAAATTTTAACAAATTCGGACCACTAAAATCTATATACTGCAAATAGTGTATATATAATATAAGCTCAAGATAAGGTAACCCTGTAACTATCGATAAGAAACAGCCACTCGATATATTGTCATAAGGCACGATCGAGGAAGTGCGATCACTCTCTCGTGAAAGCGCCAGACGAATAGACGTGAAAGAATAAAAAAAAAGAGAATATAAGTTTGACAATACATATGTACATAAAATATTATTCAACTTTGCACTATTATACATAGCTAGTATAGGAAATATCGGAAGCAATGAGATCCTGCAATGGTATAAATCCATCCCCATGTCGAAGGTAACCTTTCTTTCTGCTTTTTATACACTGCGAACATTGGAAATTGCCAGAAATTAACCAGGGACGTAGCGACGGCTCTTGTGTTTAACTTCTCGGGGCCACTATTGTAATTGCCTTGCTTTAAAATATATGTCGATTAGTTTATAATTAATTAAAAATAAAAAGTTACCAAATACTAATTATATCGACTCTTCTCGATTTTATATTGTTAAAGTCATCAACATCTTTATTTCGGGCCCTGTTAATCACGATTGATAATATTGCCAATACATTCAATCGTACTTGCTCTATTGTGCTTGACAATTATTATATATTATATAGGTAATGGGTTACCCAAAGAGCAAAAGCAAATTATAATTTGGTAGAGGAAAATGTATGTAACAGGCATATATAGACCACACAAAGTAATACATATTACACAATAGCTTTGCCTACTTGTTCCATTTTTCCAGTTTGCAACTGGGGCCGCAGGCAGGCGGCGGCCTTTGTGCACCGCATACCCTGAATATGCCTCGCCATGGGCCTGATACTAATTTTGTTTAAATATATAAAGGCGTGTGAGACTTTATATAGTATATACATACATATCTACTTGCTCAGGGTCACTAGCCGCGTTTTTGACTTGTACTAAGCTGACTAAAATACCTATTTACCCTCCAATTTAAATCCGATTGGACAATAAAAACAGAAGTTATTATTTTAGTGCCCAAAGATGCGATGAGCGCATGCAGAGGGAGAAAGCAAAAGGCGGTTGAAGATATTGTTAGTGAATTCGAAGGGTATGTTACTGTAGGGGATGCCCGACTTTAGCTTTCCTCGGTTTAATCGTTGGGTGACTTTATCAAGTCATTATATTAAACTAGCATAGGAATAATCGCGAGCGATTGATGGCAAAACCTGCCTGCAAGGCATAAGGAAGTAGTCCTTCTGTTTTCATGTATTCATTAAAGTGTTTACTATAAAAAAAAAACGAATAATGTCTCTAGACCGACCCCATAAGTTTCTTTATTGTACAAAACATCAACAAAACAAGAACAAAGCAAAATAAAGAAATAAAATGCAGAAGTCTCAAGAAATAATACTAGTAAAACCATAATTGCTCGTTTTCACACGAGAATCGATAGCTGACTGTTTCCCCTTTATCCTCTGCTTTGTTCTTGGGGGTTGAACACACAGAGAGGTTCTAAAGACGTTGATCTTCAATATATACGATATTTTACCAATGGAAATCACTTTTGTGCAAGATCACGCTGATTTCCATCACATGCTGTGCCATTACCCGTATTACGGCTTCGCGCACTACGCTCACTACCCAAAAGTTATAATCACAATGCTCTAAGTTTTTGTCTGGCACAACAACATACTCAATGGAACAATGGAGTGAAACAAAGATCAGAATTGAAGAAATTCCAAATTATAAATGCTCATTAGGTTTACGTATAATATTAAAATATTGATATTTTGGTTTAGCTTTAGTGACTGCTATAAAAATATTTGCAATTCTTAAGAATAAATGTTGAAGTCTTCTATGGTTGTTGATATAATAAACAGAAACTCCAGCCCAACCGAACGCGAGGCACTTGTCTAAAACGTATAACTGGGAATCGCGAGAAGAAGATTCGAAATGAGAGAGAATTTAAAATTATAAAGACTCTATAGAGTTAGTATTATAAACAAATAAAGTTGAGTTTATTGCAGTCTGATTCACCATGCTGAGAGAGCTCGGTTCGATTTACGATCTTCGGCAGAGTAAGTGAGGAAAAGTTACTAGATTATTTATTTTATGGTTTATTTTTAATACAGAAATATCATGTAAACATAAAATTAATTATGATAATTTTAATAATTAGTATTTGGTTAATTTTTAATACAGAACTCTCTGGTAAATATAAAATTAATTATAATAAATAATAGACGGGAATTTTGGTTTATTTTATAGTATAGTATATTAATTTATTTATTTAACGTCAGTCGACATGAAATATAAAATTTAATTATTAATAAGAACAAGTAAAGTAAAAATTAAAATGATGTTCAATTTAATATGATAAATATTGAAATTAAATAAAAGTTTATAGTTTTTAATTTAGACTGGGCAAAAAACAAGAAAACATAACAAGCATTGAGAAAAACCTAATAAAACCCTATCAAAACAGAAGATTAGTTGTTGGGATAAAGTGTTGAGTGATTAAGAGTAGACAGTTTGACCGAATAAAAGGCGGAATCCGAGTTGAAAACTCTAGACAGTCTAATGTAGTCAGCACAGAGAAAGGGAAAGGGAAAGGGTCATGGAAGCTATAGTATCGTAAGTACGACAAATATATATGGACGTTGATACAATGTATAATCAAAATTCCAAAGATAGTGGCATAAATTGACGAGTAACTCTAGAAGGAATACAGAAATTGATTTGGTCAAGCAGAGTATGGTAATTTATATTGTATTTAATGGTATGGTAATCTATATTGTATTTTATAAGTTATACGATTAATACCTAACATAATACGACGGTCAATTAAAGAAGCTAGATTAATTTGAAGGAGTCTTCTAGCATAAGGTGGTAAATCTACATCCGCAACCCAGTTAAAGAATTTGGAGAGAGAATTAGGATATATTATATATTAAACCTATAGTTCTTCACATAATGTTTAGAATCAAGAATCATTTATAAAGAGGGATAAAAAACGAATTATTCCAATACTTTACTTCATAGTTTTATTTAAAGAGATTTATAACAAGACCGACCTCAGCAAATCACAATTATATAGCCTTCTATTTAAGTACATAATACGTTAAAAATCTGATAACTTTGCACTAAAATTGTCGATCGTTCAGAACGTGTACAGCATATATATTAAAGATAATGCAAACTTCGGCGTACTGTAGGCTAAAAGTTCTTCTTATTTCTTCCACTCAGTTGAGTTTTGCAAAAAGCAACATGTACTCTTTCCACAGATTGCTTTGCTTATCTGCTTATCCTCCTCACTTACTGCACTGCGCGCTAGTGCAAATTAAAATAAACGATGGAAAACAAGCAAGAAAGTTGAAGACGGTCATGCCGAAGGCTTTATACCCTTGTGGCAAGGTTGTATGATAGCAATATAATATATATATTATTTTTAAACTGATTGATTTAATGCAGTTGCCTGATTTCTTTGCTTAAATAACTTCTATGTTAATGTGGATAATAATTATACTTGGCATTCGTTTGTTAATGTTTTACGGGAGCGAAAGGGGGCGTGGCCAAAATCCAAAATAAACTTGATCTGCGTTTATCATTTATAAACCTGTTTATGTTTATTGTATCATCAAATTATAGTTGGATAAATTGTACATACATTCTTTCATACTTGTAGTACTTTAATTTTTATTTATTTATTTATTTAAAGTCGATTTTAGCAGTCTACTGTTTATGAATTACAATTAAAATTAAAGCTTTAATAATTAAAAATTTAATTTATGAATCACATTTAAAATTAAAACTTAAATAATTAAAAATTTTAAATTAAATGAAGGCAAATTTTTTTTGTACATTTAAATTAATTCAAATTTAAACTGAGGTAAACAATAATTAACTGATTCAGCATTTGCAGCCAGGGATTGAGGAATACCCAGAAAACCTCAATCAGATCAGGAAAGTTAGGTATTAGTAGAGTTAATAATTATTACAAAATAAACCCTCAATCACAAACTTAAAGAAACTAACTACATTTGTAAAAACCGCAAAGCTAAAAATTTAAAAAAACAAAAGCAATATCCCGAGTTGAAGGCCTCTGTAGCTAGCGCTCATAAAGCTTATATTAACTTTAGAATTTAGTTTTAAATTTAATTTGTTAAATAAATAAATACAAATTAAAAGGTTAGAAATTTAGATATTTTACTCAGCTGCAACTTACAAATATATCGTGTTACATATATGAGCTTATTAATAACTATCGTAACTACGATACCACAGTGTTCAGAAATAACACTTATAGATACTCTAGTAATCCAGGTTTTCATACAGACGGACAGACATACGGACATGGCTATATCGATTTGGCTGTTGATGCTGATTAATAATTTATAAAGTTATAATACCCTTCTACCCCATGGGTAGCGGGTAGTTTAATTAGAGTTTACATATAAAAATAATCATAAAGAAACATTATTTTCTAAATATGAAAAAGCTTTGTTTGGTCAGTCACAGCTGCTTTATTGTTTATAAGAACTTCTCTTATAAGACCTTCTCTTCCTTTTGCAGAAAATATATATAAATTTTGGACAGGTGCAGTGTTGCCAGCTTACCATATTTTAGGCTAAATCTTGCATATTTTAAAATTAAAACTTATCAAATTTGTGAATTGCTTATAGCCTGAAATTTAGCTTGTTTCAATTTTCATCTACCTTATCTTAACTTATAACAGCGTAAAATAGCCATAGATATTCCCACATATAGTCTCGTCTAATGAGAAAAATTCTACTTAAGCAGTCGAAACTGAAATTAATAACAGGTTATTAATTTGCCATACTTTAATTGAAATAAAATAATTTAAAGCAAATTATTTAGTGTATTATTCCTGTTTTATACTTGGCTTATTTTTTTAGCCTTTTATTTGAATAGATCTAGCATATTTCCTTGATCGATAACTGGCAACACTGGGCAGGAGCTTAGGAAACAACTCCGACTCTATAAAGTTGTTATATACTTAAATTAATATTAACAAACTTGTCGCATATGCTTATTATTATAAATTATATACATTAAAAAATTGATTAGAATCGAAGCACTATAACATAAAGCATAAGGGAAGATAAAAATCTGCACTGGTATAAAACCTTCGTGGACTTTCATTCTGCTTTAATATACGAGGGTCGTTTGATAAGTCCGTGACTTTTTGAATAAAATATATTTTTTTCGTCAAAGAAGCGTTTTATTTCTCAACATAATCTCCTTTTAGCTCTATACATTTAGTCCAGCGTTTTTCCAATTTTTTTATTCCTTCCAAATAATAGGTTTTCTCAAGGCCCTCAAAATAGTCGTTTGTTTCTGTGATGACCTCTTCATTTGACCCGAATCTCTTACCGCCGAGCCATTTCTTCATGTTTGGAAACAAAAAATAGTCACAGGGGGCTAAATCTGGAGAATATGCTGGATGGGGTAGCAGTTCGTAGCCCAATTTATGAAATTTTGCCATGCTGACTACACACGTGTGCACCCGTGCATTGTCCTGATGGAACAGCACTTTTTTTCGCCAAATGCGGTCGTTTCTGCTTCAAATCAATATCGAATCTGTCCAAAAGCTCTGAATAATATTCGCCGGTGATCGTTTTACCCTTTTCAAGGTAATCGATGTGAATGATACCTTGTGCATCCCAAAAAACTGTGGCCATGACCTTGTTGGCCGACAGACCCACCTTGGCCTTCTTTGGTGCACGTTCACCCGGAGAAACCCACTGTCTTGATTGTTCTTTGGTCTCTGGTGTGGTGTGGTGGATCCATGTTTCGTCTACGGTAACGAAACGGCGCAAAAATTCGTTTGGATTGCGGTTGAACATCGCCAAACACTCCTTTGAAATGGTCACACGGTTGCGCTTATGGTCGTGTGTGAGCAATCGCGGCACCCATCGCGCGGAAAGCTTTTTCATATCCAAATATTCATGTAAAATGTGATGTACCCGTTCAGTTGAGATGCCTACAGCCTCAGCTACCTCACGCACTTTCATTCTCCGATCATCCAATATCATTCCATGGATTTTGTCGACGATTTCTGGCATGACGACCTCTATTGGGCGACCTGAACGTTCGGCATCACTTGTACTGGTACGACCACAACGGAACTCAGTAAACCATTTCTTAACCATTGAAATTGATGGTGCAGAGTCCCCATAATATTTATCAAGTCTTTCCTTGGTTTCGGTGATGGATTTTTTACGCAAAAAATAATGCTTAATTAGCACACGAAATTCACTTTTTTCCATTTTCGTTAAAATTCACGAGATCGTCTGCTTTCAATGCCTATAAAACGCAAACCAAAAAACGCAGCTTTCTCAAAATTTTACAGTCAGCTGTTAATCGATAACTGCTGACAGGAGCAGTGTTGTATTTAGAGCAGGTGCGCGGCAAATACAAAAAGTCACGGACTTATCAAACGACCCTCGTATATTTGATGTATGCAGATCTGGCAGCCCCTCTCCATTTGCCAATCACACTTATTTAAATATTCACTTTATATAGATATTAAACTGTTTAATCTATCGATATGCTTTTAATCATCTTTAAATCCTTCTCTTTCGATCGCTAACTGTTAAACACACACACAACAAGTGCAGCTTTTTAATTTTGTAAACCTTATAGATATAATATACCAATCTGATTGGGTTTTACTGGTTTTTCCCCAATCCCTTTGCAACAAATGTTGGATCAGTTTCTTTTTATTATCCCAGTTTAAATATTAATTTAATTTTAATTTAAATAAAATAAAATATTAATAATTTTCTTTATTTCATTTACATTTCATTACATTCATTCATTTAAAAATTATTAATAATGTAACAATTTTAATTCTTAATTTTGATTGTAAACTCTTTTCCTAGTCGACATTAAATAAATAAATAATCAGAATAAATCTTAAGCATTAAACACCATACATTGCATTTAAGGCCATAAAGCGTCTAACAAAACTCTTGTTTACCACATAGTATAATATTATATATTGTTTAGCTGCCATACAAGCTATTTCAAGAGTAAATATATTTGAAAATTGACACCAATTGAACTGTTTATGTTATGTTTATGCTTATGTTAATTATATAAATTATATGCATTTAAAATTTGATTATAAATGAAGCAGTACGACATATAGTTGCCAAGGGAACAGATGATAAGCGGAGATAAAAACCTACACGGGTATAAAATCCTTATAAAATCTTCGGCATGATGAAGGTGGACTTTCGTTCTGGTTTAATAAATATATTTGATGTTATAATCTATATACAATACCAATTTATACCTATTAGAATCAAACTACTATAACATATAGTTGCCAAAGGAACAGAGCATAAGGGGAGATATAAACCTGCACTGGTATAAAATCCTTATAAAACCCAAAACCTTCTGCATGATGAAGGTGCACTTTCGTTCTGGTTTCATAAATATATTTGATGTTATAATCTATATACTATATCTATTTGGTGTCTTCGTATCTTGCTCATAATGAAACGTATTGTTAAATCTACTTGCTCTCTCTACTTTTCAATATAGTATTCTATTAAAATAATTGTGTATGTTTTCTTGTTAAATAATTGTAATATCAACATAACATATCAATATCAACAAGCGATAATTTAAAGCGATTGCAATTTCACGGGCTTAGCGGGTTATGATGGTTAAAGCAGAGCTGTATAATCTATCAGCATGGTTCTTTTTAATTACGTATGTATACATGCATGTATTTATGCTCGTTCTGCTTGCACACCCCCTTTTTTAAATGGTGCTGTGGCAATAATAACAAGTCCAGTTAAGACTTGCAGGAGGTTGAGCTTTTGTTAAGTGATAGTCCTTAAGCGAGAGGTGTGTGCAAGAGGTATGACAGGAGGAGGAGGGAGGAGAAGGAGGAGGTAATGCTTGGTAATAATTGAAGCATATTCGCACTGGACGGCGTGGAGTGTGGCTTTGCCCATTGTGCTCTGTTTAGTGGCGAACAGTGGGTATCTTTTGCCCTTTCTCTCAATTCGTTTACTCCTCTCATATATGTATGTATGTGTTTTTGGTTGTTTGTATTTGGTTGGTTGGTCAAATGCTTCGTTACTCATCGCCCATCCATCCATCCATCCATCCATCGTTTGTCTCCCCATGTCGCTCTGCTCGGCTGCTTTGGGTTCTTACGGTGCTTTAATTGTTTAATGGCTCGTTAGTTGTACTCCCAGTGGGGAGTAACAACTCAAACACTTTGAAAGACCGGACTAAACTGGTTAGAATTTTCAAGTGTGATAATTGCAGCATTTTATTATGGATTAAGCAAATTTGCTGTAAATTATATCAGCATGTTATATATTCTATAAAGAAATTCAGTTTCTAATTAAATTCTACAACATATTGTAAAGATTTGAAGGTGGTGGGTTTGCTCTACCTACGGTATATATACATGTACATATATGTACATTGTTTTTAGTAAAAGACAGGCTTCCAGGTGCGGTATCGCTCTTTGCTACCTGAATGTTATACCTAGCCTGACCTAATGAAACTGAAACAAAGTAGAACCTTAGTTGAGCATACGATAAGGCGCAGGAACTGCAGTATCATGCATGTGCAGATGTTTTCTACCAAAGCTGGACATTCGCTTAGAATACTATATACTATATATGCTTGCTAGTTCCATCATCTTGTTTGCACACTCTACACTCTGTATGCGAAGATAGAGGCTTTTAATCTAGCTGACCAGGTTCATCATGCAGTTAAAAATCCCTGCTGGAGATACCTTTGCACTATGGGAAAAACTCCCAATTAAAAAAATAAATGATAATAAAATGAATGTTAATCTAACTTCATAAGAAATAGTTTGAGCTACCCTCCTAATAAAGCATAATTAGAATTAGAAGATCAACCAGCTACTTGTAGGCGCTTTAAGGAAAAACGCACGTCTATCTGTTTTCGCAGTTGCTCAAGAAGTGTTTTATTTATCGATGTTTCTTATGTTCGATACTTATTCTATCATTATGCTATTAACAGATTATGCTAATTATATTTGTGTTATTTACAGATTATGCTAATACAGTTTATGTTATTTACAGATTATGCTAATACAGTTTATGTTATTTATAACTTACTTAATCTACTACATACTATTACCGTATAAACACCTAAAATAGTACAACATAAAAAAAATAAACCCCCTAAATTAAAAGAATATAATTTAATAAAAAAAGGTATACATATTCATTTTATTCGGCAGCAACTCCAATTTTAAAGATATAGACTTGGAATTTTCGTGACGTATTTTAAAAAGTATGCCTGTATTTCGGTTTTGTTTGTGTCTACGTCCGACAAATATAAAAACAATAATTTATTGAAATTCTTTCGCTCGTGTAACTCAATCGTATTCCAAACTTTCTCTTTTATTTTATTTCTAGTAAATTTTATATATCCATATATGGTACACAATTAATTTTCTTGAAGCACTCCAAAATGTAACTCATTTTGTTAATTTTAGCTTAATATAAAGACGATGCTGCTCTATTTTGTGTTATTAAATTATGTTCTGCCTTATAAAGATGCTTCTAAATAATATTTTCCCAATTAGAAAATGGATATTAACGCATATTTACTGTGGATTTTGTATTAAAAAACTTATAGAACACACCATGATTGTTTTTTTCCATTTTCAAAATGTATTTTTTTTGGCACAGCTTGTCGCCTTTGAAATAATAGAAGATTTGTAAATACTAATTAACAGCAAGAAACTAGATCAATTTAATCATTACTTTAAACCATAATTGAACTGTTGCTGAAGGCGGTAAAAATCAACAAAAATATTTTTTAAGTAGTTTGAAATGTGGTTGAACAAAAAATTATATATTTTTTTTAAATTGTAAAAATGCCATTTGAGGCTAAAATCTTGCATATTTTAAAACAAAAAATTTATCAAATTTGTGAATTGCTTATAGACTGAAATTTAGCTTGTTTCAATTTTCATCTACCTTGTCTTAACTTATAACAGCGTAAAATAGACATAGATATTCCCACATATAGTCTCGTCTAATGAGAAAAATTCTACTTAAGCAATCAAAACCAAAATTAATAACAGTTAATTAATTTGCCATACTTTAATTGAAATAAAATAATTTAAATCAAATTATTTTGTGTATTATTGCTGTTTTAGACTTGGCTTTTTTTTAGCCTATTATTTGAATAGATCTAGCATATTTCCTTGATCGATAACTGGCAACACTGTCCAGAAAAACAAAACAAAAAATTATATTTTTTTTTAAATTTTAAACTACATATAAATTATAAAAATGCCAAAATAATCGAAAATCTTTGTTGCCATAGTACTTTGGTTTAACAACAACTGACAACAATCTACTCGGATTAATACGTAATTTAAGTGTTTTTACTTAAGAGCAATAGCTAAATAAATAATATTGGGTAAATCGAAAATAAACCGTTGATTTTGCATACAATTTGGCAATTTTTTTGAACGGTTTATGACTCTGTTATTGCATTCTATCTTTTGTCAGTTATCAGCTGACACTTTTAGCTTGCTTTAGAAAAAAAGCGCGTGTAATTTAGTTTATATTTGTTTGTTTGGCGGCAATTTAAATATGGTGCCCACAAAGGATCATTTTCTTCATATTATTCATATTCATATTTTCTTCATATTGTTTATTATTTCCGTAAAGCAAAAAGGCAGCTTAGGTTGCTAAAAAGTTACGTGATGTGTATGGTGACAAAGCCTTAAAAGAAACACAGTGTCAAAGTTGGTTTGTCAAATTCCATTTGGCAGATTTTAAACTCAAAGACAAGCGACGCCAAATACAAGCCAAAAATCCAAGCCAATACAAGTAAAAATCTGTACAAGTTTGTAAGCATAATCTAAGCATAACAAAACCTACACAAGCAGCACTTCTACTTTCCCCTCTCTCTCTCTCTGCTGAGGCAGAGTTAAGAGAGAGTCTAAATAATGGGGGGGCACTGCGTCAATATTCTTATCGCTTACGCGCAAGGCTTCACACCAAACTTTGAGCCATAACCATAAGCATATCAAGCACTCGCATGCAAGTAACAACAAAAACAATAAGTTCAAGTTTGCAAAAGCGTCTTGAAGTGACTTTAATAACAAAGTCCAAGCATTGCCCAGAACGGTTGCCCGGTTATCAAATTGAAAAATGTAACCACGCCACGTGCGAATACATTGCGAATGACACGCCCAGTGGAATGTTTAGTTCAGTTTGCAGTACAGTAAAGAGAGGAGTATGTAGAAAGCGACCTTATACTAACACTAGAAGGCGTGGCAGCACTTGCAAACTATGCTTAGTCTCAGTAAAGAATTAAGCCAGCTTCGTCTAAGTTCTTAGCTATTATAAAAGCTAAAGATAAAAACAATAATAATAATAAGTAACTTACTTCATGGAAGCTTTGTCTTCCTTTTTTTTAGTTCAGACTTCCGATAAGTTTTAAGATAATCTCGATTTGGAATATAAATACTTTTTTCGTTGGTGCGAAAGCGTCACCCCCCAGCTTCATATCCCATTGAGGGTAGAGAAGGAGGCGGATCCGGCCTTGGACTTAGCGTTCAATAGAAGCGGAAAAATCTTTTCCACCCGCCACGTGGCGGAAGAAGACCAGAGAGCGGCACAGCCTGGGCTCGAGAGATTTACTTTTATGTGTCTTATATTGCCCCCCCCCCTTTCCCTCTTACTACTTTTTGTTATTATTCACACACATCTGATTTAATCTTTATAAATTAAAATTCCAATTTTGCAAAGAAAGAAAGGGTGTGTGTGTGTCAGAGGGAAATAAGAGCGAAGAGAAATAGAATTGCTGCAAATACCTTTAGTTTAATTACAAATTAGTAAAACTTACATATCAATTCTTCAGTAACGAAAACTGTATAAACATGTTTAAAATTAGCAAATACCTACCAAGCAAGGGTGTACCCTTGATTTTACTGCATTAATGTCATGCCAGACATATACAATAATATTTATTTTACTATCTATCTTCATTCTGTTTCATCTGTAAGAAAGAGTTGTTTGATTTTGATGGCAGCAAATTTACATAAATGCGAATTTCTTTTTTATAATTTATAATGCCATTATGGCATCATTATTATTGTTACTATATAGCTTATACAAATTGGATATTATTATTTTTTATTTATTTAATAATTATTAGGTTACAACTTAATAATAAATGTGGAAGAAGCAGTGTCTGCTTATACATTTATATATTGTATATAACTAACATTCTTTAAATTTAACGCGTGGTGTTTATCGTTTACTTGAGGCTAAATGTGACAATTTGTTATTATTATTGTTTGTTAAGTTTGTTTTTCAAAATTGTATTTTTAGTTTAAATTGCATAATTGTGATTTTCTTTAAAAGTTAAGAATTTGTTTTATGTTATTTACATTATTTAAATTTAACGCGTGGTGTTTATCGTTTACTTAAGGCTAAATGTGACAATTTGTTATTATTATTGTTTGTTAAGTTTGTTTTACAAAATTGTATTTTTAGCTTAAATTGTTTAATTGTGATTTTCTTAAAAAGAAAAGAATTTGTTTTATGTTATTTATAGAGGCGTCTGCTATGAGTTTGAGTGGTTTAGTGTTTTTAAATATTTCGTTTCTTCATTAAAAATATGTATAATAATAATATACATAAGAAGCATGTTGGTGAAGTATTATTAAAGTAGTGTTGTTGACTTAGTCTTGTATGTCCTAAACTGAGTCTTAAAAATTTGATTTGAGAGTTGTTATAAAAGTAATCTTCTTAATTTTTAATTAAGGTTTTTCTACCATTCGTTACGTTTTGAAATGTTTGCTTTTTATTGCATACAAAGGTTGTTTTTTAAATCGCGCTTATTCCTCTAGTATTAATAACAATATTAATATGTACATTAGTTCTTTACGCTATAGATTAAAACGATCTGTAGTAGCATAGTAAGTGTGGTATTGTAGTTACGATAGTCATCGATTAGTGCATAATTATAAATTGCAGCACTGAAAAGCTGAGTAAGAAAAGTACAACAAGAACGAATGAATGTGTGTACAACTTCTCTATCTATAATTTAATGTTACAATAAAAAGGTTTATATTTAATAGTTACCATTAGCGTAATTGTATGTATTCAATCCCAAATATGATATGTGTACATGGTATAGAAAATATAACTCCAAAACAGACGAATGCTATGAATCCCTTTTCCCACATATCCAGGCACGCGCTACACGGCACTCTGGGCACACTAAGATGACTGGAATAACTTGTGTGTTTATTGTCCAAAGGGAATTAAATTTGGAGGAGAGGTAGATATTAATTATTGCTTTGTATAAGCGCTGGGCGTGGCACACAATATTTGTAAAAAACAAGAACTACGTTAATCTGTCATTAAACAATAAAGTAACATAAAATAAACTTACTAAATATAAAGTGTGTCAACAAATTCTTTGCAAAAGCAGAAATGCAATAAATATATTTACGTTTAAATTAGTTTTTCTTTAACATTATTAGGGTTTTCTTAATTTCTTTTTTTACTATATTATTAGTTAGAGAATTATGAATTAATAAGCATTAACAAAAATATAAAATTCATATTTAGACATAGCGAAATCAAACAAAAACAAAAAAAGCGGAAAAAGCAGCTGTCAAGTAACGCATCGAAAAGAGAAATGAAACTCAAATTCCAGCAAAATTTGTACGTTCTCTTTTATTATGCTTTGTGCTTATGCTTCTTTTCCTATTTGGCATTACTCAAGTGCACATTGGAAGATATTTTGATGCATTTAAAGATGCCTGGAAAACGAGTTGACGACAATTTAATACAATTAGTTTATTTTAATTATTATAAGGCTAAAAACAGTAAAGAAGTTGTCGGAAATGTTTGATATTAAGCTTAGAACTATTTATTATTTATAATAACAATATGGGCGACCACCGAAGATTTATTTTGATTAAATGTATAAGGTTACGGCGTGGCACGAGTTGTGTGTGTGTGTGTGTTGACAGTTAGCGATCGAAAGAGAAGGATTAAACGATGATTAAAAGGATATCGATTAATATCTATTGAAAGTGAGTATTTAAATAAGTGTGATTGGCAAATTGAGAGGGGTTGCCAGATCAGCATTTAATCCTTTACAATTTGCATACCAAAACCTAATGCCATAAACGAATTAAAAAGCATGAATTATAATGTTATCAATCAAAATATAAACAAAATATTGGTAAATGTTAAACTAAAATGTTCGATACACGATTATACCGAGTAGATACTTGCCATAAACACTTTGTAAACATTTTACAAAACATTTAAATAAGTGCACTCTTCACGTGCTTTGCCGTGACAGCGATCAATTTGCATCTCTTTCTCTCTCTCTTAATATGAAAATAGAAGTGCACTCATGCAAGAGCGAGACCAAACGATCTCGTTCAAAATAACTCTATTTGAATATATGTATGTATGTATGTTATGGGTGTGTCTGTTTTCATTGTTGTCTTTAGCTAACAGAAAAAAAACACGCCCCCGCCTTGGACATCATATGGTTGGAGCAGAGTGTATTCATGCTCGCACTCGTGTTGGTACTTTCGTTTCGTTTGTCGAAACGGATGTCGTGCGGCCTGTTAACGGAAGAGTCTAGTGGTTATTGTATTGGAATAAAACAATTTAATTGGGCGACTGACTCCTTACTCACTCTCTCGCTATTTCATTTCGGCACATTCGCATAATGTTTCAGCTTAGCTTAAGTTAATGCAAAAATATAGTAATCGTATAAATTCTTAACCTTTTGTCCACGTAGAAATTAAATATATTTAATAAATATATGATATATCAAGTCGTCGGCACGATGTCCTTCTCTTTCTACACTGCTGCAAAGTTAAACCACTCGCACACACACACACACACACATATGTGCGCTGCAGTAGACGACGACGACGGCTGGCAATACTGTTGTACTGTACAGTTGCCTGGCATTTGTGTACCGGGCGAGGACGAGAAAGCCAGAGTACGCAGAAACAGCCAATCAACGCAGCCTGTTGCGGGCCCTAAGAAAAGTGGTTGGTTAGACTGGGCCAATCGGAGAGTCGCTTACCCTAACCCCCGTTACAAAAGTAGCATGAAACCTGGGCCAGGCGTAAAACATGCGACAGTTATATTGCCATTAGCATTCGCACTGTGACTCGCGAATTATCTGTTACTCAATATTCCGACGGTCCGCGGCAAATACAATATACATATATGAAAATATTAAAACTGAAGTGTGTGAATAAATATCTATACAATATACATATACAAATATCATTGATTAGTTGTGGAATAAGTGTGTTTAATCAACTACAAAAACGAGCCAAAGTGCTGATATACATATGTATGTGTGTGTGTGAATATTATATATATTGAATATATTGAGTACTGATACCACGTCCTTTCCGTGTGCTTTAATTATTGTGAGTGAGAAAAAGGACAAGTGCATAACAACAAAGAACGCTGCTCACATATTAATAATAATAAAAAGGTTCCTGCCCCAGAGTGAAACCATTGTCAGCATATGCATGAATTCCTTTTGCACAGCACGACGAATCCTATGGAGATTGCGCTGTGTGTAAACGGTGTCGCCCGCTGCGAGTACTGGCAGTCTTTTTATATTAAAGATCTTTGTTTTACTCGATATTAAAATTCAACAGCGTACAGAGTTAATATACGAGTGTACATGTACATCTCTCTCAATTAGAATATTTACAATTATAATCGAGTCGAAACACACAACACATATCCTTATCGCATTATAATGTTCACGCTACAACCAACGCCAACGGCTATAAGCACAGTTCCCTGGTCGGCAGGTGCACTCATTGATCGTTTGCCAACACTGGAAGACATTAATCATAAGGGTAAGCTCTCTATACTTCAATATTCTATAAATGTGTATGCCTTGATCTGTAATGTTAATTAGCATAAGAGTAAGCGTCAGCTGTTCTGGTAAAGCATAAGGTAATGTTAAATAACATAATGAAGTGAAAGGAAGTGCACGAAGCACAAGTGCATTAAGCTAATAAATATAATATATTAAAATAAAAACAAATTCAGTTTATTATCAACACTATTTATCATTTATATATTTTAAATCAAAAGGCTTAATGCACTTGTGGCAGTCAGGATATCAACGCGCACAAGTTCCGCCAATCGATAACTAAGTCGATGACAGATCAGCTGCAATCGAGCTAGTATACACCAGCAGCAAGAAAGCGTATTACAATTACTCAGTTTAAATGTACAACTGTAGTATTGAGTGAAATATATAAATCAAATATCATTCGTTATTTTATATTGATGCCACTTGCCATAGGGTTTAAAGCTTAAGTCAATGCTGTAGATCTACTTTAAAATAGTTAGAATGCAAAGTGAGCATATATTTGTTTTATAGCTAAACTTATTTGTTATCCCAAAAAGGTTGTTTAATTTCAAAAATGTTATTTCCCTATTAACATTATATATACATTTATACAGTTGCGGTTAAATTAATAGCACCATTAGCACAATTTGTGTTCTTCCCAGCTTTTGTGACACTTTTTGATTCTTTTCTTTACTAAAATTAAATGTTATAATACTATTCAATCAAATAATGAAACAGTTAACCGGTCTAATTGGTCCTAGCGTGCTTTTTTCCATGTATTTCGTCTCTTTTAATAAATAATATTGCATTGCGAATCATTTTATTTGAACATTCAACAATGCGACCAATTTCAGCATTAGTTTTTCCTTTTGAGATCATGTTTTTGATCCAATAATGATTAATAATAATAATAATTTAGTAATAATTTTTAATTTTAATTTAGTAAGTAAGAAGAGCAAAATAATCTAAAAGTGTCGGATAAAACAGAAAAGCTGTGACAAACAAAAGTCGTGCTCGTGGTGCTATTATTTTAACCGCAACTGTATATAGTAAACATTTGTTTACACTTGACTCAACTTAGGGTTACATTTTCGACCCCAAAAGGTATATTTATTTATTATAGGATTTTAAAAAAATGTTTGTGTTTATTGTGTCTATTGTGTTTGTCGGAACGGACACGCCACTTCCCGCCTCTGTAATACAGTAATAACTATTTAAATGCTACAATATTAACTCAACAACCAAAATTGTATTATTTACAAGGGTGTTATGTGAAAATTTCATTTAAATCGGACTATAAATAAGTGAGATATGATACGAACTAAACTCACTTTGAACGTATATACTTAAGCAGACCTAATTTTCGCAAGCATACCGAAGTTTAAAGCTATTTTTGTATAAAAAACAGTATAGAATTCCTCAACTTATCAGTGCCAATCAAAATTAGGCAGTAAATGCTGTATACTTATTCAATTTTATCCCAATCTGATAAGTATTTCCTACAGATTTTACAGTAACAAACAGTTGGAAATATAGTAGAAGTAAACTATAAACTATTTTATAGCTGTGAATACCTAAAAATTCTTATAAAATGCGCTACTATTTTATGTAATTGGTATAGGAACGGTACGGTGCAGGTAGTTGCCAAAAGCTACAAGGGTATAAGACCGTCGGCATGTTGAAGGCAGCCTTTCTTTCTAGTTTTTAAATTGACAAATCTTTGTACACAAAAGTATTCTTAGATTTGTTATTAAACACCATTTCAATCGTTTAGTAAAGCATTTAATAGACTGTGCAGAATTTATTGTAGTAAGCTTGATGCTTATTAACATTGAAGTTCATTTTTAAGTTAATTTTTATTCACGTTGGCTTTATTTCAGCAGAATTTGAAAGGTGACTAGAAAAGCTTATCGATAGCTTAAGATCAACATTTCAGAGTTACTCTTATATAAACATATCGATATCATTAGAATTCAACGGTACTTATTATTTATAATTACTAACATTAATATTATTATTATTAACATTAATATTACTTATAATATTTTACTTAATATAATATATCTTATAATATTACATTTATCCTCTGTGCATTTAAAAACTGTATTTATATTTATTCCTTTCATTATAGACAGTATACTTGCCATGAGAAATCTGCCCTGTGTGGGCGTCGCAGGTGGCAGCGGACCAAGCGGAGCTATTGATGGCAAGACAGCTGCTGCTATGGAAGCCTCGGATGTTAAGACAGCACACCACCAGCCACCACATTCAACATCTTCATACTTTGCCACAACCTATTACCATTTAACAGATGATGAATGTACGTAATACACAACTTAGCAATCCCTACTATGCTTAAAAAGACTTTAGGTTTATAATTGCATTAAAACATGTCGAACATTTTCTATTATTAAGTGTACTGCCTAAGGTCTTGTTCACACAGATATGTATATGAATTTAATGTGAACCTATACTCCGAATTGCAATCTAATCGTACTATAAACAATAATATTGCTAAGTAACTTTCCTTTAAGTGATTTCAGTATTGTAGGTCTCGTCTCTCTCGCTTTATGTTCTAGACTGTCTTTTATTCTTCTTGTTCTTATTCTCCTTTTACAGTGTATGTTAATGTTAACAGATATGTCCATATGCTTTCTTATGGCTAATAATATATATGTATAATGTTTACAGAGTATGTTATTTGTGTTATGCAGTGTGCTAGGGTACTCAGCTGCTACAGTATGATTTTAAAGCATGTATCTATGTCTTCATAAAACAAGTTTCACATAGATCAAGTTATGATCGAGTTAACAAGAAGTTAAGTTAAGATGAAGATCGAGTTAACAAGAAGTTAAATTGAAGATTTAAAGACCTAAGACTTGAAGTTTGAAGATTTGTTTATCACTACAGAGATAAACCTTAATTTGCTATACATCATGTCATGCTTTAAAGCATCGAAAGATTGCAGACTCAGGTTAAGTCTGAAGTTAAGGGCAAGACTTGAAGTTAAATACTTGCTACCTCAGTTTTACTCCCAAGATAAGGTATAGCTGAAGTGCTTTAAAGCATCTAAAGATTAAAGACTCAGGTTAACCTAGAAGTTAAGGGCAAGTACTTTTAGATTAAGTACAAGCACAGATTAAAGACTTGAAGTTAAGTACTTGCTACATCAGTTTAACTTGCAAGATAAGGCAAGTTCCTTATAGTTGAAGTTATGTTTCCAATTACAGCGTAGCATTAAAAGAAAGTTGGAATTTGATGAGACCTTTGCTATAAAGCAACTGCATGAGCTGTTTATAATCTCAGGCGAGAGCAGACATGATTGCAGGGTGTCACAAGCTGATCATTAATTCCGTGTTCCTAGCACACACTTTGCACATACTAATTTGAGCTGGTTGTGCAATGCATATTACGAGCAATCTTTGATTTTATATGCTGAATCAACAGGGCAGTTCAACAAGCCATGCTCTCCCTTTTGAAACCCTCTTGAAGTAGTATTCGTTTTACGAATTAACTCAACTTATCATTAACAATAAAATTTTTGTATATAACAAGCTACGTACTATAGATTTCAAAGAGAACAATCAGTTAGAAATAAGTTTTACTATGGAAACAAGTTTAGGTTGTATGTGTAGTATTGATCTGTTGATCTGTTGTAGATCTGTCTAGATTTGTTGCACTTCTATTAAGCTTAGAGTTCGGTTAGCAATTCAGAGTTTTTAATGTATTGAAAGATCTTTTATTACTCCAAAGTTGTTTATGAATTATAAGATCTTTCCTGGACTGATTAACTTTATGTAGTTAACTTGGAGAAGGTGCCAACCTAGCGTAGCACATCAGTCAGAAATAAGGCTTACTATAGGAAAAAGTTTAGGTTAAATGTGTAGTTAGTATAAGTATTTTTAATTCTTGAAAGGCACATCTGTACAACGAGCTATAAGATCTTTTGTTCCACTACTAAGCTCCTTTATTAATCCCGAGTTGTTTATGAATTAAAAGATATTTCCTGGACTGATAAAGTTTATGTAGTTAACTTTGAGAAGGTGCTAACCTAGAGTTGCACATCAGTCGGAAAAAAAGCTAACTACAGGAAGAACTTTAGGTTATATGTGTAGTAATAATTAGTATATTTAATTCTTGAAAGGGGCGATCTATAAGTTCTGTTGTTCTCCCACTAAGATTATACCTCCGTTATCAATCCAGAGTTGTTTATGAATTCAAAAATCTTTTATGGACTGATTAACCTTATGTAGTTAACTTCGAGAAGGTGCTAAACCTAGCGTAGCACATCAGTCGGAAATAAGGCTTACTGCAGGAGAAAGTTTAGGTTATATGTGTAGTTATTATTAGTAGATCTGTTGTACTCCTACTAAATCTAGAGCTCCGTTATTAATCCCGAGTTGTTTATGAATTCAAAGACCTTTCCTTATGTAGTTAACTTCGAGAAGGTGCTAACCTAGAGTTGCACATTCCATACGGGCTATTGCCAGACATACTTACTGTATGTATGATGACCTGCAATTAGAGTTGTTATTATTGAACACTTTTACTGATCTACGTATAGTAGTAATCGTTGAATATTGAAGCGAAAAGTGTATTTAAACTTCCGAACGAAGTTTCTTGTTTTAAAATGCGCATTGACGTTGAAACAATGAATGTACAGTCGTGTGGTGCAAGCATTGCCAAGCCAATCCTTGTTACACACGGATACCAGATAATGCGAAGTCCAACATACGCCCAGCCCCAGCGAGAGGCACTGAGAAGAACTAGCGAGCTGTGGATAGATAAAATAACAGGAAACTGTTAAACAGGAAACAGGATTCAAAGTTTTGAAGAGGTACAACTGAACGGTTGCTGCAGGGCATAGTTCGAAAGTGGTGTGTGTTATGTGTATGTATGTGTTCTACATGGCACAGAGAAGTGTAACTGTCTAACCAAGTCAACAATGTGCCCTTCCACTAGGTTGTATATAAACAACAACAACAAGCAGGGCTACAGTTAGCCAAGGAAAATAAATACAGTAACGGCCTAGCAAGGCAATTAACTATTAGTTAAGAGAATATTATTAAGAGAGTATTATAACTTTGTGTTAACCCAAAATGTATTTAACAGGCAGCAGGCGCCTTGGCAGACTCCACAAAATATATATATTCATAAACAGCATCAGCAGACGAATCCATATAGTCATGTTCATCTGAAAATCTAGATCTCGAAGACTATAAGAGCTAGGACTAACAAAAACATATTAAAAAATATATAAATTTTGCACACAGCTCAAGTTTATTTTAGTTTTTAACCACGCCCCCCTTCCAGCCTCGTTAATGGTTAAAAAACCGAATATCAAGCGTAGTTTTAACGCAGTACAGTTCAGTTTTTGGTTAACACAATAATTATCAATGCCTAAAACATTTCTGAGTAGTGTTAGCATGCTGTTAATTAACATAGAATGAATTAACATGTTAAATTTACATAATGAATTAACATGTTAATTTAAAGAATGAATTAACATGTTCATTTACAGAATAATATGTACTAGCCTAGTGGGTATTTTTTATGTTTACAATTTGTATGTAAGCATAGCATATTAACATTGTATATAACTTGTACATTGTGCACAAGTTGTTGATGCGCTTTCGAATACATTTCTTTGTTTTGCAACAAGAAGATTTGCAGATTAAAACACAGAAGAGCAACAGTCGAGCGTCACGTGACATTGGAATACCCTTCGAACTTTGTTCCGGTGTTAATTTCATACATACTTTATTCTCAACAGATGGCGCTTGGGCTTCGCGCTCGCCTGCCTTCCTTATTAGCTGACCCAAGCACTTAGAGCTATGCTCATACTTTCTTGTATAACTTCTGTGTTTATTGTCCAATCAAATTAATTAATTTGGAGGATACGTAGATATTTTAATCAGCTTAGTGTATGTCAGGAAAGTTCTATCTTTTATACGTCGCTTATAAATGCACTTAAAAAGTTTAATTATTAATTTGCGGAGGCGGTGGCATACAACAGATGAAATAAATTTGATCAGCGTATAGTTTACAGGAATCTTACTGCCAAATTTGGTAACTCTAGCTTTTCTAATAGCTGAGATCTGTATATTTATACAGATAAACATACAGACAGACATAGAGATAGAGAGACAGACAGACATCGACTCGGCTAGTGTTGCTGAGCAAGAATATATACACTTTATGGTGTCTGCCACGCCTCTTTCTGCCTGTTAACATGTCCATTTGAGTTAAGAGTTACATTAGCATGTCCATTTCAGTAAAGAGTTACATTAACATGTCCATTTGAGTAAAGAGTTACATTAACATGTCCATTTGAGTAAAGAGTTACTTGTACATTACATTATTATGTGCAATCGAGTAAAGATTTACTTCACTATCTGTATATGTAACCACTGCAAGTAATCCAAAATATAATTTGCACACACCCTTTTTCGGTACATCACATTCGGGCGCGCTTGTTTACTATACGAATAGATTTGATTCACTAAACATATTAGTCCATTTTTCGGTCTTTCAATTTACTACACACATTTAGCATAAATTGAGTTATTTGTAGCTCAACTTTTTCTTGAACTACATACTCATAGAGTACTTATTGCAAATTGTATGCGTGCATTGTATTTACACATTTACAGGCCGTCAATTATTTTACGGAAATAAAGAGAAACAATACAACATACTTCGACCCAAAGAAGTGAAGACATTGGACCGTGCTACTGTCCGTCCGCTCACATTTGCTGGGGTACAATGTCCCGCTGTGTTATTAAGTAGTTTTACCTTTACCGTAGAGCATTGTTTGTGTTTTGTGAATCAATACAATCATTTTCCACCTATAATAAAGATGATCTTGAGAGCGTTTCATGTCGTTACAAATAACAATAATTATTGGTGATGCTGAAAAGCCGAAGTTGAATTACAAAACAAACAAAAGGCGATGGCACTTTATAGTTCTCATTGTTCTCTTTCGCACCACTAACACTATCTGCCTCTCTCTTTCGCTCTCTCTCTCGCTCTCTTTCTCAACTCACAAATGAGCCGCTTTAGCGGCTTTAGAACACACGTTCTATTGTCCGATTGATTTTGTAGCCCTCGTCATTCTTGTCACACGGATCGTTCATAATATCTGGACAAAACACACAGTTTCAGGCGGAGACCCAAGTCCGAGCTCTCTCTCTCTCTCTCTTTCTCTGTGTCTCTCTCTCTGCATTGTTTCCCAACCGATTTGTGTTGCAATTACATTGATAATCCCATTTGCAGTTTGCATGTTTTTCCAGCGGGGGGATACTTTTGTAAAATCATCGCATTATTCATTTATAAAACACACACTCAAACCATAAATAGCATCACGTCTGAGGGTAGGGACTATATGCTTATGTTTAGAAAGATACGTATGTCATTTTTAACGATCATAATTAGGTGTTGAATCTTTAGAAATTGTATTATATACAATTAGCAGGAATCGGTATAGGCAGCAGCTAAAATATATATACAGTCAAGTAACTCTTTACACATACATATGTGCATTACATTAACATGTCCATTTGAGTGAAGAGTTGCATTACATTAACATGTCCATTTGAGTAAAGAGTTACATTAACATGTGCATTTCAGTAAAGAGTTACATTAACATGTCCATTCGAGTAATGATTTACTTCACTATTTGTATATGTAACCACTGAAAGTAGTCCAAAATGTAGTCCTACATTTGTAACAGGCAAAAGTGTCTGTCTGTCTCTTCTTTTTAAAGTCGGCATCTTTGACGTGCAGGTTGCCGCATAACGTACCAAAAACACATTGATTGTACTATAAGTGTATTGATAATTTACTATTAAAGAAACAACTTTCAGCTTGACATACACACACATACTTAAGTACTTTATTTCAAACGGGTCGAGCACACACTCGACTGTATCTTACTTCACTTTGTGTTCTACTGAATTGATTTTCCAATCAGGCTGAAAACATGTTTAGCATGCGTTAAGAATGTCACAATCAATTATTCATAAAAAGGGTCAAAGCAGCGATTGAAAATATTGTATCTACTCTTTGGTAAGCTGCTTTTCTAATCCATAAGATGACAGTAACACTTTTTGGACAACAAATTGTATCAAATCAAACCGGTCGAGATAAAAAAAGATGTGCCTCTCAATACCGAAGTCAAGCGAAGATTAAGAGACGAATTTCTAGGTATTGATTACGAGAGAAAATCCCCCGAAATCAGCGTATCAAATTAGCATCAATTTATCTCAACCCCTATTTATTTTCTCAGAGAATTCGTTTTATATCGGTAGAAGGGTATTTCTGCTCGGCTTAGATTATGTTACTTTAACTAAGACTTTTACTTAAGCCAGTAAATATTGCTATAGTTTACGAAACAGTTGAATAACTATTGCTTTGTGGCATGAATTTAAATGTTCATTGCTTAGCGATAACAGAGTATAACCTAACAGTATGTATGCATATACTTGGTTAGGATCACTAAATAAACTTACGATAGTGCATCGACTAAGGTCACACTTAACAACATACGACTTAACATAATAGAGTAGAACTTAACAGTATGTATGCATATACTTGGTTAGGATCACTAAATAAACTTACGATACGGTATCGACAATAGAGTAGAACTTAACAATATATATGTTTCTATCTATATATTTTTATATTGTATATAAATACTCACCTTATACACTTGCCAAGGGCAGATTGGTATGTTTAGCAGTTTGCAATGCAGTTTAAGAGACATCTGTGTCCCTATAAAATATAACAGTATAACAGAGTAGGCGCACTAGCCACAACTGGATCACATGCTTATATTAAAACAGGCCCACCTCCAAAAAGAAAGTGTCATGATCTGCTAAAAGGTCAAAATACTTGTTAAAAAATATATTGCATGCCCATTATATAATTCTATATATTTTGAAGAGTATTCAAAGATTGTCACATACTCAGCTCATGACACATTTTTTCATTTTGTTGGCCTGTCTTATTATTTATAACTAGAGGGAATAAGAAACTGTAAATCTTATCAATATTAATCCGTATTATTCTCTTTTCAGGTCACAGTGGGGTTAATCAATTGGGTGGCGTCTTTGTTGGCGGCAGACCGTTGCCGGATTCAACGCGCCAAAAAATTGTCGAGCTCGCTCATTCCGGTGCTCGACCATGTGATATTTCTCGGATCCTTCAAGTTTCAAATGGATGTGTTAGCAAAATTTTAGGCAGGTGAGTACCTTCAAATTATACAGCGTACGGATCAAGCACAACAAATAGAGAGAGATACTGTGCTAATTATATGTGGATCATAGAACACTATAGTTTGATTTTTTAAGAGCTATAGAAAAGTGTTTCTAAATAAAACTTAAAAACTCAGAGAAAAGCATGAAATGTTTATTTGAATCAATAGTACGGTTCATATAATTTAATGTTTGAAGATTATTTCATGCAAATGTTTTTTTTCCATTTCCAATTTTGTCATACTCTTGCCATAATTTCTCTCGCATAAATGCTTCAATGTACGGTCCAATGATGCCACCAGCCGCATAAACCGCACCAAAATGTAACTTTTGTCTGGATGCATTGGTAGCTCTTGCAATGCTTCTGGCTGATCTTCACTCCAAAATCGCCATTAAGCCAAAAATAAGCTTCGATTAAACTGACCATAAAAATGGAAGAAGCGCGTGCGATGAACTTTCTTAACAGAGCACGCATTTAAATAATAAAATTCAATACTTGGCAAGCATTGTTAGTTTGTAAACGATTCATAGTTAAATTATAGACCAAACTGAAGATGTTTGACAGTGTTGCAAAACACGAAACGTGCGTCAGCTGTTTAAACCAGTGTTGCCAAAAAGATAATAGCTAAAAAATCACGATCGAGAATTTTTGGCATCTTCCTCGTTATCATGCGTTCCACTACAGTTGTAGTAATATACTACATCAAGGGTATTGCAAATATTGTATAATAAAATTAACTAAATGAATTGCATAATTTCGACTTAGATCTATATGTATATATTCTCCCACAAATCAAGTTGATCGCACAATAAACACAGAAGTTATTCAAGGGCGCAGGGTATTTTACTTGCAGGCATGCGCGACTTTAGAGTTCGCCTGGTAAAACTAACTGTTTATCATTTAATTAGATAATTATAACATTAATTAATGTTTATATATATATATTCAATTTTTCAGATATTATGAAACCGGAAGTATACGCCCACGTGCCATTGGAGGCTCGAAGCCACGGGTAGCCACAGCAGAGGTCGTTAGTAAAATTGCACAATACAAACGTGAATGCCCCAGTATATTTGCATGGGAAATTCGTGATAGATTATTGCAGGAGAGTGTATGCACAAATGACAATATTCCCAGCGTACGTATATAATTTATAAAATACTAATATTATATATGTATATATGTAAATGTAAACAACAAACAGAACAACAGAAAGAAATTCTATCTTCGCTGTACTGCAGGTTTTATGCCCTTGCAGCTTTTGGCTTTACTCTACTTCGACTGTTCCTATACTTATTATAAGTATATTTTTGTACAAAGATCTTTAAAATTGCAGTTCCTATACCATTGACATATTTTTGTACAAAGCTTTGTAACATTTTTTATTAATGACTGGCGAAAGAAGTAGGCTAAAGATGTAGCATAAAGTTGTTGTTGGGGCATTTACCTGACGGGTGACAATATTATATATTATCAGGCTCGAACGACCGCTATGAGGATACCTTGACTGTGGAACACATCATTAGCTGCTAGCGTCATTAAATAGTTGTTAAAACACTTATTTTAAAATTAACTCAAATTAGTGCGTCTGCTGCGTCGTTACGTTTTTTTTAAAAAGCACATGATCAGAGATGGATAAACAA
Organism: Zaprionus vittiger; assembly: GCA_018904025.1. Lineage (NCBI taxonomy): Eukaryota > Metazoa > Arthropoda > Insecta > Diptera > Drosophilidae > Zaprionus > Zaprionus vittiger. Next base: position 155,014 of record JAEIFQ010000850.1, on the reverse strand, counting down.
TAATATCGAATTCATATCGATTGCTTAATCAAATAGTTTCAACGATGATTTTTAAGCAATATTTTTGATGCGTTCCGACACAAAAGTGATCCGATTTGAAACAAATGGAAAAGGAAACATAAAGTAAAGACACCTTACAACCTTACAACATATTTGACTTGATTTCAAAAAAGTTGTGTTTTTATTTAGAGTTTTTATTATTTGTGTAGATAATGTTTTAATGTTTTAATTATTTATTACGCTCTTTTCAATTTGAACAATGCGTTCCCTTAGCTCTCTTAAACGATAGCGAGAGCGTACTCGCGCTCCTCTTGCGATATTAAACACTATGCTATCGATAGGGTTAACGATAACTAAATAAACTTACGATAGTGCATCGACTAAGGTCACACATAACATAGGACACACACTTAACATAAAACTTAACATAATAGAGTATAACTTAACAGTATGTATTAGTATGTATTACAAAACTAAAGAAACTTACGATAGTACATCGACTAAGGTCACACTTAACACCACAAGACTTAACATAATTGAGCATGACTTAACATATTAATTATATACATACATATGTATGTTTTATAAGTTAAATTATTTCGTTCTAAGTAGAAAAGCAGAAATTGATTTGAACGAAAATAAAGGAAACTAAAAGATAAAGAGAGTTAGTGCGATAAAAGACATTATGCAAAATGTTGAAGTTCAAAACATACGCACGAACAATCGTTATGTTATTGATAAGCTGACTTTTGGCGAACCTTATCGTTCGCCATTAAAGTTTCTTCATTTGCTTTCTTCTGTTGCTTTGTGTATATTTTACTCACAATTCTAGTTAGATTTTTTTTTTGTATTGTTTATTAAGCATGCGAAAAAAAAGAAAAGAAAAGGAAAAAAAAATTAAAATGAATTGTGACAGCAATGCTGGCTGGCAGTGGGTCCGTTGTACTTTTCCCTCATTGACAGTTGTGTGGAAAATGTGCTCATTGGAATGGAAGGGAAAATCTTTTATGCACATTAAACGACAAAAAGGGAAATCAGTTGCTCGAAATGTATGAAAAACGTACAATATTAAATAAATACCGCTCAAACTCACCCGGCCAGAACCACACCACAGAGCGAGCGTTGAAGTTCACGCGTGAGGGGAAATCAACTTCTTCTTCTTCTTCATCTACTCTTCGGGTCGCTGCTAAAACAGAAACAGTAGTAATCGCAGTAGAGGTTGAGGTAGAAACAATCAATTGCTCAGAGCTATATAAGGGTGGGCATTGTAGTGTGGAGAGATTTGCGCGAGGGGTGAAAGTATTATCGCAAGCTTATAGAACTTGTTATAATTTGTTATAGAACGACAATAAAAAACTAAGTATGCGTCCTTCAAAAGCAACTATTTAACTATAATTAACTAATACTTTGTGTTTGTCTGAAAGCTTTAAATCATATACATACATACATATATTTATATAAACTGATAGGTATTGCAGTGTAGATCATATAAATATATTTACCAGGACTAAATAAACAAATATAAATAAATTTATTTACCAGGACCCTCGTTTTATGGACAATTTTAATTTGATTTTTATAGAAATATAAATCAATTTATACCTTTATTTATGTTTTTTTAAAATAAAAATTAAAATAAGAGTTGTCACTTGATTTTTATTTTAAAAATCATAAATAAAAGGTATAAATTGATTTATATTTTTTTTAAATCAAATTAAATAATTTAAAATGATTTTTATAATAAAAATCAAGTCATAATTCTTATTTTTGATTTCTATTTTAAAAATCATAAATAAAAGGTATAAATTAATTTATATTTTTTTAAATCAAATAAAATAATTAAAAAATGATTTTTAAATAAAAAAAATTAGTTTATAACTTTTATTTTGCAATTTTAAATGCAAACAAAATAAACAATATAAAATGCTGTTTATCTTTTTTAAAGTTGCAACTTTATGACTCTGATATCAATATACCCCAGTATACATTTTTATAGGCTATCTTTATGTTAAACGTCTATTTGTTTTTCTGTTACCTCAAAAGGACATTTCTGCCTATTTTCTTTCCACTTAACTGCAGTTCTCTCTTCTTTCTATTCTTTACTCGCTAATTTAAATGCTGGATTTCTTTTTGTTCTTTCTTTGTTTTGCCTTCGCCTTCGCACTTGCCAATAAGGTTTGATTTAATTTAAAAAACGTCACGCGCAGACTCCACATTAAAATAATGATAGGAATATTTTTACGAATCTGCTGCTGTTGTCAAAAGAAAACCGTTAAGGTGAAGCCATTTCTTGGTTTATTTCGTTATATTGTTTTTCTAGACCATCAATTCAAAATAACCGCGTGAACGCTTTATGTATTTCTTTGTTTGTTCATGCACAAAAATCAAGCATCAACCATTGCAACAATTGTTCTTATCTCCACAGTTTCAAGGGGGTTCAAGGGGTGCACTATGGGGAACAAGTCAATTTTGTTGGCATTTTTACAATTTATAAATTGTTTCAAAATATATACATTTTTTTAATCATCATTTAAAATTACTTGAACAATTTGTTTGTTGATTTTTTACCGCCTTATCAATTAAAGTTGACTAAATTTATCTAGTTTTTTGCTGTAAATTATTGTTTAAAAATCTCCTATTATTTCAAAGGTGATTTTCCGACAAGCCGTGCCAAAAAAAAAATAAATTTTGAAAATGTAAAAAAACAATCATGGCGTGTTCTATTAGTTTTTTAATACAAAATCCGCAGTAAATGTGCGTTTATATCCATTTTCTAATGTGTTGCTCATGTATTGGTTAGATTTTAATTTAGTATTGAATTTGTAATTTGTGTGGTCTGTAACTTTAGTTAAGTCGAGTTGAGATAAAAGTTAAAAATGAAAAATTGTTAAATAAACTATTCACAATTGATATCCATTTTAGTTTTTTGCCCGTTTTGGGCGCCTTTTTCCAAAAAACTACATGTTGCAGCTGCATAAACAGCAACAATTATCGCCAGTTTTATAGATATTTAATTGGAAAAATATTATTTAGAAGCAAATTTATAAGGAACAACATAATTTAATAACACAAAATAGAGCAGCATTGTCTTTATATTAAGCTAAAATTACCAAAATGAATTACATTTTAAAGTGCTTTCAGAAAATGAATTAACAATTACTTACGTACCATATATGGATATATTAAATTTACAAGAAATAAAATGCAAGAGAAATATTGGAATGCGATTGAGTTACACGAATGTAGGACCTAAGCTCGAAAAAAAGAATATCAATAAATTATTGTCTCCGTAAATATAAAGCGGACGTGGACTAAAACAAAACCGAAACTCAGTCATACTTTTAGTAATACATCACGAAAATTTCTCTATCTCTAGTCTCTATCAGTAAAATGGAGTTGATGCCGAAAAAACGAATTTTTTCCCACTGTGCACTGCAGCGAACAATCACTTCCCGCTAATGACGATTATTTGGCTTAAAATTAGACATTTCTGCATAACCAGAAATATATAATACAATAACAAAATCACTAATTTTTTTGAAGTTTCCCACATGTCTAAGCTTGGCTTATGTCGTTTTGGATAAGTCAAAATCAATCAGCTCTTACTTCTAGAACCATCTACTACTGACAAACAGCGGAAACTTTGTTGCTCATATAATAATACACCTTTTATGTCCTTCTAATAATAATTCTAATACACCCATAGCAATAAACTTTTGGTATGAAAGTTCTGACCAAGTGATATCAATTTGTTTATGGTAGCGGCAATGAGATCTTCCTTCTTGGGGGATCGTAGAGTTGGGCATGAAAAGGTTGTGAAAAACGGAAATCCGACACAAAAACAATGCGAAAATAAAAGGAACAATTCGGGGCGGTGGAATTCACTTCACTGTGTATTTTCAACTACCTTTGTACATAGGTAATATATAGCTTAAGCCTAACTTAACATAAATTGGATAAAAGAGCGCGAGAGCCCTTGGTGACTCTGGGACTGTTTACGCCGCTATATATATGCTGCCTACTTTTCGGCGGAGAGTTTCGGCGTAAACATCGTTCATGTCAATTTAATAATTCTTAGGCGAAGTTTGTAAAGTACAAGCTTATATTATTATGCATATATTTAACAAAATATGCCATCCGATGCGGTTGTTAATAATGTGGAAGGCAAATTAATTCCCTTACAACGTTGCAGTACTTCCTCTTTATTTCACACGCTAAAGCAGAATGTTCCTCCGCTTCTTAAAGTTAGTTTTACATTCGTTTAACATAGGCTTAACATAGTCATCGTGTAATATAAGTATCGATATACATAGGCTTAACATAGTCATTGTGTTATATAAGTATCGATGTACAGTGTGACACTCTACCAGCCTACTACAATAAGAAGTCATGCAGGAAACTATTATTCACAGCTCATGTATTACAGGGCATCTAGGTTGCCCTAAACTTTTTAAGTTGTAGTCTTGAGTTTGTCAGGGTTTTTTTCTTTTAGAGTAAATAAAACTTTAAGCTGCTTCTAAATACACTCTGGCAGATCTCAGATAAAACTACACATTAACCCTCGAATACGTTTAATTTAAACTTAAAACTATTGCTCAACAACTCATTAACCCCCAAAATACATTTAATCTAAACTTAAAAGAATTGTTCAAGCTGCACAGACTCACCAAAAGATAACATTGTATTGTGCTTCAGGTGTCGTCGATAAACCGAGTTTTGAGAAATCTGGCTGCACAAAAGGAACAACAAATTGCCGTATCAAACAACTCCAACTCAAGTCCCAGCACTACTTCAATTCCAAACGGAAATGTTAACGGCGGCGGTGGTGGTGGTGGTGGTGGTAGTAGTAGTGCCGTCGGCGGGGCGAGCAATGGAACGACAAACGATCAAATACAGACAGCGACACCTTTGAACTCATCGGAAAGCGGTGGTGCCAGCAACTCCGGCGAGGGTAGCGAACAGGAATCCATTTATGAGAAGCTTCGGCTACTTAACACCCAACATGCATCTGCATTGGATTCCACCACCACCACAACAGGAGGAGCAGGAGGAGGAGGGGGGAGCAGTAACCATGGCCAGCTGATAACAAGTGTGACAAGCCATTTCAGTCCGCATCCACATTCACATACAAATCATTCGCTACATACCCGTGCGGCTCATCAAAACCATCATCATCATCAGCAGAGCAGTTGGCCACCGCGTCATTATTCGCCAGGATCATGGTATGCAGCACCTCTCAACGGCAGCGACATTTCTGCCTCTCCTGGTCTAATAAATGGCACTGGCTACGGCACCACAAACAATTCGCAAGTTGCCACCAGAAGCTCCGACCATCCACTCAGCCCACCAGCGGATCTCATTAACATTGGAGGTGCTGTGCACTTGACCAACTGTGCAGTTGCAACCGAAGATGTTATGCTTAAAAAAGGTGAGTGCAAAGTACAATATATAAATATAAAATCAAGTATGTATCTAGCATTATACAAATATAAACTATCTTGAAACTTAATACAATTAATGTATAGTCAAGTGGTCCTTACGCGGATATCAGATAATGTAAAGTTCACGAGGCACTGTCGCATAAAGTACGACTTGGATACGTGAGAAAAATACGGGGATGCTAGAAAAGTTAGTCCAATTTCTATATATATGAGACAGGATCAAGAGTTTAAAGAAACTATAGAGTGAGTTAGTGTTAGAATAAAATACGTCCATACGTCCAGATTGGCTGGAGTTCTAGAGCAGGACCTTGTAGTCCAGACACAAGGGCGAACGGGCGCTTATAATCCAGTGGAGATTGAACGGCTCGTGCAGGGCATAGTTCCATTCACAATTCGCAAGACTTAGTGGTATAAAATTAAGACTTGTCGAGCCGCAGGGAATGCCTTAAACAATCATTGCCGTTGGCAAATGTACATGGAACAAATGAAGTGCTGAAAGATGGTGATGCTTTATTCTATAGGAAAATAGGGAATTCAGTTTTCCAGGCATTACAAGAGTTTAAGCTTAAATCCAGTGCCAATTCTACATTCCGCAGTTTCTCTTCCCTCACTCTTGTATATCGCCAGACGAACTTAAGCATAGCTTAATTCTTAGTTAAATCGGTGTGACCAATAACAACAACGATAAAAATGCATACAATAAAATACTAAATCTAACGCATACAATAAAATACTAAGTGGAAATGCCGTGCCCTCTATCGTCGCCAGACGAACTGATCTGACATGCCAAGCATAGCTTAATTCTTAAATCGGTGTGACCAATAGCAACAACGATAAAAACGCATACAATAAAATACTAAATCTAACGCATACAATAAAATACTAAGTGGAAATGCCGTGCCCTCTATCGTCGCCAGACAAACTGATCTGACATGCCAAGCATAGCTTAATGCTTAGTTAAATCGGTGTGACCAATTACAACAACGATAAAAACGCATATAATAAAATACTATATCGAAGTGCCGTGCCCTCTATCGGTGACAAATTACTTAACTAACTATCGATAGCCAAGTTATCCGTTCCGCGACACAACTAATTCTGCAAGGGACATACATATAATATATATCGCATTACATTTATGAATTTATCGATAACTATCGTAACTACAATAGCCCACATCAATGCTATTTTGAATTTCATCAAAACCTGTTCAGTCGCAATTGTTCATCACAGAACTAAAGTATGAAACTTAAACGCGTTCCTTTTTTTTTAGCAATGACAATCATGTAATGAGCTCTAGGTCACGTGCATGAAATATTTCCGCACGCACGACACTTTTATTCAATTCGACTTGTGGCATTTAAATCAAAATGAAACCCTGATGATTGCGCAAGTAAACAAAGTTGTGTACATACAGTCGAAGGGAACTTAACTGTTAAATACCCTGCCCCTAACGTAACGTATATAACTTGTATATATATATTTGATATGTATATAACTTATGATTTAAAGCTGTGGCACTAAGAGCACCAGATTGAATTCTGTACCCAAGTACTTTTTATTTTGTTATTCCTGATTGTTTTACAAATCGTTTTCTCTCTATATTTTTCGATACTTGAGTTCTACTGAGAGTATATTTTATGTTGTCTTCTAGGACTTAGTACTTCGATTCTAATTTATGTTTAATACGAATGTCTTCGGTCAAAAAGGATGTGTTAAGTTTATGCAAAGTGTTAATGTGTAAAACACAGAGAAGGAGGCGTAGGGGAGTACATAAAGTATATATTATATATCGTTAATTTATACCACTAAGCAATGAACATATAGAGTACTCAAACAGCGGAATCTACTCATTTGATGCAATGCAGAGATTGGGACCCCTGAAGACGAAGAGTTTCACGAGTGAGCGATGGGCTCTCTTCGTTAGAAACGCACATCGGCATCAAGTCAGTCGCACAACAGTGTTGCCAACTTTCCAAGACCTGAAATAGCTAAATCACGGTTCAGAAAAAGCTCGAAACCGCTAAAAACAATTTAATACAGCTAAAAAAAATAGCTAAACACTTTTATTAAAGTTTTTTTTAGTGTTTATTAAAATTACTCCAAATGTAAAGTGATTTCATCTATAACTGCATAGTTTGCGTCTTCATTTGTATAGCTTTGGTTAGTTCCAATAAGTTTTAGGTAATTTGGAGGAACTATATAATTGTGGCAGCATTTATTTTCTCTGCGCAAACCATATCTGTACAAATTACAAAATTATATTACATAATTATCAATTTATAAATAAAGTTGACAGCATACAAATTACCTTATGTGCAATAATGAGTTTAAGGTACCAATATGAATTCTGTTCCTCAGTTTTGTTTTAACTATATTCATTTGGCTGAATACACGCTCAACCTCTGGATTGGACCATGGCAATGTCAATAGTTTTATCGCAAAAAAAATCTGTAATTGCCTGCTGCTTCTTTGTAATTTAAAACTTCAGCCCAAAAGTTGACGTTATCTTCATTATTTAACCAATTTATTAAATGAATATTATTATATTGAGTTAAAATTTCATCAATTTCCTATAGCCAGAATTCCCGCTAGCCGCTACATTGCATATTTTCCCGTATTTCGCATTTGAAAAACGCCAGAACTGACGGTAAAATAGCTAAATTGGCAACACTGCGCACAACGACAGCGGAACGATGAGCATGGGTGCGATTCTTTGCGCTGTGCGATCGTTTCATTGTGTGCGTATATGCATGCACAAGCTGGCATATGAATGTATGCGTTGCTTGTGAAGTTTGACAACAGGCAAATGCTTGGGTCAGCGCGCTGGCCAAAATGTTGCCTGAAAATGTTCAATATAGAGTTGTATTGTTTAGTTCAGACTAACGACAGTTGTAAGCAAAAGCGAAGAATGGCAAAATTCAATGAAAGAATAAGACTTTGACCAACAAAAAAGAAAAAATAGAACAAGAAAGAAAAAAAACACCAAAAGACTCGAACGAACAAACTTAAGATTGAACTAAGTATATAACAAACTAAAAGACTCTAACGAAGAACTTTATATTGAATTATAGTTATTGAAAAAATTAATTTAAGATTGAAACTTAAGATTGAAACTACTTATATAACAAACTAAAAGACTCTAAAGAACGAACTTAAGATTGCATCTAGTTATTGAATATATTTTAAAAAATGAACTAAAGAACTAAGTCCCTGAAACGAACACAAATAAAAAACTCTAGTTCAGACCGCTCAATGCCGCGGCTTCGAGTTCCAAATCTACAGCCTAGAACATAATAAAATGATAGCAGAGACCTGGTCGTTGATACTTGAAGTGTGTTTGTGATTCCCTTAATACAATTAAGACACAGAAGAGACTAAACTATACATATCCGAACATGCAATAAGGGAAAGACCAATTGGTATAAGGTTGCTCTAGGAGATCTCAGCTACAAGTTAGGTTTAATAGATAAAAAAAAGAAGACTGTAACGGTCTCGCTGTATAATCTACAGTCCGACTTGGATGTGATAGCGAGAATAGGTCGTTTAAGTCACAGAGTAGACTAGGCTTTTTGTGAAGAGACCTGGTATAAGGTTGGCCTAGAAGATCTTAGCTACAAGTTAGGTTTAATAGAGAAAAGACTGCTAAAAGACTGCCTCGTTCTCGCTGTATAATAATCTACAGTCCGACTTGGATGTGATAGCGAGAATAGGTCGTTTAAGTTACAGAGAAGACTAGGCTTTTTGTGAAGAGACCGGGTACAAGGTTGGCCTGGGAGATCTAAGCTCCAACTTAGGTTTAATAGAGAGAAGACTGCTTCATTCTCTCTATATAATCTATGGTCCATCTTGGATGTGATAGCGAGAGATAGGTCGTTCAATACCTTATAGTAATGTGTGTGTGTACAAATATTTAAACCTATTTTTGAAATAAGCTACACTTGAGAGTATTGAGTATTTCTGTGGGTGTGTCAGTTAAAATGAGTGTAACACACTGTCGGGCATCGAATATGAAAACAGCGACGGGGAATTGCAATCGTGCTTGACAAGGTTTACCCTTAACCATGTAGTTTTGCTTTAATGCGATTTACAGACTCATTTTACAGGCGATGACACTTCATTAAACACGGTACAGTGGGGGTGGTGGCAACAGCAGTAGCAGAGAGATGGGGGGAGTTTGCTTACGGTCGCAAGGGTGCTGCAGATTTTGTGTTGATGGGGTGCATAAATAGCAAAACGCCGAATACAGAATACAGAATACAGAATATAAAATACATATTTATAAAACCGTATCTAGAAAACCTCATACTACAGTTCTGTAGTCTTATCATGGTTTTGCGTCTGTAACGTATTTAACTGTCGCCTCTGTCCTCTCTCTCTTTTCCTGTCATCTTCTTTTGAATTTGTTGTTGCTGTTGTTATTGTTGCTGTGGCTGTTGCCGTTGCCTGTCAGCACATTGCTGTTTGCTAGGCAAGTGACGAGTGTGCTCTCTGGACTAAACCTGGACGTATGCCGAGACCTGCGGCATGTCTCAGAGCTATCAACATCTATTTGCTTTGTCACATTCACTAATATTTAATGCCAGTTACACAAGCGTACAAGCGCACACGAGAGTGACAGGCTGAGATCCAAATGTGTTACCCTTGCCCCTTGCGGCACCTTTGATGTGGATTCTGATACATTTACAAGTATCTGGTAGAGTTAGGGGACCCTATCGAGAAGGCACGCAAAGGAAATTCAAATTCGTTTAAGAGTCACAAGGAAGTAAGTTAGAAAACGTGTTTTCATGCGCGATTATCAGCAATAGGCGAATCAGTTAAGGTTTCCCAGTTAACTTGATATGTTAAATAGTCAAATAAAGAACTAATTTAAACTTAGTATATTTATTTATTTATTTAAAGTCAACTAAGAACAGTCGACTGTTGGCGAAAAAATGATTAAAAATATAAAAATTAGATATCAAAATTAATATTACAATATTTTATATTAAAATTAAATTTAAATTAAAAGTTAAGAAATATATAGTCTCAATATTATGTGCTTTTATCTGATACCATACATAATATATATGATCTGATATATGGTAGAGTTAGGGCTCCCTATCGAGAGAATGCACGCAAAGGAAATTCAAATTCGTTTAAGAGTCACAAGGAAGTAAGTTATAAAACGGGTTTTTATTCTCGATTATTGTCGAATCAGTTAAAGTTTCCCAGTCTCCTTGATATGTTAAATAGTGACCTAATTTTAACTTAAACTTAGTTAATAGTCTCAATATAATAATGTAGGCGCTTTAAGGAAAAACGCACGTCTATCTGTTTTAGGAGTTGCTCAAGAAGTGTTTTATTTATCGATGTTTCTTATGTTCGATACTTATTCTATCATTATGCTATTAACAGATTATGCTAATTATATTTATGTTATTTACAGATTATGCTAATACAGTTTATGTTATTTATATCTTACTTAATCTACTACAATAACCAATAAATTTCTTATGTTATTTTCTATATACTTGCAGAACTTGATGGACATCAATCGGACGAAACTGGTTCCGGAGAAGGCGACAATTCGAATGGGGGCACATCGAATATGGGAGCTACCGAAGATGATCAGGCCCGTTTAATATTGAAAAGAAAGTTGCAAAGGAATCGCACATCATTTACAAATGAACAGATTGATAGCTTGGAAAAAGGTCAATATTTAATATATATATACTATTAATACAACTATAACTAGTATAGCAACAATTGAATGAGATTGATGCCAGGTTATAAATAGAACAGTGCACTATGGGCAATTTAACCAGTTTTTTTTACAATAATGTGTTTTTCACAACTATGCAAATTTGCAGTATTTTAGTAGATATATGGAATAGATCAAACTAACACAAAATGTGGTCAAAATTTAAATGAATATTTATTTTAGGGGTTTTTATTATGCGTTGTTATAAATATTTTGATTATTTAGTGCGTGTGTTTCCAATAATTTGTACATTTAGCGAGTGGTTTTTACATTTAATTTTAGTATAGAAGTTTTAACATTGAAAAGAGCTACAAAACTTGTTTAAATTTATTCAACAATTATATACATATTGTAGAGACATTAATTTATTATTAAGAACATCCAGTCTCACAGTGCGCTTTTTGCAGTTTTTTGAGAAATTTCATTTTTAAAGGAAGCAATGCTGTGGCCGTGAGAAACAAAATCGAATATTCACTTTCATTAGTGAGATATCAAAATGAAACTTAGCATAGATACTTTTTATTACTTATCACTTATAAATAAACCAAAACAAGGCGGATCGTGCCGATATATCGTATAGCTGCCATACAATCTATCGGCCGATTTTTGTTATATTTAAAGATATGGCTTTTAAACTTATCACATCTTATTTGTATTTGATACTTAATATGATCTTAATATTTCATCAAAATCTGATTACTATTGTGTGTAGCTGTCATACAAATTAGTTGTCAAATGACGGGTTTTGGTTTAACTAGAAAGGATTGGGCCACGCCCACTTTTCTTAAATATTTCTTAGGGCATTCACAATAATAAAAAAGAAACTCCATCAACAAATTTGACTTAGATCAAAGGTTATTAATAAATGTAAAAAAAACAGGCCAAATTCCCCATAGTGCGGCATAGGAAGTGCCTCTGCCCCAGCTCTGCCGAAACACGTACGAGTGTAAACACATTCGCGTAACTTCGGCATTGCTGTTCGTGCTTTTGGTACAGCAAGAAAACGCAACAGACTTCGTGCATAAATGCAATTATAAAACGCAGGTGCATAAGGTGGCAGCACTGCTCAGTGTTGTCAGCAGCGTGGATCTGAAAATGGCCAGATGGGCTAAAAAAAAAAAGAACAGAAAAAGGTCACAAAATAAAAAAAAAGTACCAAAAAAGGACAGACTTTTTTTCGAGCATTTATACGTTAATTTAATATTTTTTTGCTGCTCAACTGTCAAAAAAAAATAGAAATAGAGATCTATCCAGAAAAAGGCTAAATTGGCAACACTGCCACTGGTATAGAATCTTCGGCATACCGAAGTTAGACGCTCTTTCTGACTTCAATAACTATTACCTTATACAAGATATTACCCTCTATATATAACGACTTTGATTCTTTTAGAGTTTGAAAGAACTCATTATCCTGATGTGTTTGCACGCGAGCGATTAGCGGGAAAAATTGGATTACCTGAGGCTAGAATACAAGTATGGTTCTCAAATCGACGTGCCAAGTGGCGACGGGAGGAGAAACTACGTAACCAACGTCGCACACCAAACTCAACGGGCACAAACGGAACTTCGTCTTCTACCTCGGCGGCGGCATCGATGAGTGACAGTCCCAATAGTCTCGGCGGTTGTCCCTCACTTTTGGTGGGCTCAAGTAGTGGTAAGCTAAAATTAAATTAAATTAAATTAATTATAAATCAAATGTGAAGCGTAGTTTTGTAGGTTTTATTTTCATATTGAGGCTTATTATAAAACTATAAGAAGTTATTACCACTAAGCAATGAACACATAGAGACCTCAAACAGCGTCAAAGCGGTTTGAGGCCGATTTTTCGAACGAGCCACCCCAGAGAGAAGAAGCAGAACAGAAGCAAACGCTCGACCGGGGTAGCTCGAGTGCATAGCATCAAAACTGCTTCAGTCTAGAGGTGGAAATAAATCGATGTTCACTAAATCGATTTATTTTCAAAAATTCAAGGAAAAAATCGATTCAAATCGATTTAAATCGAAAATTTGAAATTTAAGACAAAAACCGTTTTTTGGAATGAAATTAAGAAAAAAAAACCTGTTTTTTGGCTTAAATTTACAGAAAAATAATTTAGACAATATAATAAAGACCTCATAATGCTTTTAAGCAATTAGCCAACTCCAGTTCTTTAAAAACAAATACTTATCCGTCTCACGATCTCTGAAAAACTAAAATTTTGTACCACCACTAGACATGTTTACTAATTTAGTAGTAGTTATTTGGTACCTGTTCCAAATTTTCGATTAAATCGATTCTCAAAAATTAAATCGATGGATCGGAGAAAATTGAAAACATCGATTAATCGATTGCAGAATCGATTTAATTTCCAGCTCTACTTCAGTCGCACAACGGCAGCGGAACGATAAGCATCCGCGTACTTCTTTGCGCTGTGCGATCGTTTCCATGTGTGCGTGTATGTATGCACAAGCTCGCATATGAATGTATGCGTTGCTTGTGAAGTTTGTCAACAGCGAAATGCTTCGGCCAGCGCACTGGCAGCCTGAAGTCAATTTTGTGTTGCGGCGTCGAGAGCCTAGAGACTGAGGCACGGGGCCGTAGTTAGGGTTTTACGGGCCCCTGTGCAATACTTATCAGGAACTACTACTTAAATTACATTAATTAATATATATATATATGTGTTTACCAAAGGAACTAAATTGTACAAATATATCCCCATTAATAACATTTTTATGTTTGGTAACCGTGAGCCCCTGACTGTTGAGAGCCCTTCTGTACCGCACACCCTGCGCACATTTAGCTACGGGCCTGGCCAGCTTGAAATCAACTGTGTGTTTGTTTTTGTCTTTGTCATCAAGAGCTAAGAGACCGAATTACAGTGAGCCAAAATGGCTATTTGGCGGCAATAACTTTTAACATCTGAAAACATGTGTATTCATAATTTATTGAGTAGATAGATTAAATATTCATAATTATATTATATTTTTATATCAAATTTATAATATGAAAAATAGTTTATATTTCATATTTTTTTATTTCTATTTTTTATTTGTTTATATTTTTACTTATTTTGACAAATTTATGAATCAAAACTAAAAAATTCGGAATACATAAATATATATCTACAAAATAAAATTATCCTCATTAAACAAGCCACATGTTTTCGTGCGCTGGCCGAAGCATTTCGCTGTTGACAAACTTCACAAGCAACGCATACATTCATATGCGAGCTTGTGCATACATACACGCACACATGGAAACGATCGCACAGCGCAAAGAAGTACGCGCATGCTTATCGTTCCGCTGCCGTTGTGCGACTGAAGCAGTTTTGATGCTATGCACTCGAGCTACCCCGGTCGAGCGTTTGCTTCTGTTCTGCTTCTTCTCTCTGGGGTGGCTCGTTCGAAAAATCGGCATCAAACCGCTTTGACGCTGTTTGAGGTCTCTATGTGTTCATTGCTTAGTGTTATTACTCTGTATGCGCTGATTTCTTGTGTTAACAAACACTGCAATTCATCGATTAATCGGCATTATACGATATGTTGCATTGATAAGATATCTTTCATATAATGCAGACTAATCGATGAATTGCAGTGTTTTTGCACACTGCTACATTAACATTTGTTTACACTTGTGTATATATTAATATCTTTGGTACTTTTATTTAGGTGGAATTAACAACCCTCACTTCCCCAAATCCTACTGGAGTCTCGGAAACAGCAGAGGTTGGCGAAGAGGGACAAATAAACGAAGACGTATCTAATGTCTGCTCTCCAAGTTTGGGCATCACTGATCAAGGACATCATCATCATCATCACCATCAGCAATCACATCAGCAGCAACATCAGCATCATGTTCCACATACCCTCGTACCGGCGATATCACCATGTCTCAACTTTAACAGTGGCTTTAGCAGCTCAATGAGCGCCATGTACTCGAATATGCATCACAATGCAATATCAATGACTGATGGATATGGGTAATTAACAGACTAACAATGCCTTTCCCAATTAATTGTTTTTGTAAGCGCCGTATTAAAGAAAGCATAACTTTCTGATTTCGTCATATAGTTAGCTGACTTCGATCGAGAAAAAAACATAAGTTATTTTAGAAGCCTCTAACCTAAAATCTAGTCCCAAGCTTAATTCTTATTTAAATCGGTGTGACCAATTACAACAACGATAAAAACGCATACAATAAAATACTAAATCGCAGTGGCCTCTATCGGTGACAAATTACTTAAGTAACTATCGATAGCCAACTAATCCGTTCCGCAACAATAAATTAAAAAATTTTGTGTTAACCTGAACGCGATAATTATGTGCCAATTTGCAATATTTCGAATAAAATAAACAGCATATTTTGTCCGTTAAATTTGCAGCTACCCGCTGCTTTTAATTTTGCCGCTGTTAAACGGGGAAAAAAGCAAAGCCAGCAATTTTACTCAAAACTATAAGATCGTATGTCTATTCATAGTTGAAAATAAGAAAACCTTCCCTTTATTTTATTAAATTGTTAAATCATAAATTGCTCAACTAAAACAAATGTATAATTTATTGTAGGTCTGTTTCATCTATGGCCGGCTTCAGTCATCCAACAGTGGGGGCGTTAGCACCTGCCTCGCCGATCTTACAGCAAAGAGATCTGACTCCACCGTCAATGTACCCCTGCCACATGCCACTGCGCCCACCGCCAATAGCACCCCACCACCACCCCCATCCCCACCCTCACCACATTGTTAATGTGGGTTCGGCTGACACGACACCATCGGCAATTGGCGCCAGTCCCACTGCGAATATAGGAAATCTGCAGGAGTCGGGAGGAAGTAGTAACAATTCAACTGGATATGAGGCTCTATCAGCATATCGTTTACCGCCCCCACCGCTATCAACGGGTGGAGCATCTTCAACAACAGCAATAACAACACCTTCGTCTGGGAATTGCAACGCTAGTCATCAAATGGGGCCAACTGCAGGAGGAGGGGGATTTGGTGGTGGCGGGGACAGTCTGCCCACTTCCATGCCTTCCTATGCTCACATGAGCTATAACTACGCCGCATCATCGAGTAATGGTAGTAACTCACATGGAATCAACTCCGCCGGAAAGCAACAATTCTTTGCCTCTTGTTTCTACTCGCCTTGGGTTTAATTGGAATATACTTTCCGTTTGTTTTCCAATAACAATAACATGTTTTGTCATATCAAAACTCGGCCAGAAATCCAAAAATCGAATTTACATATCTCTATTCAAAAAAAAACAAACATTGAGGTTGTAAAATATCTTATCTGCATATGTACATATATATACATACATATATATCCGCCCATGGATTCCATCAGTTGCCAACTCACAGAAAATGGTGTGATTAAACAAAATATATAATTTATAATTCATTTTAAATTGTTTTTTTTAACACTCAAAAAGGATTGCTGCAAAAATATCGATTTTTGCTGGGGTTTTGCATGTCAATAAGTATCGATGCTTAGAGATTGTAGTTTATGCATCTCTAGTAAGTAACGGTTTTTAAAAAAGGGAAAGATTTATATGCAATTACTCTCTTGACGCTGGAACATAGTTTCAGCTCCTTTCGTCATTAAATATTAGTGACAAACACTTATTTATCATTACTATATTTTTTAAACAAAATATTTAATTTATAATTTATTTTTTGTTTTATTTAATACTCAAAAAGGATTGCAGCAGAAATATCGATATTTGCTCATCCAAAAGCATATAAAGCATCGTAGCACCACTAAGCAATGAACACAGTGGTAGCACTAAGCATCGATGCTTAGTGATCGTAGTTTATGCACCTCTATTAAGTACGCTTTTTAAAATTGCGTTGGTGCGGTATCACAAACACTTATTTATCAATAGTATTTTTTGTTTAAATAAGATAAACTTAAATTTTGGTGTCGTCAAAGAGATGGACAATTGAATTGATTGAATTAACAACAGCGATGTCCGTCTGCCTGTCTCTAAAGGGTGTATCGGTAACAAATATGTACATATAGTACATATATAACATATGTATGTGTGCTTAATGTTACCAAAACTGTCTATTAAAACTTCTGGTCAACTATAATAATAATAATATACCCTTTCTGTAAGGGTATAAGAGCAATATGTGTTGTCTATGTAAGTATATTCTTGAAATTAATAATAAACTACATTTAAGGCTTAATAAAGACTGAAGAGCCCCTTGTCAAATTTTAAGTGCCCACTTCAAGCACTTTAAATTTGAAATCTAACTTTATATTGTTGGTTGCCATGCTCAATTTATTTTACAAATATTACCCGCCCTTAATAATAACGTTTATTATAAGTGTGTGCACATATTTAATCAAAAAGAATAATACAGAGATGCGGTCAATTTGACTGCATGATGCCTGTTATATTGCTTTTAAGGGTTCATAAAAAAATTGACTATAGTTTGTGCGGCGGATATACGATATATTGGTCCGATTCGGCGCGTCCCGACTTATATACAGCGTGCAACAATAAGTATTATGTGTACCAAGTTTAGCATGTGTTCCGATTTAGAATATAAATGTACAAACATATACTTTATAGGAGCGAAGATGTCTGCTAAGGTGCGTTGCAAACTCCTGGCTAAAATGAATATACCCTCTGCAAGGATATAAAAAGAGTATATGAAATTGCTGACCTGGCAACACTATTCAGTCCACCCAAGTCAATTGTGTCTGTGATCATATAGTTTTTTAGAGTGTATCTCTCGCATGTGATTCTGAGATTCTCAAAAGGTTTGCCATTCCATTTTCATGAGCAAGTTCTAAAATCAAATGAGCAAGAGAAAGTGGAAAATAGAAAACAGAGAATATTGAGTGCGCCGTGTGCGATATATTATTGAACGGAATCAGTTGAGAAGAATCAGTAGTAGAATAACACTCGTGGAGCTCGCTTCGTTTCCACACAAGGATAATCTGTCGTGTTGTGTCTTGCAGTGTGTTATCTATAGTTTAGTTGTACGTACACACCAAGTTACTTAATAGTTGTACATTCATTTTATAATGTATGTATGTGTGTAAATAAATGCATACAATTCAAAAAAAAATAAATTTCTGAAGTGAAAGTTCAAATAGTAAATTAAATTTCAATAATCAAAGAATAATCGTGTCTATCGATATTAAAAGTCAACCGTTAATATACATACATATGTACATACATATACTTATGCACATATAGTAAATCTAAAAATAAAAAGTTTACATACATAATTCTATGTATGAATTTATGTATATGTATTTATGTACATGCATACATGCCATAATGTACGCATGAACATACATACATACATATTTGTGCCTATTTGTGGAATTGTGTAATGGTTTTCGGGTTTATAAATAGAACCAAGCCATTTAAATGAGAAATTATCTTAAGAAGTGTTGAAAAATAAACGAAACCTTTTTTTACAATAATATTCTATATAGAATATCGTTATATATAATTAATTTCATTGCTAAATAGCACTAAAAAATACATACATAAATAGATTGCATACGACATGTATGTATGTACGTTTAAAACTGTGATAAATATGCAAAATACCAGCAGTGCTGCCCGAATATAGCTGAATTGTATGGAGTTGCAAAAATAGCTAGACAGAAAACTTTGTAAAAAGCTAGATTTGACGGGAAAAAAGGCTGAGTTGGCAGTACTGCATACCAGATAAATTTTCGACTTACTTATTAATCACACCTGCAAACATAAATATATATGTATGTATCTATGAACATACATATACATATATATATATATATATATACATATATAACTAAAGCATAAATTCCAAAAGTATAAATAATCTTGTATGAGTAATATAAAGGTAGATATGGTTATTTTGCACATACATACATACATACATACATGCATGTGTATGTACTCAGTCTCTGCATACAGACTTATATTCAAATACATACATATATATGTATTTGTGTTTGCCGCACTACTGTGTATCTTATTCACATAACATATAATACATACACTTTCTATATAAAAACGAAACGGTGACTATGAACAACTAAAAATAGATTTGGAACACACATTTCACAATTATCGTTTCGTTTTGTATGCGGAATTTTATATTTTAGTTCCATTAAAACCCAAAAGAAAAGTGATCAAATTTCCATTTTCCAAAATATCGATGAGACGTGCGCAATTTCTTTATGTGCTTACGAATATTCGTGGGTGATTTCTCATTGCATTTTTGCAAGTTATGCATTGGAAATCAATGTTTGCATCAATTAGACTAATTAATTTTTAATTTTATATATACATATGTATGTACATATGTATGCATGATAATATCTACAGAAATATACCTTCATAATATGTGTACATACATTGCAGAAATAGGCGTGGCACGCCAAATGAACAATATACAGTGCAAATTATTGTTAACGGACACTGACAGCCAACTATTGTACACCCATATTCACAATTAAAAACACTCAAGAGAAGTGTCCGTCAAGAGAGGTGCTCACTGCACATGGTCGTCATTGGTCTGTTTACAATACCTAGCACCTTAGAAGACATATTGGTAATGGTTATATAGCTGCCTACGTCACCGATTTTGTTCAAATTCTGATAGGGCTATATTTATCAAGAATTTAAGTGAATAAATTGTTTGGCGGTCTCTACTAGTTTTTTTTCTTATTGAATTTTAATAAAATTGCATGTATTCTGTGGTTGCCTTTTTTGTTAGGCGCCAGTCTGCCAGCTAGAGCTTGAAGCTTTTTCGATATATATCGAAAATTTGAAAAAAAAAAAATACTAAATTACTTCAGCTAAATACGTAAACAAGTCTTGTGGTGGTACCAAATTATAGTTTTTTTATGGATCGTAAGACGGATAAGCTTTTGTTTTTGAAGAATTTGAGTTGGTTAATTGTTTAATAACAATATGAGGTTGTGGTGAACAAGAGTTTTGGTAGACGTTTTATGGAATCAAATGCAATGGATAGTGTTTGATGTTTAAGATTTATTTTGATTAAATGTATAAGGTTTAAAAAGTAAAGGAGCGGCACGTGCTGTGTGAAGAGAAGGATTTAACGATGATTAAAACCATATCGATAAATTGAACAGAAAATTATCTATTGAAAGTGAATATTTAAAAAGGTGTGATTGGCAAATTGAGTGGGTTGCCAGATCTCCATAAGGTCTTCAATATATTGCACAATTTTGTTTTCTCTAATTTCAACCCAAAAAAAAGAATGTGTTTTTTCTCTATGTTCATGCCAAAAAAATTGGTTTTTCAAATTTTTGATTTAAATCGATTTGAATTGATATTTTCCTTGAATTTTTGAAAATATATCGATACAGTAAATATCGATTTATTTGCACCTCTGCTGCCTGCAACGACTTGTTACGGTACAGTGTCCCACAAACCAATTTATTTGAATGAAGCAAGAAAATTCAAACTAACATATGTGAAATTGCATAAAGTATATACATTTTAGATTGGCATCAGCGGGGGAGTCGAACTAGCCAAGTCCGTCTGTCTGGCTATTTGAACCTTTATATTGCAAATTTACTATGTCGGATTATATACTATAAATACTATGTATGTATGTAAAATTGCATTAAAATAGGAAATAGGAATAGGGGTCGAAATTACTGTTTTTGTATAAGTACCAGTACTGTTTATCGAATTAATTAATCAAAGTTAGACACTAGTCGACGATTAGTTTATTCATTTAAACGGACAACTATATCCTAAATTTATTAGAGGAAAAATCTTTTAACTTGTAAATAGTGTAAATATAAATATAATATAAGCTAAAGATAAGGTAACACTGTAACTATCGATAAGAAACGGGCACTCGGTATATGAAGGAAGTGCGATCAATCTCTCTCGAGAAAGCGCCAGACGAATAACAATAGAGAAAATATAAGTTTTACAAACTGTAAACCAATACACAAAATTCTATAGGCATATATACATAGTATAAGAAAAATCGATGCAGATTTAAGCCTGAAACTTAATCCTACTTTCTTCAATTCAATCTTATTGAATAAAATGTTTTTCCCCACAGAGCTTAAGAGCCTGAATCGTTGAGAAGACAAATAACGAAAAAACCCTCAGCATGGGGGTGGCTGAAGATTTCGCTCCCAGCTTTGTTAAAAAGCCGCAATTACATCAGGAAGATGATGGCAATCGATTAATATTTGAATGTCAACTATTATCATCACCAAAGCCGGATATCGAATGGTTTCGATCTGATAACAAATTAACTGAGGATGAACGAACCAACTTTAAAATTCAACCCATTGGGGATAACAAGTTTACGGTAGTATTAGAACTTGACGATGTTGTGGAAACGGATGCTGGTCTTTACAAGGTGAAGGCCAAAAACAAATCCGGCGAAGTATCCGCATCAATTAATTTAAACTTCACACGTAAGTCTTCAAATATAAAAATAAACACAAAAACAAAAAACTTTATTATTATTAAATAAGACAAAATTAGAATCAAGTCCATGAGTAATTTTCTTTTTAAAACAAACGAAAGTATGTTTTATGTAATGACTTTTCCTTATTCTTTTGTCCGATGACTTGAATATAATATATTCGTATTTAATCAAAATAATTCTTCAATTTTCTATATATCCAAACGACATCAGCTGCTGACGAACCCAAAGAAAAGTAAGCAACATGATATCTTCGGTCATTATTGACTTCTTAACCTCACTTTATTGACATGCTTACGCGCTTATGCTTTTTTTACAAAAGTTCCGCCAATATTAGTAACATTATTAAATATTTAATTACACGAATCAAGCAGAACCGTACTTGACTGCAAAATATGCACTTATATAGTAGATGTTAATTATAATTATGATTTCTTGCTCGCTTAACAATTGCTTATATTTTCTATAATCTTAAACACAAATTTTTTTGAAAAAAAAGTGGGAAAATTTGTTCTTTCCGAAAACCCAAGGTAAGTTGAGAACTAAATCATATACTTGATGTTCTCTTTATAGTGTTTATTGACTAAAGAAAGTTATGTCCCTATTTTTGACTAATCAAAGAAGAATAAGACTTTACTTAAAATTTAAATCAGGGGCACGCGCTGCAAAGGGCCTGCTTTTCGCCCTGTAAAATAAATAAATATTAATAACTATAATTAATAACTATATGACTAACACTTTAATTGTTAAGTAGCAATACATGCAGTGTTAGGAATTCGCGTTATGAAATAATAAAAATATATTAACAGAACGCGCTAAGCATAGCTTAATGCTTAGTTAAATCGGTGTGACCAATTACAACAACGATAAAAACGCATACAATAAAATACTAAATCTAACGCATACAATAAAATACTAAATCGAAGTGCCGAACTAACTTGACGCGCCAAGCATAGCTTTATTCTAAGTTAAATCGGTGTGACCAATTACAACAAAGATAAAAACGCATACAAACAAAATACTAAATCTAAGTCCCTCTATCGGTGACAAATTACTTAACAAACTATCGATAGCCAAGTTAATCGTTCCGCGACACAACTAATTCTGCAAGGGACATACATATAATATATATCGCGTTACATTTATGAACTTATCGATAACTATCGTGACTACAATACCACATCAATGCTATTTTGAATTTCATCAAAATTATAATTGTGGCGACTAACACTTTAATTTATAATTCGCGTTATTTATGCATGTAGTGTTAGAAATTCGCGTTATTAAATAATAAGAATAATAATAAAAAATACATATACAAACTTGGATTAACAAAATAAATACTGATAATTCAAAAACACCATAATATATACCTACTTCATTAACCATAAGTGTGTGTATATAATACATAATAATATAAATAACATGTTAAATATTAATATTAAAATATTTTCTTTTAGTTCTTCATTGCATTGCAAATAATTTATTAATAAGGATATATTATTTTTGTTAACTGATACCCGTTTTGATATTCTTGCTCAGCTTATTATTGAAGCCAATTGCCGCAAGGGTATAAAACAAAGAAGAATCGTTCTTTCTTATTAATCTATAATACGTTTTGCAGGCAAATCGACGGCTTCGCGCCGACATTCGCGAAAAAACCAGCTATACGACAAGAGGAAGATGGCAAACGTCTTTTGTTCGAGTGCCGCGTTAATGCAGATCCCATTCCTAATATTACTTGGTTTCACAATGGGACACCAGTTCAGGAAACTCCAAGACATAGGGTGAGTTATAGTTACTATTTAATTGAATCCATCTTATCTGTATTATCTTATTTGTTTTCTCTCTTTTAATATATAAATTGCAGCTAACTATTGATAAAGATGTCCACTCATATTTTGCAACACTGGAAATACAAAATGTTACAGTTGAGGATGCTGGCAAGTACAAAGTGAATGCAAAAAACGAGCTGGGCGAAAGTAATGCAACAATAAGTCTCAATTTTGACAGTAAGTAATATTCCTTTAATTATTTAGTAGTCAATTAAGTAATCTACTCCTTCCTAATGCTATTCAAGTTGTTCAATTATAATAAGTATTTAAAAAAAGCAGCTTTCGCTAAATGCGTTGCATTCATTATATTAATCATTAATATTTGTTATAATTGACTGAATAGTATATCAAGTTCAAGTTCAAACATCGTATCTAACCAAAAGGGGGAAATAATAGTAGTAGAAGAACGTTACATATACGTGTTTTTATCATATTTCATATTCCATAAATATTACATAATGTGAAAATCAGTATAAAGATTTATTACTTTTCTTTGAATTAGGACTTTCAAGAGATCTTGTATTATTTAATTATTATAAACGAATAATCGGCAATAATTTAAACTGCTTATTTATACAAAATAACAAATATTTTGTTGTATTTATTATATTTAATTATATATTTTTTATCGGCATTAGCAGTATAGTTGAAATACCTTCTGTTGCAACTCAAAACAATCTCTCTCTATATATAACTTTGATGGCAACAATCGATTGATAACTTAGTTTTACAAATATAATATATAATAAATAATGTACTGCCAATTGAAATTATAAGCTAACTAATAACTAATCAGCGTTATCAATATTTATTGACTACATTAAAATAGCATAGAAAGTATCTACATATATTATATATTTTATATATATGCATATCTATTATTTTTTATCAACGTCAATAGGCGAGTCAAAATAGTCTGGTCTGCCTGTAAGTCTGCCTGTTGCACTATATCTACAGCTATGGGCGGATAATTGGCACAAAAAAATTTACGTATAAAAAACAATTTTTTTTTATTAAATGTTGATGAAAAGAAACAAACTGAAATGACATTTTTAAGCCTATGCTGTGGGCTCTTAAATAAGAAAGAAAAATTTCAAATTAACATAAAATTTCAAAAGATATTTTCAAAATATTCAAAAAAAAAATCAAAAGTTGCCTGCTCATATAATTGGCACAGATTCATTTAAATTGTTATAAAATTAAAACCAATTATACGCCCATAGCTGTATTGCATATTTAACTAGCCTATTTTTCATGATATTGATATAAATATATGTATATATATATATATATGTATATATATATCTATCTATATTTATGTATAGACAGAAAGACAGGCAGGCAGACAAAAACACAAGTAGACAGACATACATGCAGATAGACAGACAGACAGAGAGACAGATAGACATGCAGTCAGGAAGAGTAGCAGACCAACAGACAAGCATACAGACAGGCAGGCAGACACCCAGATAGACATACAGACTGGGACACACATTGACAGACGAAGTACAGGCAAACATACTGTCAGACAGACAGACAAGACAATAAAACAGAAGATGAATGTATGTATAGACAGACAGGCAGACAAAACACAAGTAGACAGACAGACAGACAGGCAGACAAGCAGATAGACAGACAAGCAGATAGACAGACAAGCAGATAGACAGACAAGCAGATAGACAGACAAGCAGATAGACAGACAAGCAGACAGACAGGCAGGCAGACAAACAGACAGGCAAACATACAGAAAGGGACACAAAGTGACAGTTAAAAAACAGGCAAACATACTGTCAGACAGACAGACAGACAGACAAGAGAATAAAACAGAAGATTCGGCATGCCGAAGATAACTTTATTTTCCGGTTTACACTTTGACATTGTTTATATTTCTTCAATTATTTTGTTTAATGATAATTGTAATTCCCTGAAACATATATATATATATATCGTATATATTTGTAACTAAAGTACTGAATAAATGATTAAGTTTTGGGCTGATGATTTGTGTAATATGGAAACTTGAACTTCATAGGCGACGAAGCACCAGTGCCGCAGAGCGAAGATGGAATAAGACCGACGTTTACCGAGCGTCCCGTCATACGCCAGAGCGAGGACGGTGGAAATGTGACCTTTGAATGTAGATGTGTCGGAGATCCCACACCAACAGTTACATGGTACGGAAATATATAGAATTGAATGTTAATGAATGAATATAAGAAATCTACAATTTGTTGAGACACCATTGGGATTACTCTCTAATTAAATAATTGTTGTAAACTGTGTCTTCATCAAAGGTTTCATGGCGAGACATTGTTGAGCGAGGGAAAACGATTTAAAATGTCATTAACTCTGGATCAGAAATTATATCACATGGCGCGTTTAGAAATTAGCAGCGTCGTCTCCAGTGATCAGGGCGAGTATCGAGCAATGGCCAAAAACAAGCACGGCTCGGGTGTAGCGACAATTAATTTAAATTTTGAAAGTGGCTCTAAAAAGTAAGGAACACCCCCAACAACAACAACAACTAATATACCATATATAAATATTTAAATAAATGTAATTAATAATACATTATCAATGATGTTTTGCTGCAGAATTCCCGATGGTAAGTCACCGCGTTTTCCCAAAAAGCCAACAATACGACAAGAAGAGGATATATTGATAATGGAGTGTATATTGGAAGCACATCCAGTGCCGGATATATCATGGTATTGCTCTGATAAGCAAATCACAGATAGCCAAAGAACTAAAATGACCCGCAAGGCAGTAACTAAAGATAGTTATGTGCTAACGCTCGAGATACAGAATCCTACCAAGGAAGACGGTGGCAATTACAGATGCAATGCAATTAATATGTTTGGAGAAAGCAATGCAAATATTGCGCTTAATTTCCAAGGTATATATATGTGTGTGTACTATATACAATATATATCTGTATATATAGTGTTAAATTAATTTAAAGAAAGTGCTAGCCAAGCACCTTAAACAGCACTGTACTTAAGCGTACACTATACTGCAACCTATCTATATAGAATGTACTTAAATGTAAACAATACTATCCTATCTCAAATGATATACATATGTATGCACTCTTAACCCTTATAATCATCAATAGTCTAACCCAGTTTGCATGATCATTTGTTCTCGAAAATTGTATTATAAATTTCATTGGGAGCTTCGCATCATTTGCCTGCATTATTAACCAAAAGAAGTTATAGAAATTATTAGTAAAAGTTTGTATAAAACGAAATTTTAATTAATTTAATAATTTATAATATTTTATAATAAATCGATATATGTAATTGTATTCAATATGTTCTTAAATATGCTGCAAAAAGAAAAAGAAAATTAATTGGTTTCTGAATTATTTAATATTTTCAAAAAACAGGTGCCAATGATGCGAATGGCTTTGCGCCCTCATTTATTGAAAAGCCGAGAATAATTCCAAATGAGACGGGCACCTTAATCACCATGAAATGCAAATGCAAGGCTAAACCAGAACCGACAGTTACTTGGTTTAGAGGAACGGATCTCGTAGAAAAAAGTAAAAAAATCAAAATCAGTAGTACTGTCATTGCCGAAGATACCTACGAGTTGACACTGGAAATAAAGGTATTATTTATTAATAATATTGTAGAGATAATCATTTAATGTTTTAATTATTTATAACGCACTTTTTTAATTTTTATAGAGTATAACTTGACAATATAACTAAATATTCTAATTCTTCTGTAGTCTTGTATGAATAGCATATGGGGGTGGAATGATTGATACTTCACATTCCTCTAGAGTATACTTATTTATGTCCTGAGTCTTATTCATGCATCCATTCAATCTGTACCCTATCTTCTGTAGAGTATACTATACTTATTTACCTACTATACTTAGATACCTACGAATTGACTCTTGATATAAAAGTATCATTTATAATATAACTAAATATTCTCTTCTCCTATAGTATCTTTAATGAAAAGCACATGGGTCTGGAATGATTTGCATTCCTATAGAGTATACATATTTATGTGCCCTACAGTTCGTCTGATTTTTTTGTTTTAACAACAAGAGTCTTATTAATGAATTCAATCAATCCGCACCCTATATTCTGTAGAGTATATAGTGAAAAAGAGTTTTGTTAGACGCCTTATGGAATATTCTATACTTATTGCAGCCTTTTTTTCTCTATTGCGTTTATGACACTGCCCCTCGGTCGGTTGGGCATGTCTTATACTATTATTATTATATTATTATTTGAGTAAGGGAGTCTCCCAGCAGAGAAGGGGCGACCAGAATGATCTTTTGTACCTTAAAAGATTATTATTATGTCGTATACTAACTCTTTACTTACTTAATTCTTCGCAACAAATGTTGTATCGGTTATATTTTTGTTTATACCAGATTAAATTAAATTCAATTAATTTTAAATTCAATCAACTTAAAAATGTTTAAACTTATACTTTACGCTTAATTGTTTTAAATTTTAAATAATTCTTTGTATCAATATCCTTTCTAATTCAATCGACTGTATTAAGTTGACTTTAAATTAAATTAAATAGAAATAAATAAAAATTTATCAATTTCCTTTCTATTTGACTAGGATCCTGCTGCCACAGATGGTGGCACTTATAGATGCAATGTGAAAAACGAATATGGCGAATCGAATGCCAATTTAAATCTTAATATCGAAGCCGAGCCCGAGCCTGAGGGTGAGGGTCCCACATTTATTGAGAAGCCGCGCATAATATCGGAAAATAATGGCAAACTTGTCATAATGGAATGCAAAATCAAAGCTGATCCCAAACCGAATATTATCTGGTATCGCAATGGCGAGGTCATCAAAGAGACCAATAAACTTAAAATGTCCATGGAGCAGCGTGGCGATCAATATTATATTAAGCTGGAACTTGTAGATCCACAGCTAGAAGACTCTGGCATCTATAAGTGTAATATTAAAAACACATTGGGAGAATTGAATGCCAATCTAACACTTAACATTGAAAGTAAGTATACAAAAGTCGACTGTACACGTATGTACTGTACTGAAATGTATTTTCCTTTCTAGTTGTACCTGTTATCAAGGATAAGCCCAAGATCATCAAGATCATCAAGAAGCGCACCGTACTGATCGAATGTACCGTTGCCTCGAAATTCGAACCAAAATGTACATGGTATAAGGAGAGCAATACTGTTGTGGAAAGCAAACGTCATGTTTATCTTGTTGAAAAAACAAAGGAGGGCGAGTTCGCTGTTAAACTGGAAATCAACGAGGTTGAAGAAAGCGATAAGGGTGCCTACAAATTGATAGCCAGCAATGAGAAGGGTGAAGCCGTCTCACAAATTGTTCACTTGGTTGATATACCCGAAGAGGAGCGCACGCCCACAAAACCAGAAATATCACGCAAATTGGTCGACCAAAAGGTCGTCGAGTCTAAAACATTTGAGCTTTTAATTAGTCTAAAGCAATCGGATCGTAAGTGCAAGATTGAATGGTATAAGGGTAGCACCTTGGTGCGTGAAACAAAGGATATAACAACAACATTTGATGGCACGACGGCAAGACTAACATTTAGTTCAGCTCGATCGGAGCATACATCATCATATAAGGTTGTTGTCACAAATGAGGCTGGCAAAGATGAGTCCACTTGCAAAATAACTGTGGAGAAATCTAGCAAGAAGAAGGACGAAAAGAAGGAAGAGGAACAGAAGATTGAAGAAGTTGAGAAAAAACGAAAGGTAATTCAAGTTTTCATCTAACAAACAATTTAAAACAATTGTGTACAGCAAGAAAAACTCAAGTCCAAAAGAAATTCAGTTGGGTAGCCAAAAATGTAAATCATTTATAAATTAACAGGACTGCAAGTAATGGTTAACATTAGGTAACTTTTGAATATATAGATAAAGTAAGCTATAATCGAGAGAAATTAGTTGTATTGAATTTTATGGACAGCAACTAATTTAACAGCGAATTGTTTGATTATTCATTTTGAGCAGCAGTTTGCAACAAACCTAAGGAGACTTCTTCGACCTTATAAAGTAAAGGTTGATTTTTTAAAGCTATAGTAAAGTTTTAAAAAAAAAAAACACATAAAATTCAGAGAAATGCATGACATCTTTATTTGAATTGATAGTACGGTCAATATAATTTAATGTTTGAAGATTATTTCATGCAAATATTGAGCGTGAGTGCGCCTCAAATGCTTCATCCGCTTTCCATTTCCAATTTCGGCATACTCTTGCCAACATTTCATAGGGTGTCTCACGAATAAATGCTTCAATGTGGGCTTGTCTGTAGAGACATTTGATTTAACATAGCCCCACTACAAAAATTGTGTTTCCATTAAACTGACCATAAAATGAAAGAAGGGCGCGCGATGAACTTTCTTAACAAAGCACGCGTTTTGATAATAGAATACAATAATTTGCAAGCGTTTTTTGTTTGTAGGACGATTAATGGTTAAATTATAGACCAAGCTGTAGATGTTTGACAGTAAAACATAACACGAAAAGTGCGTCAGCTGTTTAAAGCAGTGTTGGCAAAAAGATAATAGCTAAAAAATCACACTTTATATATATTCCTAATTAGGATCACAAGAGTTGAACTAGCAAATATTTCCATGAAAAAACTGTGTATGTCACGCGATTACAGTTATTATAGCTGTCTAGTTATAATTCAAGCATTCAATTTTATGCAACTCTGCACCATTATATATATATATAGCCCACATAGTATAGGAACAATCGGAGAAGGATATAAGGGTCTAAACCCTTCGGGATTCCGCAGGATTCCGGTAATAGCTTTCTTTACTTCAACTTGCTGCACTTCTGTAAAATCGTCAACTGATAGTTAACCATTATTTGAACAATCGAGTATATAGCATTCTTAAATATGATATATATATTTGTTTTAATCACAGTCCAGTGCTACTTTGTACCAGATACCGCAGCTTAAGCCACGCGCTCCAAAGCAACCTCCAATAGAAGTTTCTTCTGATTCGAAAAATATATTTGGAGTGAAGCTAATGTCTAGAAAACGCGTTTCCATAGATGAGGTTTGCTTTTGAAATTCCAATTCTTTCCTTCTTCATTTCTCTATCTTAATTTTCTTCTATCAATTTTTCCAATGCACTCTCAGTATTGCATACTTCTGAATGGGGCAGCAAACTGTGTTTTCTATCTGACTATTCTTCTCAAATCTACAATTCTTTTTCTGGACTTTAAATTTAAGTTTTGGCATAGATTTATTTGTTTTTAATATGTATTTGTTATGTTAAGTAAATGTTTAATGTACATACATATATATACACAGACATGTACATCAATGTGATTAATTTGTCTACTAATATGAGATGAAAGTGTTTCATACATTGTGATAATATTTATTTAATAACTTGTCAATAATATCCACGACACTTTAATACATAATACACATTCAATAGGAAGAGGAAGAAGAAGCAGAAGCTTTAAAGAAAACAAAAGATGAAAAAGAAAGTGACGATAAACAAATTGAAAAGAAAGAGGTTGAAGAAGTAAAACAACAAGAAGAAGAACCTCCAAAAACAGCTGAAAAGAAGCAAAAATCTAAAGAAGAAAAACCTAAGGAAGAAAAGCCTAAGGAAGAAAAACCTAAAGAAGAGAAAGCTAAAGTAGAAAAGCCTAAGGAAGAGAAACCTAAAGAAGAAAAAGCTAAAGTAGAGAAACCTAAAGAGGAGAAACCTAAAGAAGAAAAAACTAAAGTAGAGAAACCTAAAGAGGAGAAACCTAAAGAGGAGAAACCTAAAGAGGAGAAACCTAAAATAGAAAAACCTAAAGAAGAAAAGCCTAAAATAGTGAAACCTAATGAAGAGAATGAATTGATCACAGACCAGAAGAAAAAAGAAGAGAAAAAAGATAAGCTGAAGCAAAAGGAGGAAGAAGAACCTACAAAATTAAAATCTTCTGAAGAAAAAAAAGAAAAGGAAGAAGAAATAAAGACAAAACCAAAGAGGGAAGCTGAAAAACAAGCTGACAAAGTTGTTCCCAAAACAGATAAAAAGCCTAAGTCAAAATCAGACTCAAATAACGATATCATTCCAGATACTCAAGAGGTAAGGATATCACAACAAAATCGGAACAATTGAAAACAAGACAAAAACAAAACAAAACTAATTAACTTGAAAAGCTTGCTTTTAGTAATGACTAATATGTGTGATTATATTAATTAACCATTATGTTTTATACACTTGCACCTTTCTTTTATACTTTACTTAACCCCAATCAAAAACCTTCCGACTCTGTAAAGTATATTACATTGCAGTCTATTATTTTAAGTCAATACTTATTGACTCATACTTATCTAGAATTGCTTAGATTGCTTTCTTATATTGCAAAATTTGTATAACTATTTATTAATTATAATATTTATATTTCTAACTATACAATTTACAGCAAGGAGCTCAGGAGCAAATTGGCCTCAAGAAGACGGAGCGTAAGGTAAATAAAATATTTTATATATATTATTTTGAAAGACATTTATATAGCTTTTAAGTGCTTGAATACCCCTGTGCTTTTAGACCACTGAAAATGGTAAATGAAAACAGTATGTTAACAGTATAACTTAACAGTATGTTAAGAGTATAACTTAACAGTATGTTAAGAGTATAACTTAACAGTATGTTAAGAGTATAACTTAACAGTATGTTAAGAGTATAACTTAACAGTGTGTTAAGAGTATAACTTAACAGTATGTTCAGAGTATAACTTAACAGTATGTTAAGAGTATAACTTAACAGTGTGTTAAGAGTATAACTTAACAGTATGTATGTATATTCTTGGTTAGGATCACTTGCCGTGTGTCCATTTGTTAGAACGTCCATATCTCAGTTAAATACACCTGATTGGCAGGTTTATTTAAAATGTTGAATAATTATCTAATTGGAGTGCTATATTAGATAGTTTTAATGGGAACGATCAGGTAAAAAGAGAGTTTTATTTGCAAACAAGATTTTATTCTTAAGATACCTTCATTAAACTGTTTCGGGTTTAGTTTGTGGTGCACAAGAGTTTTGTTAGACGCTTTATAAAATCAAATGCAATGGATGGTGTTTGATGCTTAAGATTTATTCTGATTAAATTTATAAGGTTTAAAAAGTTACAGAGCTGCACGTGTTGTGTGCTTGACAGTTAGCGATCGAAAGAGAAGGATTTAACGATGATTAAAAAGATATCGATAAATTAAACAGATTGATATCTATTGCAAGTGAATATTTAAATAATTGTGTGATTGGCAAATTGAGAGGGTTGCCAGATCTGCATAAGTTTAAAACCCTTTATACACTGTCCACATTTCACACAACTATTTGTTTATGAATAATGTGTTAATGTTTATGTATGTATTATGTATTTGTTTGTATCAG
Source organism: Zaprionus vittiger (assembly GCA_018904025.1). Taxonomy (NCBI): domain Eukaryota; kingdom Metazoa; phylum Arthropoda; class Insecta; order Diptera; family Drosophilidae; genus Zaprionus; species Zaprionus vittiger. Next base: position 122,198 of record JAEIFQ010000850.1, on the reverse strand, counting down.
GCCAGTATAGTATCTGTTAAAGAGGAAACGAAATCGGAAGTACGCCGTAAGTCAATAATTAAGACCAATGAGCAAAGTGTTACTGAAGATACACAAGTTTCAAGGAGATCCTCTCTTGCGGTAAGCTCTCACCTACATACTATATCATCTACCATATATGTCTTTGTTATATGTCTTTATTATATTTTTATATGTATACAAATAGGTCGAAAGCACTGCTGTGGAGTCACGTCGCACCTCGGTAGTTGAAAAGAATGCCCTAGAGGTATGTACTTTAAATATATATGTATATATGTATTTGTTTTTATGTTGAAATGAATTATTTGTTGTATAAGTAATATGCCAATAAGAGTTAAAATAAATACAAAGTAAGGTAACTGGCAAAGGTTAAATATAGTTTATACACTTACGTCTTTATAAATTAATATTCTGGTACAGGAATCGCAGAGCAAGAAAATTGAAGCTAACAAAAATCCACAAGCGATGAAAGAAGAGATTCCCAAGCTGAAACCGGCTGAAAAACGACGTATACCCAAGGTGAGAGATAAGCCATATGAGAGAATCGCAATTTCTCTCTTCTGCGTGCGCTTGCAATCTCTTTTTTCTGTCTTCTTCTTCTTCTCTTTGCGAATATATTTCAACGTAAATAATCACTACAAATCTATTTCTCTACTGCGTGCTTGCAAACTCTTTTATCTGTGTCTTCTTCTTGCGAATTATTCAACGTAAATAATCATTATTCTATCTATTTTATTTATATTTGTTTCTATAAATATTTTTATATTTGGTAATTATTAAATATGTGCCCTCGGTAGCGATTCTTTTTAAGAAGTCTCGGACTCTTCTAGTTTTTTTTTAATTGAATTTAGAAAATAATTAAATTTTGCATGTATTTGCATTTTAAAAAAATACCTTATATCTTATACCTTATATTTTTGTAAAGTATTTGATTTTTCAATATACTTATTTTTTTACTGTTTTAAATATTTCTGCGTATATCTATCTATTTATTATCTGCTCTCTATAAGTCTATATTAATATAAGTGTTTAACAACTTGCATTTTTATACTTACATCTATGTTTTTGTGAAATCTTTCAAACCTTTTTTTAGTTAAAGTATTTTTAAAAAACTTAAATCTATTGAGAATTAGTATGGTGTGTCCTGTAGCAGCAAAGCTTACAGTCACGGCCAAAAATACAGATCCCTTAAAGTGTTCAAGCACGAAAATGTGGTAGAGTATGCAAAATAAAATAAATTAATTCTTGAAATATTAAAAAATGCATTGCAGGTCGCGTAATAAAAGTAATAAAAACCAATGTAGGACACTTTTAATAGTTTAAAATAAAAACTTTGATATATCAAAAGAAACTCGAAATAAAACTTTGTTTTTTCACTTTGATCAGTTCAATAATTTAAGTTTTAATAAACCCATACAAGAAATACAATTTCTGCTGTCCCCTATTACATATAAATCTGTTTACATTTATTGTAGCATCAAATTATAGATGGGGAAATTATACATACATTCTTTTATTCTTGTAGTACTTTTCTTACTTAGCTTTTTTTTCAGTGCTGCAACTTATAATATATTGCGTTACATTTATGAATTAACCATAGTCTCTATATTTCTATAATTATATGTCAAGACTCCTCCTTAAATAGTCGTAATAATTCTATATTTTTTCACATTCTCCATAATTAAATTCCTTATTGTAAAAGTGCTAAAATATACAATTTATATTTGTATTAAATATAGACAGCATATCTCTCAGTCGAATACGCTTAACTACAGTCTTTTATAATGGTTTTTTGTGTTGTAAAGGTTTGAATTATTTCACTGAAACTATAAATCAAAAATTCGTTGCTGTGTAACGTTCCTAATTTATTGTATTGTTATCGTTGTGTCCCGAAAAAAAAGACCGTAGAAGAGGTAAAACCAGCCGAGGAATTACCAAAACTGCGAAAAACATCAATTGCTTCACCCAAGGAAGAACCCAAGCCCGAAACCGCTAAGCCAAAGGCCAAAGCCAAGCCGAAAGCAAAGCCTAAATATGAAGAATTACCCGAAATACCAGATTATGAACGTCCACAACTTGAAAAGTATGAGAAATCCGAGTTTACGCCATCAGATTTTGCACGTGAACTCGATATACCAAACAAAATGGAAAAGCCATTAATAGAATCGGGCATTAAAGCAGAAGACGAAGCTCCTAAGAAGAATGGACTTCCAAAGGTAAATTATTATTAATTGTGTTTGTTTTTTTAATGTTTCTATATGTTTTGTGTGATTGGAATTGTAGAAGAGTGAAATAATCGAGCAAGCATTGGAACAACCAAAGGGTATCAAATTGGGCAAGGGCAAATTGCCAACTGACGAAGATACAAGAGACAGTGCAACATTGAAGCCAGTTATTGTGGAACCAGAGGTAAGAGTTTGTTTCTTTTGTGACTTACAAACCCATATCAAGAATATAGTAGAAGGAATCACAGTATATTTATTAAACAATGTTTATTTATTTGTATCAATCAAAGGCCACATCCAAAGAAGACGCTGAAAAACCTGCTCAGGTAAGATATTTATGGTTTGTAATAATACGAAAATTGTCTGTTAAAACAAAAAGTAATGCATAATATCCGTGGCGTTATGAGAAGTTTAATTTGATGTTTCTATACTCTTGCAGAGAATATATTAGGTTGTCAATATCTCCCTTCCGCTTTTTTGTCTTTTGAATTTCGCGGCTATGTACAAAGCGCTACAGAGCTCGTATCTGGCAACACTATACATAATTTGAAAGGTCTTGACATAACCTACAAAACAACGCTGTGCGTGATTAGTTTGGATATTGCGTTCAACAGTTATAGACGTGTTAACATGGAGTTCACTAACGCCGAAATTTGCGCTATTTTAAAGTTTTCCTTCGTTAAAGGCAAATCCTCTAGAGAAACGTTCCGTGAGATTAATGGTGTTTTGGGGGATGGTACTCTATCACTTCGAACCGCGGAGGAATGGTTTCGACGATTCAGAGATTTGGTGGGATTGGAAGGGAATCATCCACTATGAGCTCCCGTATGGCCAGACGCTTAATTCTACCATCTACTGCGAACAACTGGACCGCTTGAAGCAGGCGGTCGACCAGAAGCGTCCAGAATTGGCCAACAGGAAGAGTGTAGTGTTCCACCAGGACAACGCCAGACCACACACTTCGTTGATGACTCGTCAGAAGCTACGGGAGCTCGGATGGGAGGTTTTATCGCATTCACCATATAGCCCGGAAGTAGCGCCAAGTGATTACCACCTGCTCCTGTCCATCGCGAACGCTCTTGGTGGTGTAAAGTTGGACTCAAAAGAGGATTGTAAAAAGTGGCTGTCCGAGTTCTTCGCAAATAAGAAGGGTGGTTTCTACGAGGGGGGTATAATGAAGTTGCCGTCTAGATGGAAACAGATCATCGAACAAAACCGCGCATATTTTAACTAAATCCGATCACTGTAACACTTTTTATAAAGCATTGAATGAAGAGCAAAAAAGCGGAAGGGAGATATTTGACAACCTAATATATTTTAATAGCCTTCGACCATTGATAAATAGGTACACTATAAACAAGAAAGAGGTGTGGCATATTACACAAAGTGTATATATTCTTGATAAGTCGATTGAGCCTTGTTCACTTGTCCGTCTGTCCGTCTCAGTTATTATAAATGCTATAAACACATACTATACATATATACAAAGGCCAAGCGATATATCATTATATATACATATATTATTAATCAGGAAATCTAAAACAATAAAAATAGGTCAAATATTTGAAAACATACCCAAGATCAAGAACCTAATCATTATCAGGTATCCAAGAATTTTCTCTCTCTTAACTCTATAATTGGTCGAAGCATAATTAACAGCCGGGCGCGCTCGACTGTAGCTTTTGTTACTTATTTTGAAAAGAAGTTTTGCACAAAAACAAATAAAGGTAGCCGCCGACAACAGCATATAATGTATTGTATATAATATAATGTATATATAATATAATATATATAATGTATAATATAATGTATATATTGGCGAGTCAAGCTAGGGTTCTATGTCTGTTAAAAGACAAGAACTAGAACTGCATCATTGAACAATCTTAGTGCCATGACGTATAAAAATTAAAATAGAACATTAAGTTGGGCATCATTTGGTATTATCTAGTGTTAGTCAGGTACATCTTATATATAATAATTATATATTCTTTCTTATTATGTTTTGAAAAGAAATAACACTGAAAGAAAGTCGTAATATATTTGAGTGTTCAACGGAGTTTTCGCAGAATCAATTCGTTTTTTTAAGACTTTAACTCAAGACCTTTCTAATAAAACAACCTCTCAGGGGGATAAGCCATCTGTGATGGACATTATAAAGCAGCGACGTCGTTCCTCAATCAGAAACATGATGACCAAGCAACCAATTCAAAACGAATCTTTCCTTGGTGTAGTTTTAAAACCCGTAGTAAAGGATGCTAAAGAGCAAGCTGAGCCCCAGCAAGCCAAACAATTAATGAAGGTAAAGCTGAGCACGGATAACTTTGATATTTATTCTTCTCTCTTATCTCGACATCTTATCTCACTATCCTCTCTTCTCTTACTCTCTCTCTCTCGCTCTCTCTCTCTCTCTCTCTGTGTGTATCCGTCTCTCTCAGTCTATCACTTATTTCTCTTTGTTTCCTGTTAGTCTATGGTGCCTCTTATATATCTATCCCGTCTGATTTTGTTAGTTTCTATTAAGTCGACATTCTATTATGCTTCTTCTTTGCAAAGGGCTTTACCTATTTTATCTTTCTCTTCTTTAAATCAATTTATTTCTCTGTATTTCTATCTTGCTGCTGCTGTACCCATTTCATACGTTTCATTATATTATATATATATTTTTATTCTTCTTACACTTGACTTGGCTCATGGCTAGGCCAATGCAACAGAAGAGTTTGCCCCCACAAAAGCGACCAAGGCTAAAATATCGGTCTTGGCAAAGCCTGAACCTTTAAAAACCATTGTGGACGATTACGAACGCCCCAAATTAGAAACATATGAACCTACAAATATTGAAAAATCCAAACCCGATAAACCCACACCAGTCATTAATTCCCCGGAACAAAATTCACCTGAAGTCACATTATCTGTGGAAGAGTCCAAGGTAAACTGAATGATTTAATCCTTTGTTTCATTACCATCCGACAACGGTTTGGTTACAGCTTTCTTTTATGATATATTCTTATGTATTTTTCACGCTTATCTGCTTTTGAAATTATGAAATTATTTCTTTTACTTCATTCTCCAGTACGGTAGTTATAATAATTAATAAGTATATCATGTTGGCCCACAATCAAATCACAAACATTTGAACAACAGAAACTTATAGCTGTAACCTATTGGAGAATAAGAGATTATGGCAAGAATTAAACACATTTATAGCCTTGCAGTAGAGTATAGTAAAGAAACGATCGGAAGAGTTGATGAAACAAAACTGCAACGGTATAGAAGGCTTTCTTTGCTGGATCTGCTTTAAAGTACAAAAGTACATCAGTTTACAACATATAACACGCTTTAAATGCTTTTTTAATGCATATTTTATTGATTGTTTATTAGGTTAAACTAACTAAACAGGTATTTAAGCATATGTATGTATGAATATACAGAAATATATTAAGCAACGACGAAAGTTACAGTCGAGTGTGCGCAACTGTGCTTTACCCGCTACCCAAGTTTGCTATTCCTAGCTATTAAAGTCTGGGAAATATAGGTTTTCAAACGGACAGACAGACAGCGAGACGGGCAGACAGACAGATAGATAGAGAGACAGACAGATAGACAGACAGATAGACAGACAGACAGATAGATATATAAACAGACAGATAGACAGACAGACAGATAGACAGACAGATAGACAGACAGATAGACAGACAGATAGACAGACAGATAGATAGACAGACAGACAGACAGACAGACAGACAGACAGACAGACAGACAGATAGACAGACAGACAGACAGATAGATAGACAGACAGACAGATAGATAGACAGACAGACAGACAGACGGACGGACAGACAGAGGGAAATAGACAGACAGATAGACGGACAGACTGATAGACAGACAGACTGATAGACAGACGGATAGAGAGACAGACAAACAGACAGACATATAGAGAGAAATAGATAGACGGACAGACTGATAGATAGACAGACAGTCCGACAGACAGATAGATAGAAAGACGGACAGACAGATAGATAGACAGACCGATAGATAGATATACTATATAGACAGATAGATAGGCAGATATAAAGACAGACAGACAGACAGACACAGAAACAGACAGACAGACAATTTCGCTTGGCACAAAGTTATAATATTCTATTCTACGCTACTACGCGTCAAGGGTATCAAAAATGATTCAAAACATAAAATATAAAGTTTACGGAGAAGATTTTATTATATTTTTTTAATTATCTATAGTATTTATATGCACTATGCTATGTGTACGTTGAACACACACACACACACTCACACAATTTCAAACAGAAATACATATATTTTTTTGTCATATATCATATTCAACAACATTAAAAGTTATATTATTAGACATTATTTGTTGTTGATCTTCTTTTGTCGTCCATGCCAAACAGTTTTAAATACGACATTGTGGCATTTTGAAAGGCGTTTTATCATACGGCAACAGCATTTTCATATTTTAACCAATCGACGTTTGTACGCCGGGTTTCTTGAGATCCATTAACACGTATAGTTACAAAAAAAATATCGACTGAATTTGTTTAATTATAATCTAGACATACAAAGTGATTGATTGATTGATGATAATGCCAATATGACAACTAAGTTTAAGGTGATTGAAACTGCTGAGTATTTGATATATAAATATCATGTTTTAATTTGATGAATGAATAAGTGGCCTCAACTATTCGTTTGGCACAATCAAACCACGCAAGTTATTCATTATTTCGATCGAGAATTGTTGTTAGGAACTATGAGTTTGATAATGTGTGATTGTAATGTTTTTTAAAATGAAGATATGAAGGTTTGAAGGGTTGCTTTGATAATAATATATTGCGCTGCAGTATTTTCTTATATATTTAAACAAAAAAATAATACATTGAAACATTGTAAACTTATGCATTTGTTTTCTTTTATAGGATGATAAACCTAAAGTGCCTAGAATGCAGCCCCCCGCACCTGGGGAGCCACCAAAGATCGAGGTAATCCGTGAGAAGCGACCCTCTCTTGCTCCAGAGCCGCCCAGTCGCAGGGGCTCTTTGGTACCGCCCGCAGACATGGGTCGCCGGCCCTCGTTGATCATCAATGACGAGGTAAATCAATACTATACAGTCTTAAATAAGTGCAATTACTTTCATGGGAAAATAACAAGCAAAAGTATCACAAGAATACCCCTATATATATAGTTCAAAAATGTTATTATTTCCAACTATGCTGAGTAATTTATTTATTTGGTGCTTCATTGTGTACATTGTATATAGTGTAGTTTGATTCCCGAGCATTCCAAATTAGATCAAGTAACTCTTTATACATATCTACATGTTTATGTAATGTATATATGTGTATTGAGTTAGTTGTATATATATTTTAGCTGTGATAGTAATAGATTCCTTAAATTTTATACATATTTTATATATGAGAAAGATATTATATTTGATTTCGTTAATTGGAAATCTAAAAACATGTAGAATTTCAAAATATTTCATTGTTAAATAAGTATATAAGTATTGTGTCTATTGTTAATAACGAATTGTTTTTAAATTATCTGTTCTTTTATTTGTTGAGAAGTAGTTTAAAGTATCTAATTACAAATGTCCCTAATGTCATACGTGTATTTTACATATTATCTGCATTCCCTTCTATGTACCTTCTATATGTTTTTGAACACACATTGTCCACAAAACTAAACAACAATAACATATATATCCGTACCAAACAACAACAACAACAACAAAAAACATACTGTTGCCCACCACCACACCTGCAAATCCGTGTTACTCAACGCTCCACCGATCAACCGATCAACAAACTATGTCAACATATATACGTCCACATCCTGCACCGATAAAAAAAACCCTTGCAACCCGCAACCACATGGCCACATATATTCTATATACAATCATATATATACATGTTCACATAATACCAAAACAAACAAAATATACAGAAGAAACTCCGCCCTGGCGAAGTCATGGACCCTCGGGTAAGAATATATATTGCCGTTTAACTTATTATATATATCGCGCTTATCTCAATCTAAATCTGTAGTTGAGTGTTAGGAAAAGATAAATATGCTCTTAATTTAGTGCATTTAATTTATGAATTATCAATAAGACTAAACAAATATGACCTAAATTTGAATTGAAATCTATATAGAAGCATATTCTGCTATGCTATTTATATAAATATAAACGAGCTTATATATCTGGCCGTTTCGTTTTTCACATGTTAGTCCAATAATAGCCACTCGCATACATATTCTCTGTGATATATACATATATATTTATTTAAATAAAAAATATAAATATATATATAATACACAGATATACAGAGAGACAGGTAGCATGCACTACTCTCTCTCTCTCTCTCTCTCTCTCTCAGTTTGCCCTTCAATTTGGCATTTTGGCATTCATATTTTGGCAAATGAGATTGTGTGCTACTTATATACATGATATGAGTGTATTATGAGTGCATAAAAAGGTTGAGAAATAGTATATAATATTTATATACATATCGCAGAGATTATAGATCGAACGATGTGTATATTATTATTGTGGCTAATTGGTTTCAAAATTCAAAGCAAACACTCAGTTGTGTATGCCGTGGGTGAAGCAGAGTCTACAGAAATTAGTAGAAGTGTGTGTTTTATTACAAAGGATTACTAATTAATTGTTTAGTTACATAAGGTTCGATGGAAGCTCGAAGAAGTACTTCAAAGTATATTTAGGTAAATTACTTACAAGGGAATTAAGGTTATTTATTATACAATCATCTCTCTCATGTACACACAATGTTTTGATTGATATCCAGCACACCTCGTTTAAAGAAATTGAAATAAGTGTTTAGCATTTTATATAATTTGATTTGAATTTCAAAAACTCAATATTACAGTTGTTGAGGCCAGGCGAGGTTGGTGAAGGACAGGTGAGAGTTTATCCGTGTGCTTTCAAATTTCAATTTATTCATTCGTAGTAGTTTGGTCTTCTCCTCTTAACAATATTCTTTACATATCAACTTACTTGCAATCGACTTGCAAGCTTTTCTAAATGGCACACAAAAGACTCTAGCAACAACAACAATTATTTAACCCTTCACATATCAAAGCAACATATTGCATTTGCAGAAAAAAAACAGAAAGTATATATAGAAAATATATACATAATATATGTATTTGAAACTTTTCATAATTAAGTTAAACAATTTAACAGACTTCAAGGTATTTCAATAATCATATGCGTTGACCATATTGTTATATACCTGCTAACACAACTATATAATAGTATTTTACATCAATTCAATATACTAAAATCCCTATTAACCATCTAGTAAAGTGTTGGGCAATTGAATAATAATCGATCAATCAATAATTGTATCGATGTTTTTTGAAAGCAACACCATCATCGATGTTGCTTAGCCTTATCCGTTGTTTGTCTGTCCGTCTAGACTGTTTATGCAGTTTTTTCTTTAGTTTTTCATTTGACAATTTTTAATTATTAATTATTATTATTTGTTTGATGCTTAAGATTTATTTTGATTAAATGTATAAGGTTTAAAAAGTTAGCGATCAAAAGAGAAGGATTTAACGATGATTAAAAGGATATCGATAAATTAAACAGATTAATATCTATTGCAAGTGAATATTTAAATAAGTCTGAGAGGGTTGCCAGATCTCCATAAGTAACTTTCTGTCGGGCGCGCCCGACTATAGCTTTATTTTACGCCGTTATTATAACATTTGTTTTTTGTTTTTAATTTCGCTAGCAAAAACAACAGTGCCCAGTCGAAATGGGGGATGTAAAACAGGTCTTAAAATTGAATGGTCGAACAATTTATATCATTTTGTTTAATTGTTATCGCTTGTGTTATTGTTAGTCAAGGATTTGATGACAGAAGTATACATACATACATAATTTGTATTTTACTGTCAGCACTTACAATATGTAAATATCAACAATGTATGTACAAATGTGCTGTTTTTAAATATGAAGTGAAAGGAGACCATCAAAACCCATTTCCGTCTGTATAAATGACGCTTTTGTTTTTGTTTTACATTACTTTCGACGTTAGCAGGTTATATTTTATCACGAATCGTAAATTCTTATTTAAAACCAAATATTTAGAATATTTTTCATTCATCAAAATTCGCACTGCACTGATGACCATTTCCTATTGTCTTTAAACCCTTCCACTATTAAAAATTGTCAAAAACAAAATATACAAATGTATGTAACAGGCAGAGGGAGGCGTGGAGTCTAGTCCCATGTCCTCTCTCACTCTTGCATATCGCCAGGCGAACTGATCTTACTTCTTAGTTAAATCGATGTGACCAGTTGCAACAACGATAAAAACGCATACAAACAAAATACTAAATCGAAGTGCCCTCTATCGGTGACAAATTACTTAACTAACTATCGATATACATTTTATCCATTCCGCGACACTGACTTTTCATTGCATTACTTTAACCTCTTATATATGTATGTATGTATCAACGTATATGTATGCATGTGTATTTGCCTTTTAAACGCGTGCATATACATCAAAACATATACATATATACATAAATAAATAATAAAATATAAATAATATAATATAAAATCGTGTAAATTAATTAGTCGATAGCAATCGACTGTTATACATATACTATGTATATGCATCATGTATAAATATACATATCTACTTTGCATTACCGCTTACCTACATCAGTTATAAAGATATCTTTAGCATTACCGCTTACCTACACCAGTTATTTATAAATACTAATATAAATAAATCCTTTGGTAATTGAAAACATTAAATAATTATTGTAATTTAAAGAAATTTGACTAACAACAACTTTTATGTTGATATGTTTTTATCAAAATCAAATAATCCGAACTTAACCAAAAATAAACCTAACCTATTTTAGGTAATACTACTACCACTCAGTATATAATTAGTATGTTTAAGTTTGATGTTCTATATTTAGTAGTTAGTTGGATTATTTTGAGTATCCTTATTTTATTGTAGTTCACGAATTGTAGTATGCGGTTTGAATTGCGTTTTATACATATAATATATACGATTGTTGTTTTTAAAGGTGTAATCTTTCATAGAGTTTTCTATGTTCTATTGAAATGTTACAATTTCACAATAACTTTAATTAATTTTAAATGTATTTCAATGTTTACCTCTTTACTTTGTGCCTCTTTAAATGTGTGTGTCATCCATATGCAATATTTGTCATGTTTAAATTGATATCAAAAGAGGAGACGTCCCTCCATCGATGTACGACGCCCTAGCGTACAGGACTTGGAAGATTTGATAAACAAACCGTCAACGCCATTACGTGATGTTGGAGATGGCGGTCCTCCCACAATTATTGATGTACAGGAGTCCTACTCAGCGGTCGAAGGTATGCGCCCCCCCTACTTTCTCTTCCTATCATTTTGTGTAATCCTATTCCTATTTACATACACATAAGAACAAGAGTTTTGTTAGATACTTTATGGAATCAAATGCAATGGATGGTGTTTGATGCTTAAGATTTATTTGGATTAAATTTATAAGGTTTAAAAAAGTTAGGGAGCGGCACGAGTTAGCGATCGACAGAGAAGGATTTAACGATGATTAAAAGGATATCGATAAATGAAACAGATTAATATCGATTGCAAGTAAATATTTGAATAAGTGTGATTGGCAAATTGAGAGGGTTGCCATATGTTAAAGAAAAAGAGACACAAGAACACACTTTCTATTACATGAACACACTTTATTTATATGAATTCAGTAAATTCTTACGTACACATGTCGCCATAGTGTTAAAGAAATAGATCCTCGGACAGGCCTTTAAACTTAAAGGCGGAAGTAAGCCGACTAACAATGTATATATTTTTGATCAGCAAACCTAACGTAGTTTTTATTATAGAACGTTCAAATTGAGTTTGTGGTAGTTGGGCAACAGATTTATTTTAGTCAATAGAAATACGAAATAAACTATATATGTATGTGTTATTTTAATGTAATGTTTGCATCTTGTTGTTTTCCCCCCACCCCCCGTATTTCCATTTAAATGTAGACTCAACGGCATACCTTACGGTTGGTATTGAGGGTAGTCCGGCGCCGACATTTAAATTCTACAAGGGTGTCACTGAGATCATTGAAGGTGGACGATACAAGTTCCTTACAGATGGTCAAACCAACACAATTACACTGTGTATGCGTAAGTGCAAGCCGAACGATGAGGGCAAATATAAGGTGGTCGTATCAAATATACACGGCGAGGACTCAGCCGAAATGCAGTTATATGTGTCAGATTCAAGTGGCATGGATTTCCGTGCGATGCTCAAAAAACGTCGTTATCAAAAATGGGACAAAGAAGAACAGGACCCCAATTGGGGTGATCTTAAAGAGACCGAAAAACCATTGCCCGCTTTGAAGAAAGTCGAAAGGGTAAGGAAGAATGCGTATTGTCACTACGTTTATATTATATTGTCATTTGCTTTCAAAATCAAAACGTATTATAATAATATATTTAAACTAGTACAACGCTAATAATTCCATAAAAAGTGGTCTGCAACAACAACTTGATTCCTGAGAAGCATTTCTTAAACGGGTTTTCATATTCACTTAATAATTGATCAATCTACTAAACGTCTGTCATACTATTTATATATTTCTTCGTTAACTTTGTGACTTTGATGATCCATTTGGTTAATGTGTAGATTTGTCAGTTTGTCATTATATAATAATATAATATTCAATTGATTCAAGTTATTTATTGTTCAAGTTTTACTAACTAATAACTAAATTGCAATTAAAAATGTTATAGATTAGGGCTGGCTAGCATCAGAGGAGAGGGATCAATTTATATAGGAACTATATATCTCTTTCAAGTTCAAATATTCAATAATTTCTTCCATAACTCTACTACATATTTATTATGTGTGTGTATAATGCAATTCAGGCACCATCATTACGTAGACCATCCCTTGCTGAGCTGATCCCCGATTGGCCGACGTTGCATCCGTTTCGACGTGAAGAGGTGCGCACGTTCTATTTCGATATAATTTATATATCTTTTAATTCTATCTATTTCTATCTATCTATATAACCAAATATGATATTTAATAATGCTCTTCATCAGTTTTTCCAATCGAAGAGAATCTTTCAATTTTTGGTTTGTTTTTTCGTTTTGAAATTTTTGTTGACCTGCAAATGGCTCAATCCGAATTATATATCTTTATTAAAGATATATATGAACTAAACAGTATGTATTGTGAACTATAAAATGGTTTCTCTTTATTATATTTATATTATTGGTTTGAATTTTGATTCATTTCACATGAATACATAACATAACGACGAATAATTGTTCGTTTAATTTCGTAATACGATATTACTAGACGTTCCAGCAATAGGTTGTGTTTATTTATCATCAATAGACAATGGTTTGATATTCTTACACTATACCTTATACATTTTACCACGCAATCAATTGCATTTCAGACTGAATGTATTGATATTTAAAATGTGTGTAATGTTTTGTAATCTAAATGTGCGCGTAGTTTGTTTCTATGACTAACCATTCAAATGTCAAAGTGTCTGATATATTTTGAAGCTCTGCAGATAGGTACGCATACTAAAGCTACAAAGATTTGCTATTAATTGATTTTTGTTTTATCAATTTTACTATCAAACTAAATCGTAAGGCTGCAAACCTATTTACCAATCTTTTAAAAAGAAATACAAATAATTAAAATAAATATAAACCTAAGGAATTTTTGCCATTTATAGGTTAGGCATTTCAAAATCACTTAAAATATATGAACATGTTCAGAATTTATAAGAAATATCATTATATATCTTGTATAGAATTGGCTCGCGTACTTCGAAGTACTTCTAAAGATCAAATTCGGTGTTATACGATCTAAAGTTCACTTTAAAATACTTTTCGACTATAGATCGAACCGAAACATAGGTCGAATAGGTCGCTCAATCACTTAAAATATATTAACATGTTCAGAACTTATAAGAAAAATCATTATATTCCTTGAATAGACTTGGCCCGCGTATAACAAGTACTTCTAAAGATCGAACACGATGTTATACAATCTAAAGTTCAGTTTTCATACTCTTAGAACATAGGTCGAACCGAAACATAGGTCGACTTATTCGACTTCAAAGTACTTAAAATATATTAACATGTTCAGAACTAATAAGAAATATTATATACCTTGAATAAACTTGGCTCGCGTGTAAGAAATACTTCAGTTCACTTTTATAAAGTTCACTTTTTATACTCTTAAAACATAGGTCGAACCGAAACATAGGTCGAATAGGTCGCTCGACTGTTGCTCTGGTTATAAATGGAATTTTTGTATAATTTTTAGTGTCTTCTCTTCCTAATCTTAACTATTGTTATACACATAAATGAATAATTCATATTTCAAGTCTTCAAATTAATTGTTTGTTAAAAGAAACAGACTAGAAGGTTTATAGTTTTGATAAACTATACTATACTATAGGTTTGCAGCCATAAATTAATAACCATTATCAAGCTTTCTAATTACAAGTATAATAATATGAAAATGATATAATAAAATTAATAATAATAATAGTATAACATAGATACATATGTACATACATATATGCTATAAATGTATGTGTACTATGAATTATTTACGAAAGGGTTTTTTTATCGTATATGAAACTTATTATTATTTGCCGTCTTTACCCATTTTTGACAACGCATCTCAATATATTTATATATACAAATATATATAAATTATGTATATGTATATACATACATATATATCAATGACAAATGAGCACAGAAAGTGGAGTCATTCCTAAGTCCATTGATCGACCAATTTGCTAAGGAGGGCAAGGACAAAAAGGTTGTCTTCGAGGCACGATTCAGCAAGCCCAATTGTAAACCAAAGTGGTTATTCCGTAAAGATGTAAGTAACAAGTTAACACTAATTAAATACTCTATATATGTGCACAGAGAAAATGAAAAGCAAAAAAAGATTTTAAAATGTTAAAATTACATATAAAAAATATATTTACTTTGTGGTGAACAAGAGTTTTGTTAGACGGAAACTTCAACGATTGTAGACAGCTTTAAATTATTAAAGACAGCTTCTTCTAATTTAATCTTTTGCCTTAAATCAAAGCTCTATATTTGTAGAATATGTGTGCAAATAAATATTTCGATACGATGTATAGTTTTTCTTGAAAACGCATTCAAAAACTAGCCTAAAAAGCTGGAGATCGGGTGTCAATATTAAATTTTACCCATACTTTATAAATTTGTGCGATTTTCTTTTCTCTGTGTATCGTATATATAGAAATATATTTCTGTAAATAATTTGCACAATTTAAATAATTAATTTCGGGGTGCGGGGTTAATTAGGAGGTTTTCACAGGCAGCAAATTTAAGTTCAAGCAGGAAAATGAAACTTATCAATTGATAATAACTGGACCCAAAGTCGAGGATACAGGAAAATATACCATTGAAATTGGTGGTGTCTCAAGCACTGCATTCCTCAATGTGGAGGAGGCCGATCCAACATATACGTTTACCAAGCCTCTCAAGAAGAAACTGGACGGCTTTACCAGACATGAGACTACACTTGAATGTTCTGTTAGCAGTAGCATGGCAAATGTACATTGGTTTAAGGATAATACAAAGCTTGAATCGGATGATCCACGTTACTTGATATCCAAGGATATTAATGGCAATCTGAAGTTAATTATCAAAGAGTCTGTGCTTGAGGACTCTGGTCAATATCGTTGCCAATTGGATAAGCAACCAGATAAGACCGAATGTGCTCTTAAGGTGGTGGAGTATCCTTATAAGTTCGTGAAAGTGCTTAAGTCACAGCAGTGCATTGAAAAAGATACCATTACTCTTGCCTGTGAGATTGACGATGCTCAGGGCGATGTTCAGTGGTTCCGCAATGATGAGGAAATCAAGCCCGACAAGCGTATACAGGTCATCAAGGATGGTCGCAAACGCAAGCTGGTTATTAAGGACTGCAAGGTAACCGATGCTGGACAATTTAAATGCACAACAAATGCTGATAAAACCGATGCAGAAATCATCATCAACTGTAATTATTCAACGCATAATCAATGCAATGCAGTTCCGTTCTAACTATCATATCATTTATTCACAGATCAAAACCGCTTCAACAAGAAACTCAAGGACACCGATGCAGTTGAGCGCGAGAAACTGGTCTTGGATGTTGAACTACAAGACCAGACAGCACCCTGTGACTGGAAGTTCAATGGAGAGCCGATTGTGCCATCCGATAGAATTGAGATCAAAAATCTTGGTGGTGGCAAGCATCAGTTAGTGTTCAATAGCCTCGATCTAACAGATCAGGGTGACATTACCTGCGAATCTGGACAGCTTACCTCAACCTGCAAGCTCTCGGTTCGCAAAGGTGAAAGCCGACCCAATATTGACTGCCCCGATGACTTTGCCGGCCCCATAAGTGCGCCAGTTATTGTTGAGGTGCCATACAAAGGTAGCGTAAAGTAGTGTAGTATTTATTTATATATATTTTAACTAACTGTCAGTACTACCTATATAATTAACTTGTTATATGACTAACTTATTGACTACCTCAGTGAACTATCGCGTGGTTATTAATCGTCCATCTTCGAATACAGAGTGTAGACTGTGCAAATAAGACGACTAAGGAACTATCAAGCACATGCTCTGTACAGCCTTGGTATGGATGAGTAGGAAACAGCTGCAACTAGATAATGCAGTTCGTTAACTCCTCTGTTGCTCTGTTTCTGTTTCATTAAGGAGAAGGCTAGGAAGGTGCTTTCAAGTACCAAAGGCCGACTCTAATGTGGAAGATCTCTTTTACTAATAAAAACATATTAGCTGACTCAAGCAAGCTGACCTGCAAGCTGAACGTGATCGAGCCGAGTCGTTTTAGTTAGCTTTTATTTTCCTTTCCCCTTCCTCTTATATATTTCTTTACTTCCTCTTATCTTTAGCTGTCTTTTTTTTCGCCCTCACATATGCATTTAAAACTGGATCTACCCAAGCACGCGAATTCAATTTATATTTTGTTAGCTGAGCCAGCATATACTTGCAGCACCCTTATATAGTGGAACCCCCCATATCTCTCAGAAGAAGCCTAGCCGGATTTATCGCGTGCAGTGCAGCAGAGTATTGACCATCCGCTGCTAACGAAATACACTGGTTATTTCTTCGTAAAATGCTACAGAAAATAATTTGTGGTCAATATCGGTTCGATTTCTGCATCATATTTTTGCCAAACACAACAAGAACACTTGTCGAAAGACAAGGAGCGGGCTTGAATGTACAATTGTTTCACGAAGTAACCAACTTCGACCATCAGCATTGGTGATCGAAGGCAGTTTCATCTCCACACTGCTAGAACTCGTTGGGAATTCTAATGGTGCCGAGGTGGAAACCGATTCAATAAACCAAGCTTGTCCCTTTCTGTTGGGTTTGGACTCAGTACTGCATAGAGTTCTTCTGCGAGAATTCCTGATTGCAGTTGCACTTAGTTAAAAGGTGCATAAAGCTCTATTGGTGTAGAGCATTGTCCGGTGTGTCTACCGTTATTTGTAATAATAATAATATTAATAATAATATTTTACTAATAATACTAACTATTTGTGCTGTATTTGATACTTAATATGAAAAACCTTTCACTTTTTCTATTTAATTTGTAGTTAGTGGCACAAGACAAACTCCAGTTGAGGCTAAGCTCATCAAGGACGGCAAACCTTTGCCCGTCAAGGACGTTGAGGTAGCAGTAACCGATGACAAAGTCACGTTTAAGCTTAAGAAGCCATCTCGTGAATTGTCGGGTCCGTATCAAATAAAGATCAGTAACGGACAAGGTGAAGATACTAAGGATGTGAACATCATATGCCAGGATGTGCCACAGCCACCGCGGGATGTTGATGTAATTAACGTTTATCAAACATCGTGTGAGGTTAAATTTAAGGCTTCCGAAGATGATGGCGGAAGTCCGATAACAAAATATGTAATTGAGCGACAAGATTTAAGCAAAAAACAGGGCTGGGAGCCTATCGCTGAGGTTCTGCCAGCTGAGCCATTACTCAAGAAGATTGAGGACTTGGTACCAAAGAAACAGTACAGATTCCGTATTCGTGCTGTCAATAAATTAGGTCCTTCTGATCCGGCCACCTTTAAGAACACAATTCTTGCCAAAGACCCATGGGATGAGCCGGGCAAGCCCACAAATGTTGACCTTACCGATTGGGATAGGGATCATGCTGATTTGAAGTGGGACGCACCAGAGTCCGATGGTGGCGATGCCATAACCTCCTACATTGTTGAGTATAAAGAGAAGTTCTCAAACGATTGGGTGGCTGGCAAAGAGGTACCCGGCGATGCACGGACTGCAACCGTTGATAATCTTAAAGAAGGCCAGCAGTACGAATTTCGAGTCCGTGCTGTTAATCGAGCTGGACCTGGCGAACCAAGCGATAAGACAAAGTCTATTATTGCCAAGTGTCGTTTCGTCAAGCCCTTCCTTGTTGGCGATGGCCTCAAGAATATTACTGTGAAAAAGGGACAGACCGTACGCTATGACATTAAGTACGATGGTGAACCGGAGCCAACAGCAAGCTGGCATAAGGCTGGTGAACCCCTCAAGTTTGACAATCAACGCATTTGTCTAGAGCAACTCGAGCGCAATTCCTCAATCACAATCAAGAAGTCTGTGCGTAAGGATACGGGCAAATATAAATTAGTTCTGACAAATAGTTCAGGCACCATTGAGTCAGAAGCTCAGGTTATTGTTCTCGATCGTCCACTGCCGCCCGGTGGTCCCTTTGAGCCAGACGAGGTGCGTGCTCATCACATCAAAATGAAGTGGAAACGTCCCGAAGATGATGGTGGTTGCGAGATCACCGGATACGCTTTGGAGCGCATGGATGAAGAGACTGGCCGCTGGATACCTGCCGGCGAGGTTGGACCCGATGAAACGTCGTTTGATTTCAAGGGTCTGACTCCAAATAAGAAATACAAATTCCGTGTGAAGGCAATTAACAAAGAAGGCGAATCGGAGCCATTGGAAACATCAGATACTATATTGGCCAAGAATCCCTATGATCCACCCAGTCCTCCAAGTCAACCAGTTATTGATGACTATGACAATAAGAGTGTCACGCTCAAATGGAAGAGACCACCATCAGATGGTGGACGTCCTATAACCCATTATGTTGTCGAAGTGAAAGATAAGTTTTCACCAACTTGGAATGAGGTGACAAAGACAGAGGATGCCACACCTGAATGCAAAGTGGAAGGCCTTAAAGAGAAGATGGTCTATCAATTCAGGGTGAGGGCGGTCAATAAGGCAGGACCCTCCGAACCTTCTCAACCCACTGACAATCATCTTTGCAAGCATAAGAACCGTAAGTCACTTTGCTATTCATGTTTCTATTTCTATTACAGAATAATCTATATTTACTTTGCTTTGGCTTAACATACTCACAAGAGATTTTTTTCCAGTGCATCATACATCATTTGAATAGAATACAAGGTTACCTTTGGCATGCCAAACCCTTACCTTTCTTATATCTTATAGATTTGATAACCTTTCACTTTACTTTCGGGTATCCGCAGGTTACCTTGTATTCTTCTCTCTACTCTCCTTGCAGAGCGTATATATTTTGTTTTATTTTTATTTCCTCTTTTGTTTTTGTACCATGTGCAATGTCAGTTAATTAATAAAATAGCTTACTGCTTTCATGTAAGTTATTAGTTTCACAGCAAATCGTATCAGCTTCTAACGCTTCCAACGCTTTTATTATGTACGTACGCAAATTGCCTTCAGCTTTGGATTTGATCGACATTGTTCTCTAAACTGATGATCTCTATATATATATATTGCTTTAGTTAAACCACAAATTGATAGATCGACGTTTAAGCGTATAACTCTCAAGAGTGGGCGTACACATAAATGGTCAGTAGATGTAACGGGCGAACCTATACCTGAACTCCATTGGAGCTGGCGTGATGATATTCCACTTACAACGGGTGATCGCATTAGCATTGAGAACGTTGACTATCACACAGACTTTGTGATTAGCAATGTGAAGCGCCAAGACAGTGGCTTCTACACTTTGAAGGCCGAGAATCGCAATGGAGTTGATCGGGAAACGGTCGAGTTGGTCGTTCTGGGTAAGCCAAGTACACCCAAGGGTCCACTTGCAGTTAGCGATGTTACCGCAACGGGATGCAAGCTGCAATGGAAGAAACCAGAAGATGATGGTGGTGTACCAATCAAAGAGTATGTTGTCGAAAAGATGGACACAGCAACTGGTAAATGGGTTCGGGTTGGTCGTTCGCCTGGCGAGAAGGAGCCACCTAGTTTCGATGTAACCGGTTTGAATCCTGGTTCCGAATATATGTTCCGTGTTTCGGCTGTCAATGAAGAAGGCGAATCTGAGCCACTTACAACACTGGTCGGTGTTGTGGCTAAGGATCCATTCGAAGAACCCAACAAGCCCGGTACTCCCGAGGTGACGGATTATGACAATCAAAGCGTTAGCTTGAAGTGGACGCCACCAAATAACGATGGAGGTGCTCCCATACAGAAGTATATTATTGAGAAGAAGGATAAGAATAAACCGGAATGGGAAAAGGCATTGGAAATACCCGGCGATCAACTGGAAGCAACTGTTGCTGGTCTTCAGGAATATGGGGAGTATCAGTTCCGTGTTATTGCTGTCAACAAGGCAGGACCATCTGCGCCGTCAGACGCCAGTCTATCACAGGTTGTCAAGTACAAGAAATGTAAGTATGATTCGTCTTGAACCTGATTAAATTCTTTATTAATGCAATATTTCTTTATTGTACAGTGAAACCACGTATTGACAGGACCAATTTGAAGCCACTCTTGATTCGCGCTGGCAAGCCTATTAAATACGACGTGAACGTACGTGGTGAACCAGTTCCTACAATCATCTGGTATCAAAACGATAAGGAACTGCAAGTTGATACCCTGCCAAGTAATGTGGAAATTAAAAATATTCCACACAACACAAAGATATCAATTGTTGATACACTGCGCAAACATACGGGTACTTATAAGATCCGTGCCGTGAATGAGCACGGTGAGGATGAGGCAACCGTGGAAGTAAATGTTCTCGGACCTCCCGGTAAGCCAAAGGGTCCCCTTGCCGTCAAGGATGTAACCAAGGATTCCTGCAAATTATCGTGGAAAAAGCCCGAGGACGATGGAGGTAAACCAATTACGGCTTACCAGGTTGAAAAGTTCGATAAGAAGCAAGGTCGCTGGGTACCAGTCGGTCGCACATCAGGCAACGATACCGAATTTGATGTTAAGGGTCTTCAGGAAGGCCACGAGTATCAATTCCGTGTTAAGGCCATTAACGAGGAGGGAGAATCCGAACCGTTGGAAACCGATGGCAGCATACTAGCCAAGAATCCATACGATGCTGCCAGTAAGCCTGGCACGCCCAAAATCGATGATTACAACGAGCATATGGTTAAGCTCAAATGGGAACCGCCCAAGGACGATGGCGGTGCTCCAATTACAGGCTATATCATTGAGAAGAAAGATAAATTCTCTCCCATTTGGGATGAAGTGCTCACAACAAATGTAAGTACTTGTTATATCAATTATTAACTTGTAGAGCAATTAATCCATAAGAAAGCACGTATTATAAGTTATATTTATTTATATAATTGTATATACTTGTAGGTTCCAACACCTGAAGCAACTGTTGAGGGTTTGACTGAAGGAAATGTGTATCAATTCCGCGTGCGAGCCATTAATAAGGCAGGACCTAGTGATCCCAGCGACGCAACGGAACCGCATTTAGCAAAGGCTAGAAATCGTAAGAACTCCTACAAATTATTAAACAAAACAAAACGAACAGCTTGTAACGCATATTGTAATATTTATTGATTTTTATATTTTTTTATAGAAATGCTTATTGTGTTTATGTTAAGCCAAATGATCAAGTAGTGTGTGCTTCTAATGCTTATTTTATTTATGTTTCTTAACAAATCCTTCGGCCAATGAAGACAGTCAGAAAAAGAGAAACACAGCAGAAGGTGTTATTTGATATATATAGTATAGATAGCAACAGCATCAATATCCGAGTTTGTTTGCAGGCTTCTTACAATGGAAGTCCCTCTTAGGCTGCTATAACTTCAAGAGGTTCAAGTAGAAAATAAAGCTGAGTAAGAAAATCCAGTAAAGAAACCAAGCGGAGCTGACGAGGTCGGGTTTTTATATCCACCTAAGTAAGTAAATAAGAATTCAGTGAAAATCCTCAAGGGGTTACTTACAGCTTACAGCACCTTCTTGGGGTTAACGAAAGGTTGATAACGGATTGTTATGTCCACCCAAGTAGGTAAGTCAGTAAGAACCCAGTGGGACTACTTACAGCTCCAACTGTAGGCCAGGCAAGCACCTTCCTGGGGTTAACGAGATAAGGTCGATAACGGGTTCTTATGTCCACCTAAGTAAGTCAGTAAGAATTCAGTGAAAATCCTTAAGGGGTTACTTACAGCTCCAACTGTAGACCAGGCAAGCACCTTCCTGGGATCAGATCGTGCAGTCCAGGCATAATAACTGATTTCCTTAGAATAAAAATAAAGTTTTAATCATCAAATTTGTTTGCTTCAACATGTGCTAAGTCCTGCAAATTGGTTAGTCAACAAAGAAGTCCGTCAGGGAGTGAGGAATGTGTTTTCAAATTGGTCGAAGGGTACTCTGTAGTCGGACATGCTCGCCTATAGCTTTTGTTGCATTTTGCTGTATTTCTAAAAATGATATGTATGTTTTGAAACACCTTTCCTTAGTTAAACCCACAATAAATCGGGAGAAGATGAAGCCAATCAAGGTGCGAGCTGGTCAAACGGTTAAGTTTGATGTGGATGTTAAGGGAGAACCTGCACCCACACTAACTTGGTTCTTCAAAGAGAAGGAAATTACACCGAGTGGTCAGGCACGTTTGGACAACGAGGATTATAATACCAAGCTTACATTGTTGGATACAACGCGAAAGGAGACCGGCATTTACAAGCTGAAGGCCGAGAACATCAATGGCGTGGATGAAGCTGAGGTAGAAGTCATAATATTAGACAAGCCAGGGAAACCAGAAGGACCGCTCGAGGTATCAGATATCCATAAGGAAGGCTGTAAACTCAAGTGGAAGAAACCAAAGGACGATGGCGGTATTCCCATTGTGGGTTATGTAGTTGAAAAAATGGACACGGCCACGGGTAAATGGGTACCAGCCGGATCTGTTGATCCAGAGAAGACTGAGATTGATGTCAAGGGTCTGGATCCAAACCATCGCTATCAGTTCCGTGTGAAAGCCGTTAACGAGGAAGGTGAATCGGAACCGCTGGAAACTGACTCGGCGATTACAGCTAAGAATCCATTTGATGTGTCTGCACCACCCGGACTACCAGAACTGGAAGATTGGGACGAGCATCATGTTAAACTGAAATGGGAACCCCCCATTCGTGATGGCGGTGCACCAATTGAGAACTATATCATTGAAGTTATGGATAAGGATTCTGGCGTATTTGTCAAAGCCGCTGAAAGCAATGGACCGGTCTGTAAGGGTGTTGTTAAAAAACTGGAGGAAGGTCAGCAGTATAAGTTCCGTATACGTGCTGTTAATAAAGCGGGTCCCTCTGAGCCATCAGAGCAAACCAATTGGCATACAGCTAAGCCACGTTTCCGTAAGTTATTTTATTATCTCATATTATAATCGATCGATATTTATATTTATCTTATGTCAAACAGTCAAACCCCATATCGACCGAACGAACCTTGTGCCTGTTGTTGTGAAAACAGGTCTGTCCATCAGTCTTGATATTAACATTAAAGGTGAACCCGCTCCAAAGGTGGAGTGGATATTTAATGGAGCACCCGTTGT
This sequence comes from Zaprionus vittiger, assembly GCA_018904025.1. Taxonomy (NCBI): domain Eukaryota; kingdom Metazoa; phylum Arthropoda; class Insecta; order Diptera; family Drosophilidae; genus Zaprionus; species Zaprionus vittiger. The sequence continues at coordinate 98,004 of JAEIFQ010000850.1, read as the reverse complement.
CAGCGATGAGGAAGGCATTAAAATCGACAACGTTGATTATAATACGAAGTTCTTTGTTATGCGAGCCAAACGACCACAAAGTGGCAAATATACCATAAAGGCCACGAATGAAGTTGGTGAAGATGTGGCGGAGCTGGAGGTGACCGTGCTGGGCAAGCCAGGCAAGCCGAAGGGTCCGTTGCTCGTTAACGACATCACCAAGCACAGTTGCAAACTGAAATGGGAAAAGCCCGAGGATGATGGAGGTGCACCCATTGATTATTATGAAATTGAGAAGCTCGATCCGCACACAGGTCAGTGGCTGCCGTGCGGAAAGAGTTCAGAGCCTGAGGCAAAGGTAGTTGGTCTGCACGAGGGTAAACAGTATAAATTCCGTGTTCGTGCTGTCAACAAGGAAGGTGAATCCGAGGATCTTGAAACAGAGAAGCCAATTATTGCGAAAAATCCATTCGACGAGCCGGATAAGCCAGGACGACCAGAGCCAACTAATTGGGATAAAGATTTCGTTGATTTGGCCTGGGATCCACCAAAGAGCGATGGTGGTGCCCCCATACAAAAATATGTTATCCAAATGCGTGACAAATCTGGTAGAGCTTGGGTTGATGCTGCCACAGTGCCTGGTGACAAGACCCAGGGAACTGTGACTGGCGTGGAGGAGGGACACGAGTACGAATTCCGTATTGTGGCCATTAACAAGGCAGGTCCCAGTGAACCCAGTGATGTATCCAAGGGTGTGGTAGCCAAGCCTCGCTTCCTCAAGCCACACATCGATCGCAAGAATTTGCAAAAGAAAATAATGCGCAGTGGCCAAATGCTGCATATGGAGGCAGCTGTTAAGGCCGAGCCACCAGCGAACATTAAGTGGACTTATAATGGTGCAGAGATCACAAACAGTGACAAGATTAAAATTGAAAATGAGGATTACAAGACAACGTTTATAATGCCAAAGGTACGTCGCGCTGATCGGGGTACATATGTTGTGACAGCCAAAAATGATTCTGGCACTGATACCGTCGAAGTGGAGCTGGAGGTATTGTGCAAGCCAAGCAAGCCAAAGGGCCCACTGGCTGTATCCGATGTCAAGGCTGAGAGTGTCCATCTGAAGTGGGATAAGCCCGACGATGATGGTGGTGAACCAATCGAACATTATGTCGTTGAGCGTATGGATACGGAAACAGGTCGCTGGGTGCCAGTGCTTACCACGAAAACTCCAGAGGCTGATGTGACTGGACTTACCGAGGGCAAAGAGTATCTGTTCCGTGTTAAAGCTGTTAACAGTGAGGGAGAGTCGGAGCCTTTGACCACAGACACGCCAATTACCGCTAAGAATCCCTATGATGCCGCGGATACACCTGGTAAACCACAACTCCAGGACTGGTCTGCGAATCATGCTGATCTCAAGTGGCGGGCACCTGACGATGATGGTGGTGCCCCAATTACCGGCTATATTGTCGAGAAGAAGGATAACAAGACAAACAAATGGCAAAAGGTACTCGAAACGAATACACCTGATTGCAAAGCCCGCGTTAACGACCTTGTCGAGGGCACCAAATATCAATTCCGCGTGAAAGCCGTCAATAAGGCCGGTCAAAGTAAACCATCTGAGCCGTCTGATCAACTGACAGCTAAGGATCGTTTCAGCCCACCGAAAATTGATAGAACCAATATTAAGGATATAACTATCAAAGCTGGCCAGAATATTCGTTACGATATCAAGGTTTCTGGCGAGCCAGCTCCAACCAAGACCTGGTTCCACAACAAGGCACGTATTGAGGATGATAACTACAATATAGAGACAGAGTCGCATCGCACGAAGCTCACTGTACCATATGCCAAACGTTTGCATACCGGCACATACACACTCAAGGCCGAAAACGAATCCGGACACGATGAGGCTTCATTCGAAGTGACCGTACTTGATAAGCCATCGCCACCAGAGGGTCCCCTGCGAGTCACTGACGTACACAAGGAGGGTTGCAAGCTCAAATGGAATCCTCCGCTAGACGACGGTGGCCTGCCCATTGAACATTATGTTGTTGAGAAAATGGATGTAGCCACTGGCCGCTGGTTACCTTCTGGCCGCTTCAAGGAGCCGTTTGCCGAGCTTAACAATCTCGAGCCCGGCAATGAATACAAATTCCGTGTACTGGCTGTCAATACAGAAGGGGAGTCAGAGCCATTGAATGGTGAGCAAACAATAGTTGCCAAAAATCCATTTGATGAACCTGGCAAACCCGGCACCCCGGAGCCCGTCGATTGGGATAAGGATCGTGTGGATTTGGTATGGCGACCGCCGCACAATGACGGTGGCTCTCCCATTACAGGATATGTGATTGAGAAACGCGAGAAGGGCACTGACAAATGGCTGAAGGGTGCCGAAATTTCAGCACCCACATTAAAGGATGAGTGCAAAGCAACCGTTCCAAACTTGGATGAGAATTGCGAATATGAGTTCCGCGTTAGGGCAATCAATGCAGCTGGTCCTGGCGAGCCTTCAGATGCAAGTAAATCAATAATCACAAAGCCAAGAAAATGTAAGTAACATGATCATAATCCAAAATCCATATCTATATATTCTAATACTTATTCAATACTTACAGTGGCTCCCAAAATTGATCGCAGAAATATACGTACCTATAACTTTAAGGCTGGTGAACCTATATTTTTGGATGTCAATGTTACTGGAGAGCCAGCTCCTGAAATCAGTTGGACCCAGAACGGTAAAACCGTCTATCCCTCATCCGATAGTCGCATTGAGAACGTACCCTACAATACCAAGTATATCAACAATAATCCATCGAGAAAGGACACTGGACTTTACAAGATTGTTGCACACAATCTCTACGGGCAAGATCAAGTTGAATTCCAAATCAACATTATAAGTAAGATATGAGAAGTTCCCTATATATACGTAATACCTAACTATACTATATATAATTATAGCTAAGCCCGGTCAACCAGAAGGACCATTGGAAGTATCCGATATTAGCAAAGACGGCTGCAAACTTAAATGGAAGAAGCCGAAAGATGACGGTGGCGAGCCAATTGATCATTATTTGGTAGAGAAATTCGATCCGGATACTGGTGTTTGGTTGCCATGTGGTAAAAGCGATGTGCCTGAAGTCACTGTCGATGGATTGATTCCTGGTCATGAGTATAAGTTCCGTGTGAAGGCAGTCAACAAGGAGGGTGAATCTGAACCGCTCGAAACATTGGGTTCTATCATTGCAAAGGATCCCTTCAGTAAGTTCACTAATTCATTACTAATTCCCACTTGAATTCTGTACTAATTATGAATTCTATACCCAATCAATTTAAAGCTGCACCCACGAAGCCGGGAGCACCTGAACCCACAGACTGGACGGCCAACAAAGTAGAACTAGCTTGGTCCGAGCCCGCAAGTGATGGCGGCTCGCCCATTACTGGTTATATTATTGAGGTCAAGGATAAGTATAGCCCACTTTGGGAGAAGGCATTGGAAACCGACTCGCCAACACCTGTTGCCACTGTGAACGGTCTGATTGAGGGCAATGAATACCAGTTCCGCGTGATTGCTACCAACAAGGGTGGCCAATCGGAGCCCTCAGAGCCAAGTAAAACATTTATTGCCAAGCCTCGTTATCTGGCACCAAAGATCGATCGCAGAAATCTACGTGACATGACTTTATCCGCGGGTACAGCACTTAAGCTGGAAGCCATTATCACTGGCGAACCTGCACCAAAGGTGGAGTGGAAGTTCTCGAACTATCCATTGCATGCTGGCAAGAATGTGGTAATCGAAACACCAGACTATTACACCAAGCTGGTTATACGGCCAACACAACGCTCTGATTCTGGTGAATACCTGGTAACTGCCACGAATAGTTCCGGTAAAGATAGTGTACTTATTAACGTCAATATAACGGATAAACCGACGCCACCAAATGGACCACTACAGATATCTGATGTGCACAAAGAAGGTTGCCATCTCAAGTGGAAGAGACCGAATGATGATGGCGGCACTCCAATAGAATACTTCCAGATTGATAAACTGGATCCAGAGACTGGATGCTGGTTACCCTGCGCCCGTTCTGCAGAACCTCAAGCTGATATTACGGGCTTAACGCCTGGCAATGAATATAAATTCCGCGTTTCGGCAGTGAATGCTGAGGGCGAATCCGCACCTTTAGTGGGCGAGGAGTCAATAATAGCCAAAAATCCATTCGATGAGCCTGGCAAGCCGGAGAATTTGCGACCAACGGATTGGGATAAGGATCATATTGATTTAGCCTGGACTCCACCACTTAATGATGGCGGTTCACCCATAACAGGTTACTTGATTGAAAAGAAAGACAAGTACGGACAATGGGACAAAGCGCTGGAAGTGCCTGCAGATATGTGTAAGGCAACCATACCTGATCTGACCGAGGGTCAAGTATACGAGTTCCGTGTAAGCGCTATTAACGCTGCCGGCGTCGGTGAACCTTCTGACGCAACGGCACCAATTACGGCTAAAGCACGTAACCAGGCGCCCATCATTGATCGCTCCAATTTAATAGAGGTACGTATTAAGGCCGGACAAGCATTTACCTTCGACTGTAAGGTTTCCGGAGAGCCTGCACCGAAAACAAAGTGGCTTCTCAATAAGAAGGAACTCTACACGAAAGACAACATTAAAGTCAAACACGTCGATTACAATACTAAACTGAAGGTCACAAATGCTACACGTTCCGACTCCGGTCTGTATGTAGTACATGCGGAGAATGCAAATGGCGAGGATACGGCCAATGTGAAGGTGACAGTGATTGACAAACCCTCGCCACCAAATGGTCCTCTAAAGGTGGAAGATGTACATGCCGATGGTTGTACGCTCAAGTGGAATCCACCTGACGATGATGGCGGCCAACCCATTGAGAACTATGTGGTGGAGAAAATGGATGAGGCTACTGGACGTTGGGTACCCGCTGGTGAAACAGATGGATCTACCACAAGTCTTCAGGTTAAAGGCCTTACTCCGGGACATAAATATAAGTTCCGTGTGCGTGCTAAGAACCGACAGGGAAGCTCGGACCCATTGACTACACCACATTCAACTGAAGCTAAAAATCCATACGATGAACCCACTAAACCGGGTACTCCAACAATCGAAGACTTTGATAAGGACTTCGTGGATTTGGCTTGGGCACGACCCGAAAGTGATGGTGGCTCGCCCATTACCGGTTATGTTATTGAAAAGCGTGATAAATACAGTCCTGATTGGGAGAAATGCGCCGAAGTGGAGGGCGATGTGACCAAGGGTCATGTACCAGATCTTATTGAGGGTGTTAAATACGAATTCCGTGTACGGGCTGTGAATAAGGCAGGTCCCGGTATTCCAAGTGATGCAACACCAGCTCATGTGGCACGTGCCAAGAATTTGGCACCGATAATCGACAAGAATGCCATGTCAGACATCAAAATACGAGCTGGTCAAATTATCGAGTTCGATGTACCCGTACAAGGTGAACCGATACCCAATAAGGAATGGAGTTGTAATGATAACATGGTTGTTAATACGGATCGCGTAAAGATCTCCAACAATGATGAACGCACTAAATTACGTATACTTGATGCTAAACGCTCAGATACTGGTGTTTATACGCTTGTTGCTCGTAATAAGAACGGCGTTGATAAGCATCAAGTGAAGGTTACTGTGCTGGATGTGCCTACGGCTCCAGAAGGACCGATACGAGGCGATGGAGTTACTAAGAATTCGATAACTTTGAGCTGGCGACCTCCCAAGGACGACGGTGGTTCAGAAATAACCCACTACGTTGTCGAGAAGATGGATAATGAGGCAATGCGCTGGATTCCAGTGGGAGAATCCTCATCGCCGGAGATCAGAGCCGATAATCTAATCGAAAACCATGACTATAGTTTTAGAGTTCGTGCTGTCAACAAACAGGGACAGTCGCAACCGTTACTGACATCACAACCCATTACTGCCAAGGATCCATACTCGCATCCGGATAAACCCGGACAACCGCAAGCCGTTGATTGGGGTAAGGACTTTGTTGACTTGGAATGGGCAGCACCTAAACGCGATGGTGGTGCGCCAATTACGTCATACATTGTCGAGAAGCGCCCTAAGTTTGGACAGTGGGAACAGGTTGCTGCAGTACCTGGAGACGAACGCAAGGCACATATACCTAACTTAACAGATGGTGGAGAATATGAGTTCCGCATTATTGCTGTTAATCGTGGCGGACAAAGTGATCCCTCGGATCCCTCGGCAACGATTATATGCAAGCCACGCTTCCTGGCACCTTACTTTGACAAGTCACTCCTCAACGATATCACCGTCCACGCCGGTAAGCGGTTGGGATGGACATTACCCATTGAAGCTTCACCAAAGCCCAGCATCAAATGGCTATTCAATGGCAAAGAGATTCCAACAGAGTCAAACATATTCCAGAATGAGCTTACCTTTGAAATACCTTCAGCTCAACGCAGCGATGAGGGACGCTACACGTTAATATTGAAGAACGAACATGGTAGCTTTGATGCATCTGCGCACGCTACTGTATTGGATCGCCCCTCGCCTCCAAAGGGTCCTCTGGATATCAGTAAAATTACCAGAGATGGTTGCCATCTGACCTGGCGTGTGCCAGACGATGATGGCGGCTCACCAATTCTACATTATATCATTGAGAAAATGGATCTTTCGCGCGGTACTTGGTCAGATGCTGGCATGAGTACACACCCAGTACATGATGTAGTACGCCTTGTGCATCGCAAGGAATATCTTTTCCGTGTGAAGGCGGTAAATGCTATTGGAGAATCGGAGCCACTTGAGGCGAACAAGAGTATCATTGCCAAAAATGAATTCGATGAGCCAGATGCACCAGGTAAACCCGCAATCACCGATTGGGATAGAGATCATGTCGACTTGCAGTGGGCTACCCCCAAATCTGATGGTGGTGCACCAATTAGTGGATACATTATACAGAAGAAGGAGAAGGGAAGTCCATATTGGGTTAATTCTGTACACGTACCCGCAGATAAGACTACGGCTACAGTTCCTGAGCTTGTCGAGGGACAGGAATATGAGTTCCGTGTGATTGCAGTTAACCAAGCTGGCCAATCCGAACCCTCCGAGCCATCTGATATGATAACGGCTAAGCCAAGATACTTGCCTCCGAAAATAATAACACCTTTGAATGAGGTGCGTATCAAGGCCGGCCTAATTTTGCATGTCGATGTTGATTATATTGGTGAACCAGCGCCCGAAGCGATCTGGACACATAACAATAATACACTTAAATCGAATGAGAGATCGACAATTACCGCTATTGGTCATCATTCGGTTATCCATACAGTGAATTGCCAAAGGGCCGACTCTGGTATCTACCATCTTCTTATACGCAATGATTCTGGCATCGATGAAGGTAGCTTTGAGTTGATCGTACTCGATCGTCCTGGACCCCCTGTGGGACCCATGGAATATGAGGAAATTACAGCGAACTCTGTAACAATTTCGTGGAAGCCGCCCAAGGATAATGGTGGCTCTGAAATATCAGCATATGTTATTGAGAAGCGTGATCTTACCCATGGCGGTGGCTGGGTACCGGCTGTATCGTATGTGAATGCCAAATATAATCATTCAGTCGTACCAAGACTTCTCGAAGGTACCAAATACGAGTTCCGTGTGATGGCTGAGAATTTGCAAGGTCGCTCCGATCCATTGACCTCAGACAGCCCGGTGGTGGCCAAGAATCAATACAATGTACCTGGTGTACCAGGCAAGCCGGAATTAAGCGACAGTGACAAGGACCACATTACCATCAAATGGAAACAACCCATCAGCAATGGAGGCTCGCCAATTCTGGGTTACGATATTGAGAGGCGTGATGTACAAACGGGTCGTTGGATTAAGATCAATGGCGAACCGGTGCCAACAACAGAATTCAATGATGATAGGGTTACTGCAAACCATCAATATCAGTATAGGATATCTGCGGTTAATGCTGCTGGAAATAGTAAGCCTTCAGAGCCGTCATCAACCCTTGTTGCCCGTCCCATGCGTGAGAAGCCACGTTTGCATCTGGACAATCTGTTGGGTAAACGTATCAAGGTGCGAGCCGGAGAGCCCATCAATGTCAATATACCAATATCAGGAGCACCCACACCCACAATCGAATGGAAGCGTGGTGATGCCAAACTGGAGGAAGGCAAGAGAGTGTCCTATGAAACGAACAGCGAGCGTACTAACTTCAGGATTGACGATTCGACAAGACAGGATTCCGGAAAGTACACGGTAACTGCTAAGAACGAGTTTGGTCAGGATTCGGCAGACATCGAAATAATTGTTGTCGACAAGCCAACGCCGCCTGAAGGACCTTTAGCTTATACCCAAACTGCACCAGATTACATCTCCCTTGAATGGAAGCCACCACGTGATACTGGTGGAAGTGATATAACTGGCTATGTAATAGAATACACCGAATTCGGCGTAGACGATTGGAAGCGCGCGCCTGGCTATTGTCCAAAATTAAACCACACCGTTAAAGGTCTTACCGAGGGCAAGAAATATATCTTCCGTGTGCGAGCTGAGAATATTTACGGTATATCGGAACCGCTAGAAGGTCGTCCAGTGATAACAAAGTCACCGTTCGATCCACCAGGTCCACCAACACAGCCCGATGTAGTCGCTTATACTCCAAACTCGGCATCTCTGGAATGGCATCCCCCAGATTACTGCGGTGGCAAGCCCATCTCTGGCTATATTGTGGAGCGTCGCGAGCGTGGCGGTGATTGGATCAAGTGTAATAACTATCCAACCCCCAATACGAGCTATACTGTACCTGATTTACGTGATGGTGCTAAATATGAGTTCCGTGTTATTGCTGTTAACGAAGCCGGACCCGGAACTCCGTCGAAGCCATCACTTCCCATGACCGCTGAGCTACAGCGTTATCGTCCTGATCCACCCGAACCACCAAAACCAGATCGAATTACTAAAGATAGTGTCACACTATCGTGGCGTCCTCCACGTAACGATGGCAAGTCTAGAATCAAGGGTTATCACATCGAAATGAGACCCAAAAACTCAAAGGATTGGAAGCCCGTTAATGAATTCCCCATCACTGGTACAGTCTTCACTGTGCCCAACCTCAAAGAAGGCGAGGAATATTCATTCCGCGTTATTGCCGAGAACGATGTGGGTCGTTCGGAACCGTCGAAACCATCTCATCCCATTACCATTGAAGAGCAACCCAACAAACCGTGCATGGATCTGGGCGGAGTGCGTGACATTATTTGTCGTGCCGGCGATGATTTCAGCATTCATGTACCGTTTGTGGCATTCCCCAAGCCAAGCGCCTTCTGGTATTCAAACGATGCCATATTGGATAACGATCAGAGAGTATATCAGCATCTCACGGACGACGCAGCTTCCTTTGTTGTAAAGAACTCAAAGCGCGATGACTCGGGACAATACCGTCTGCAGTTGAAAAATCCATCTGGTTTTGATACTGCCACGATCAATGTTAAGGTTTTGGATAGACCGAAACCTCCTACCAATTTGCGAGCAGATGAATTTGCTGGCGACTCATTGACACTGTACTGGAACCCGCCGCGCGACGATGGCGGCTCTCCCATTCTCAATTACATTGTGGAGAAGAAGGAAGCGCACTCCTCAACTTGGACCAAGATCAGCAGCTACTGCACAGTTCCATTTATCCGTGTACGCAATTTGAATATTGGCAAGGAGTACGACTTCCGTGTATACGCGGAGAATAAATACGGTCAATCCGAACCGGCCAGCACATCCGAGCCTATACGCGCTAGACATCCATTCGATGTACCCAATGCTCCTGGTATACCACGTGGCATTGACTCGAACGAGGATAGTATAACGATAGCATGGGCTAAGCCCAAACACGATGGTGGCTCCCCCATAACCGGATACATCATTGAGAAGCGACTCCTCAGTGAAGACAAATGGACTAAGGCTGTACACGCTCTGTGTCCCGATCTAACATGCAAGATACCAAATCTCATTGAGAACGCCGAATACGAGTTCCGCGTTGCAGCTGTTAATGCAGCTGGACAGTCGCAGTTTAGTGCCTCAAGCGATCTGATTTACTGCCGTCGTCCCCCACACGCACCAAAGATAACGTCCGATCTATCGATACGAGACATGACAGTCATTGCCGGGGAAGAGTTCCACATTACGGTGCCGTTCCATGCTAATCCTCGCCCTGTGCCCACTTGGAGTATTAACGGTCAAGATGTTGCCTCAGATGAAAGAATTCGTTTCGAAACCGATGATTATAGTTCAGTTTATTACAACAAGAGCGCGAAACGTTCAGAGACTGGTTCTTATAGCATTACATTAACAAATAGTAAGGGTTCTGACACGGCTTCGTGTCATGTGACAGTTGTAGACAGGCCCGGACCACCACAAGGACCGCTCAATGCCTATGACATTACGCCGGATACATGCACTTTGGCGTGGAAGACGCCACTCGATGACGGCGGCTCCCCCATCACCAATTATGTTGTGGAAAAATTGGACAACAGCGGAACATGGGTTAAGGTCAGTAGTTTTGTACGCAACACCCACTATGAAGTGATGGGTCTGGAACCCTTGCACAAATATCACTTCCGTGTACGGGCTGAGAACCAATACGGCTTATCTGAACCATTGGATATGCCTGAACCGATAACAGCCAAGCATCAATTCACTGTGCCTGACGAGCCCGGCCAGCCCAAGGTGATCGATTGGGATTCTGGAAATGTTACACTGACATGGACACGTCCCTCAAGCGATGGTGGCTCCCGCATACAAGGCTACCAAATCGAGTATAGAGATATTGTCAATGACTCGGCATGGAATACCTATGAGTACCTGATTAAGGATACTAAATACCAGCTATATAATCTGACAAATGGAAGTGAATACGAGTTCCGTATAAAGGCGAAGAATGCTGCTGGTTATAGCAAACCCTCACCACCTTCATTGAGATTCAAACTGAAGGGTAAATTCAATGTACCCTCGAAGCCGGGAACTCCTCAAGTTACCAAGATCGGCAAGAACTATGTGGACTTGAAGTGGGAAACTCCTCACAGCGATGGGGGCTCACGCATCACGGGATATGTTATTGAACGTCGTGATATCGGAGGTGCCGTTTGGGTTAAGTGCAATGATTATAATGTCATGGACACAGAATTCACGGTTATCAATCTGATTGAAATGGGTGATTATGAATTCCGTATATTTGCCATAAACGCGGCAGGTCGATCAGAGCCAAGCATGTGTACCATGCCCATCAAGGTGTGTGAGGTGTTGGGCGGAGAGAAACCGGATTGGATTAAGCGCCTGCAGGATAGAGTGGCCCCATGTGGTAAGGATTTGACATTAGAATGTGCCGCCACGGGAAAACCAAACCCCACTGCCAGATGGTTGAGAAATGGCAAGGAAATTCAGTTGTCAAGTGGACGTTTCGCGGCAGACAGCAACAATGGTGTATTCCGATTGCATATCACAAATGTTCAAGCCGGCGACGATGGCGACTACACATGTGAAGCCATTAATTCGCTTGGATTTGTACACACTTCGGGTTATCTGAAGGTTGGATCTCCGCCAGTAATCAATCGTTGCCCCAGCGAGTTGTATCTGCCCGAGGGCGACAATAACAAAATCAAGATATACTATTCTGGAGATCAGCCGTTGAAGGTTAAGATTACCCGTAATAATGAGGTAGTATCCGATCGAGATGAATCTCATTTGAAATACACACTTTTCGATGATTACGTGGCGATCTTCATCCAGGACATTGTCAAGAGTGATGCTGGACATTATCAGATTGAGTTGAGCAATGATTCTGGTAGTGCAATCGGAGACTTTAATGTCTACATTACGGGTCTACCATCGGCTCCAACGGGCCCCATGGGCATATCGCATATCAATAAACATTCTTGCACATTAACCTGGCGTCCACCCAGCTACGATGGCGGCCTAAAAATCACACATTATGTTGTCGAGCGTAAGGACCTGACCTCGCCACATTGGATAACCGTGTCGAGCACATGCAAGGACACATCGTTCTATGTGCAAGGTCTGATCGAGAATCAGGAGTACATATTCCGTGTAATGGCTGTAAATGATAATGGCATGGGTCCAGCTTTGGAAGGTGCTAATCCCATTAGGGCCAAGGCGCCAATTGATCCACCCTCGCCACCAGGCGTACCACAAATAACCGAAATCGGTGGCGACTTTGCCCACTTGGAATGGTCGAAACCAGAATCGGATGGTGGTGCTCACATCAATGGCTATTGGATTGACAAGCGTGAAGTGGGAAGCGAGACTTGGCAACGAGTTAATCCCATTATCTGTCCCACCAATCAAGTTAATTGTCACAACCTCATCGAGGGACGTCAATATGAATTCCGCGTATTTGCACAGAACATTGCGGGTCTCTCCAAGGAGTCGAGTGCTTCGCAGGCTGTTAAAATAATTGATCCTAAAGCAGCGCAGGCACCAACGATTGTCAAACCCCTACGCGATGCCAACTGCATACAGAATCACAATGCGCAGTTCACTTGCACAATAACAGGCATTCCACGGCCAACGATAACCTGGTACAAGGGTGCCCGCGAAATCACAAATGGTGCGCGCTATCACATCTACTCGGAAGGCGAAAATCATTTCCTGCATGTCAACGATGTCTTTGGCGAGGATGCCGATGAGTATATTTGCCGGGCTGTCAACAAGGCCGGCGCCAAGTCTACGCGTGCAGCGTTGGCTATCATGAGTAAGTGTATCCATAATTATTATCTGTGATCTCTTCTTAATTCTATATAATTTTATACACTTCTCTAGCTGCGCCCAAGTTGAACGTGCCGCCAAGATTCAGGGATACTGCGTACTTTGATAAGGGCGAGAATGTTTTGATTAAAATACCATTCACTGGCTTCCCCAAGCCGCGCATCTACTGGGTGCGAGAGGGTGAGAACATCGAGTCTGGCGGTCATTATAATGTTGAGGTGAAGGATCGACATGCTGTGCTGACCATTCGAGATGGTTCACGCTTGGACTCTGGTCCCTATCGCATTACGGCTGAGAACGAGCTTGGCTCGGACACGGCCATCATACAGGTGCAGATCAGTGATCGTCCAGATCCGCCACGATTCCCGCAGGTGGAGAACATTGGCATCGACTCGTTATCCCTCAGCTGGAAGGCACCAGTCTGGGATGGCGGCAGTGATATTACAAATTACCTGGTGGAGCGCAGAGAACATCCATTGTCCTCGTGGATACGCGTGGGCAACACACGATTCACATCAATGGCTGTGACTGGCTTGGCGCCAGGCAAGGAATACGATTTCCGTATATTCGCGGATAATGTTTACGGCCGTTCAGATTCATCAGAAATTAGCACATTGATCAAAACCAAAGAGTCAATCAAGAAGAAGCCAAGCGAACGCAAATACGAACTGGATGAGAATGGCAAGAGAATACGCGGCAAGGCCGATGGACCCATTAAGGATTATGATTCCTATGTGTTCGATATCTATTCGAAGTTTGTGCCACAGCCTGTGGAAATATCGCAACGCAGTGTCTATGATAAATACGACATACTGGAGGAAATCGGCACTGGCGCCTATGGCGTTGTACATCGCTGCCGCGAACGCAATACAGGCAACATATTTGCCGCCAAGTTTATTCCCGTCTCCCACACTGTTGAGAAGGACTTGATCCGACGTGAGATTGATATTATGAACCAATTGCATCATCAGAAACTAATAAACCTGCATGATGCATACGAGGACGACCAGGAAATGGTGCTCGTACTCGAATTGTAAGTAGTGCCATCAAATATATATACATATATCGGATATATATATTGATTATATTTCTCTCTACCTCTCTTTAGCTTGTCTGGTGGCGAACTCTTCGAGCGCATCACGGCTGAGGGTTATGTTATGACTGAAGCAGAAGTTATCAACTATATGCGACAGATCTGCGAGGGCATCAGGCATATGCATGAAAAGAATATTATCCACTTGGATATTAAGCCCGAGAACATAATGTGCCAAACACGCAAGAGCACAAGCGTTAAACTGATCGATTTCGGTTTGGCAACACGTCTCGATCCCAATGAGGTGGTGAAGATAACCACAGGTACAGCTGAGTTTGCAGCTCCAGAGATTGTGAATCGCGAACCTGTTGGCTTCTATACCGATATGTGGGCCACAGGAGTGCTAGCCTATGTGCTGTAAGTATTTTACTTATCTTATTTTATGTCTTTTGCTTGTTTTGGCGACTCTTTCCTCACGGCATAAAGTCACTCTTTCTCTCTGGATAACTCTGGTCACGCGTATATGCAAGGCAAAGAAGGTGTAGTAATGGTGTAGGATGTTCCACTGTCTGCTCCCTTGCGATAACTTGAATCATATCATGCACAAGGGAGCAGACAGTGCACCGAATGCTACTGGCTATTCAGAGCAGGCATATGCCAGGCCAAAGAGCTAACCAATGCCTTAACTAAGCGATAAACCAGTTTGCTCTACAGCAGAGTTGTACATCTCCAACTATCACCAACTTAAGTTGCTTCGATCTTCGTAGACAAAGTGTAGACACTGCAAAGCAGACGAGGAAGGATCTACCAAGCACATACTCTCTGTCTAGCCTGGGTATAGATGTAGGATTGGTAGAGTATTGCTGTAACAGCGTACCCTCCTCGTTGCAACATCATTTAAACCATCCATAGTTTAAATCGATTGTTCACTTTGTGACGACCGAAGTCCAATAACCTTCCCTGCACACCCTGTCTAAGTTACAGGGAAAATGGGCGGGGTTTTGTGTGCAGGTTCGGTTACCGACGTTACGCGAAAACATCGACAGGTTGTAGGACTATTAAAAGGGGGAATGGCAAGAGCTAACGAACGATCTAGTCGGAGAGCTAGATGTACTGCTCTCCTTCTTCACCCACCCAGCCATGTACCACTGATATCGAAATACCGATATTACCCACTCCACTTCCCAACACTGATCGTTGTTCGGGTCGGCCGATTTGGAGTTGCCAGACCGGTCGATTATCGGTGCGACTCTGGGTGTGTTGAAAACCGTGGTTCGAATTCAAATTTAAATTTGAATTCCTGCGTTTCGAAACAGTTATGAAATTTGTAAGCAAATTGCTCACTAAATAAAAATAGAACAAAAAAAATATAATACACGGGCCTCACAACTTTGAATGGTCTTGTTTGGTTTAAGTTAAAAGAAGAGGAAGATCGCGTGATACAGAAGAGAGAAGTCGTTGAATTGATATTGAATTGGACGTGTTATTTTCTTTGGTATTTGCACAAAACTCAAAGTCGTTTGTTTTGCACTTAGTAACTTTGTTTTAAAACTTGTATTACTTGTTAAATAGTGTTAAGGAAATGAACATAGATGAGGAGGAAACATCTACAAAAAAGAAATCCGCACTTATTGCGCAGATTGCAAACTCTTCAACGAAGCTTCTGCTCTGTTTCTGTGTCATTGAGAAAGCGGAACAGCTTTTGTCAGGGACTTGGAACATTCAGTTATAAATAAAACCAACTCTGGTGGCATATCTTATTTAATTATATATATCTTATTTATTTATATATATCTTATTTATTTATATACATCTTATTTATTTATATATACCATATCTTATTTATATAAATTAATACTTATACGAATTTGAATTTCTTCATCATCATTTACAGACTGAGCGGCCTTTCTCCTTTCGCTGGAGATAATGATGTGCAAACGTTGAAGAACGTTAAGGCTTGTGATTGGGACTTTGACATGGATGCCTTTAGACATATATCCGAGGAGGGTAAGGATTTCATTCGCAAGCTTCTGCTGGCCAACAAAGAGAAGCGTATGACTGCCCACGAGTGTCTGTTGCATCCTTGGCTGACTGGAGATCACAGTAAATTGACACAGAAGATTGCACGCGATCGTTACTTGGCCTATCGCGAGAAGCTGCGCAAGAAGTTTGAGAATTTCGAAAACTATCTACTGCCAATTGGTCGTCTGTCGGAGTATTCATCGCTGCGCAAATTGTTGATGGAGAAATACAAATTGCACGATGCCGTTTTTGATCGCAGACAAGCGGCGCCGAGATTTGTTATACGCCCATCGTCACAATTCTGTTATGAGGGTCAAAGTGTTAAGTTCTATTGCCGTTGCATTGCCATTGCCACGCCCACACTCACTTGGTCGCACAACAACATCGAGTTGCGGCAAAGTGTTAAGTTCATGAAGCGTTATGCCGGCGATGATTACTATTTCATAATCAATCGGGTGAAGCTCGAGGATCGTGGCGAGTATATAATTCGTGCCGAAAATCATTATGGCTCCAGGGAAGAGGTCGTCTTCCTCAATGTCCATCCACTGCCAAAGGAACAGCCGAGATATCGAACCGAATCAACACCAGTTCGACGTCGCGAGCCCCTACCCTACACGTTTTGGCACGAGGAATCCGAGTCTGCACCCAGTTTTACATTCCTCTTGCGTCCGCGCGTCATGCAAGCCCGTGACACTTGTAAACTTCTCTGCTGCCTCAGCGGCAAGCCAGTGCCCACAGTCAAATGGTATAAGGACGGTCGGGAGCTAAGTAAATATGAGTATGCCATGCAACATTCGGACGGTGTTGTCACAATGGAGATCATCGATTGCAAACCATCCGATTCGGGCAAATACACTTGCAAGGCAACCAATTGCCATGGCACCGATGAAACTGAATGTGTCGTCATTGTTGAAGGTAATTAACTTACACAATCTCAAATTAAAGCATAGCTTATCTATATTTCTCCTCGCAATAATGCTTTAAGTACGCGTTTCTCTTTTCACTTCAACATTTTAATATGCAAAACCTTCGACCTAGATTTAACGGTTTATGCCATAAAGTCTGACCTATTGTTGATTTTATGCCATAGGTTTATAATGTCTGACCTATTGTAGATTTTATGCCATAATGTCTGACCTATTGTAGATTTTATGCCATAGGTTTATAATGTCTGACCTATTGTAGATTTCATGCTAAAGGTTTATAATGTCTGACCTATTGTAGATTTTATGCCATAATGTCTGACCTATTGTAGATTTTATGTAATAGGTTTATGCCATAAAGTCTGACCTATTGTAGATTCTATGCCATAGGTTTATGTCATAATGTCTGACCTATTGTAGATTCTATGCCATAGGTTTATGCCATAATGTCTGACCTATTGTAGATTCTATGCCATAGGTTTATGTCATAATGTCTGACCTATATTGGCAATTAATAGATAAACAAAGACAATTCGGTTTTTTAATGTAGAGATTTTTGTTATTTTTCAAGATTCTAGAACCTTAAGTTACCCTAATTTCAATGTCTTTATCTTAAATAATCTCTTAAAGTTTTATTCAAATCAGACAACTATAAACTATACTACCTTAGTGGTAATATGTATGAAAACCTATATCAATACAATATAACCTATTGATTCGGAGCAAACATACATACAGACATACATATATACGTATACATATATTAACTACATATATATATACCTATTTATATAAGGTTATTATTTCTTTAACACAACATTCATATGCATACATACGTATATCTATATAATTCATAAATATTCCCAGGAGAATGGGTTACGCCTGAGCAAGCAGAACTTGCCCACAACTTCCTTTATTCAGGAGGTAATTAAAAACAAAAACTCGATTGCATTCTTTTATTTAATGTTATATACGTTCGCATGTTCGATATTATTATAATATACATATATATTTCCTTTTGAGAGCCCCTAATGCATGATTAGAGTAAATAATATTCAACTTAACTAAAGTGTAGTCTTTTTATACCCTTCGACCAGTTAATAAGGTCTGAAGTGTATGGTGTAGAGGGGTATGCTAACATTGAGGGCAGGACCTTCATTAGGAATATGTTCCATATCACGGTCAAGCTATGTCCATCTTTCTGTCCAGAACATACGATCAGTTCTTACTAACTATATAAACTAGAGATAGATAATTAAGCATGATTACAAGATTATAGCGCACTACAAATATATCATGCACATGAATATATATATATATAAATATAAAGTTGGATTAATAACTTGTTGGGTAATTGTCGGGGCACTCAAGTCAATAGTTAAGCGTAACTTGTTTCAAATTAATCAACTCTGACACTCATACCATGTTTTCACAATCCTTGTGAACTTAATACAAGTTGAAATTAGTTTGTAGATATGACAATTTACCCCTTTAACCCGTTAGTAATTGATACCTTATAATTGAAACTACCTTTATTTGTATATATATAAAGTACTTGTCCACTAAAAATATTAAATGAACTTGTTTTGACCATTGATCATGGAATGGATAGGCTTTATATATGTTATTATAGTTGATTTGAGCATCGACTACCCTTACAAACGGATTTATAATACAATACCTTATACCCTTAATAACTATAAATATTTATTATTATATTTATAATTATCTATAACAGATCGTAAGTACATTGAGCAGCCCATCAAACCGGCTCCACCACCAATCATCACCACCCGCCAGTACAATTCCACACCCTACAATTCAGAGCAGACGACTGCAAACACGAATTCAAACTCGAATTCGAGTGACAAGGTGAGTTAGGATCAACGTATAATTTCAATTCACTTGTTAAACATTAAGTTACTATTCCAGACGCTGCCTTCAGCCACACAGAACAGCACGCCAGGCAAGAAAAAGTATGCGACCAGTTCATTACAGACACCTGGCAGTCCATCCCGATCACGTAGTGCCACCAAGGAACTAATACGTACGTACTGAATGAATATCTATAGAAGTAAACCTTGTGCTCGTTTATGCTTGAGTCTATATACTTGGCAGTTAATTATGTTTACATATATTAAAGAATATTGAAGAGCTTTATAATTAAAAGAATCTCTGCTTTACAGTTCCGCCAGATGATTCTCTAATGTGTAAGCCGGAGTTTACGAAACCTTTGCATGATCTGTCCATACATGATGGCGAGTCGTTAGTGCTGACTTGCCATGTCACTGGGGATCCGGAGCCGCAGATAACGTGGTCCAAGAATGGCAAATCAATTTCCTCATCCGAGATAATGGATTTGAAATACAAAAATGGCATAGCAACACTCACCATCCACGAAGTCTTCCCAGAAGATGAAGGCGTCTTTTCTTGCATTGCGACCAATTCGATTAGTGCTGTCGAGACCAAATGCAAGCTAACTGTCAAGCGTAAGTGTATATATATAGAGTATAACCCTTTTATTTTGCTGTGATATCATATTAATCTTCACTTTGTTTTTTAGCCTTGGATAAACAATCAAAGAATCGTCAGACAATTGGCAAGGATAAGCCACCAAAGATCGTTAGCCACCTAGAATCTCGATTTGTTAAGGACGGAGATGCAGTTACGTTAGCCTGTCGCATCATTGGCGCTGAACACTTCGATGTTGTCTGGCTGCACAACAATAAGGAAATCAAGCCAAGCAAAGATTTCCAATATTCGAACGAAGCGAACATTTATCGCCTGCAAATAGCCGAGATATTCCCCGAAGATGGCGGCACCTACACCTGCGAGGCCTTTAATGATGCTGGCGAATCGTTCAGCACGTGCACAATTAATGTCACTGTGCCTGGCGATGAGCCCAAGCTGCCTAATTTTGCCAAATTCCCCATCTCCGTGTCCGTGTCAGAGGGAGAAAATGCTCAATTTGAATGTGAGTTGGATGGAGAGGTACAGAACTTGGCATGGCTGAAGGATGGCAAACCCATCGATGAGACACGCTCCCGTTATTCATTCACTAAGGACGGCCATCTCTATACATTCGCAATCACGAAATGCACAGTAGATGATGTTGGACAATACCAGGCAAAGGCAGTAACCAAAAAGGGGGAGAACTTCTGTGCATTTTCGATAAATGTACAAAGCTCCGATAACTAATTATACGATACTGATAAATCGTTAGACTGCTCATCAATTCTTCATGTTCACACTCTCGTATCTAAGACTATAGTTGCAAATTTCAAAATTAATCAAATCAATTCTTGAACCCCCATTATCAGACCCCCCCCCCACTATTATACTGTTTAGAGATTAAGCGAAATGTACAATAACTACTTTATTTTTACATTTGTATCGAGAAAAGATGTATGTTTACTTATATTACGAACGACTCAACACTGAAGAAGAAGTGTATGTGTAAATTTGTAGATGATTCCGTGTTACCTTGTGCGACATTTGCTGTCAAGCATCCTCATTTAACAACTATTTGCAGCAGCTGTCGCTCAAGTAATCCGCGAAGCCATTAGCAAGTCCCATATCTCAAGATCAGTATGTCTCGAGAATTGATAACAAAAAAATACATACAATATATGCACTAAAACATATATTAATAATTCTACAATTGAAAACAAATAAACGAAATATAAAAATATAATGAAATCCTTATAAATGGTATAAGATTTATATGTTATTTAAGGTTGGTGGTTGCTTGAGATTTGCAAAGATTTTCGTTTTTTTATTTTTATTTATTTCATTAGGGATCAGAATACATATTTTTCTATAACCTAATGAGCATCTATGGTTGTTATTTCTCCAAGACTACATATAAGTGTATTAATAATAACTTAAGTGTATGTTTCTAGTGTAGTTAAATTGTTAATGATTGGTTATAACTTATAAGACTATGGAAATGTCTCCTTTTAAGCCGTCTTATTGGGATTGTCCGCCTTAAACGTCGGGCAAGTCGGTTAGAATGCATGGTCAGTCTGTCGTTGTATCTGCTTGAGTGAAATGAGATTTGCTCCTCCACCGTACGCAGTTTAAGATCTCTGTGAAGTGTCCTATTGCTTATGTACCATTCGCAGCCGGTAATAAGTCTCAAGCACTTATTCTGCACTGTCTGGATTCTTTTCCTGTGAGTTGCTGCTGCAATACCCCAGATTTGTATGCCATATCTCCAAGTCGGTGCCAGTACAGCCTGCTCCTTTTTGCGTTGCACATTGCGACTGTGTTGGCTATGTGGTCGCGAAAAGTCAGACGGGAGTCTAATGTCAGGCCAAGGTATTTAGCTTTTGTTGACTGCTCGATTGGAGTGTCGTTGATGAATACTTCTGGTGTCGTACCGCAACGTTGGGTACAGCAGACGTTTGCACTTTTTTGGGCATTGATGCCCATGTTCCATCTTCTGGCCCATTCTTGAAATGAATTGAGGTACTCCTGAATGCCGTCGGAAGCCCCATATTCACTGGTTACCGAGTAGAGTATGCAGACGTCATCAGCGAATGTGGCTAGCAGCATCTTTTCCCTGTTTATATCCATTTCTGGCGCATTTGGAGTTGGAATGTCTGCTGTAAATAAGGAGTACAGCAGCGGTCCTAGGACACTTCCTTGGGGAACACCGACATTTAGAGGTCGATTGGAAGATATTGAGTCTCGGCATTGAACTTCAAATTCTCTTTCGGAAAGAAACGAGCGGATAAGGCTGTACTGATTGGCTGGCAGCGCTAGCTTGACTTTTGCCAGTAGTCCCGGATGCCAGACTCTGTCAAAGGCTTGCTGGATGTCAAGAAATACTCCATTGCAGTACTCTCTTCGGTCGAATACCTTAAGTATATGGTTAACCACCCGATGCAGTTGCTCCACGGTGCTGTGACCAGACCGGAATCCAAACTGATGGAGCGGAATTGTTTTATTGGCATCAATAAAATCAAGGACATTTTATACTACTTATGACTAGCTTTATCAATTTAAGTCAAAATATCAAAATTCTAAATTTTGAAAAATTTTGAAAATGTTGTAAGGGGTGCTTTATCACAAATTTACACCTAAATTAAGGGTTTTTCTTCGATATTTTCCTCAATTTCCATCGCAAAGACTTTTCGAAGGACATTTTATACTACTTATCAATTTAAGTCAAAATATCAAAATTCTAAGTTATGATGATAAGGTAGGAGACTTATCGGCCGGTAGGAACTGGGGTCCTGTTCCGGCTTCCCTGGCTTGAGGATCATTGAGATCCTCGCATTCTTCCATTGCTTAGGAAAGTATTCTATCCTTAATATTTGACCTGCTGTGGTGTTCGGTTTCAACTTTTTGACTTTCTTGACAACTTCTGCACTAGAGCTGGAAGTTAAATCGATTATCGAATTGATTAATCGATATATTAATTTAATTTTTAAGTATTTATATTTTGTGAATAATTAATTACTACAACTGAATAAGTAAACATGTCTAGTGGTGGTATAAAATTTTAGTTTTTTAGGTATACTGCGACGGATAAGCATTTGTTTTTGAAGAATTTTGAGTTGGGTAATTGTTTAATAACAATATAAGGTCTTCCTTATATTTAATTTCAAGCCAAAAACAATTTTTTTTTCTATAATTTCAAGCCAAAAACCCGTTTTTATTCTTATATTTAAAATTTTCGATTTAAATCGAGTTTTCCTTGTATTTTGATTGACGGAACTTGTTCGCAATGTAAACTAAGCTTTCGTAAGTTGTTTTAACTGAATGCCCGCAATAGATATAGAGAAAAGAAAGACGTATCAAGTCGGCATATCACTATTTTATTTACATTTTATGTACATTTTATTCGGATAGCACATATGTTCACATATATGTAGTACAAACCCAAAAAATTAAGAAAACTGTGAAATGATGAACGATATAGAATATAACAATATTTAATTCATATTTACTAAATTCATTTCAATGAATTTGCTGTAACTACATTGATAGTTTAAAGTAAAGGGATAATCAAAAGAAGAAACAGTTACGATACGATCCAATCCATATATATATATGTCAATTCATTCAAGCACAACATATGGCAGAACTACCAATGGTTCGTTGTTATAAGACTTCAGTTGAAGAATCTCATGCCATTCCCTGAACTGCTGAATTTGAGGGCAGTCCTCCTCGGGCTCGTCCTTCTGCGCTACAACAGTTCGAATGCCCGATCTGTATTCAACATGTTTCTCAAATGAAGAGCAAGAAGAGTCTAAATTATAATTTAAGTTATCATAGCATATACTCTTCTTCTTGTCATCAATCGAATTGAATGAAGGCAGCATGCCATTGTTATAAAGTCGTCCATCTTCCGCCTTATTGATCAGTGCAGCATCATTTTCACTGTCCATAACTGAATCGTGCTGATTTACGGATGCATCATCATCATCATCATCAGTTGAGGATAAGTACGACTCCGCCGTATTTTGCATATCTTGTGTCTCTTCTTTTGTAGCGCCCGCTTCAGTCTCCAGCTCCAGTTCAGTTCCAGGTTCAAGTTTGATTTTCATTTTGTGATCTGTTGTTGTCTTCTCCAGTTCTCCTTCTGTTTTCCCTTTCTCAAGATTGTTTTCATCAAATTCATCGCTGTCATCGCTGCTGCTACTGTAATTAATAATCCTTTCCGTTTCTCCCGCGTTATCTACTCTGTTCAACTCATTCATGAAGAACAATTTCTGATGAGTTTTTAAGATTGGTCGCGGGTTTAAACTATTATTATTATTGTTTCGAAATAAATGTTTTAGTTCTAAGTCTATGGTCTCCTCAGGGTGGCAACTGTACTTTTGATCTCGAAAACGATTACTATGCGGTCCATTAAGGACCCGGACCCGACGACGACGACGGCGACGGCGATACTGAGAATATCTATGCAAATTACTCAGGCAGGCCTCCCTAACTTGCATTATACATTGATTGCGTTGACCATATGATGATGATGTGGAGTTGCTTTGATTAATTGTTGCTTTTGTGGGCTTAATTGTAGACTCGACTTCAGGATTAATCGGTGAATTGATTTTACTGGGTGTTTTCTTGATGGTCAAAACAAGATTATTGTTGTTGCCACTGAACAAAGGCTTTTGAACAATCGCATACTCTTCCTCGACATCAGTATCGTTCTCGTCAGTATCTGGACCCAGACTCGATTCATTCTCAGTATCGCTCAACTCTGCACCGCTTTGCACCTCCTCACCGTCCTCGCTGCTGTGCGATATCTGCCTCTGTATGGCCACATTTCCATTAAGTGCAATTTTAATACGCTTTATTCGAGGCTCTTGTCCTATAACCTGTTCTTTTCTTCGCTTCTTGCGATTTCGTTCGACCAGAGTGCGTTCTGTATGCGTGCTTCGTATGCTATCCTCCTCATTGTATGGTAAACTGAATGAACTTTTAGTGCTACTATTACTGCTGTTGTGGTCTCTACTATTTATTGTCTCCACGGCGGCTCCTTCTATACTCTCCTCCGACATCTTCAGTAAATTACGACTATTATACGTATCTTGATCGAATCTGTATTCTAACTGACTCTGACTCTGAGTCGGACTCTGACTCTTTCCGAATATATCAACATGTTCATTCACATCAACACTTAACGGACTTTTATTATCTTTTATCGTTAGCTCTGATGATAGTTTAGTGCTTTCCTGTTTTACTATATAACGCTGTCTTTTAGCTGCCCGACGGCATGATAGCAAACACTTTGCAATGCCCAAGAACGGTGCCATGGAAGATTTAGGCGCTCTGGGCTTAAAGCACTTGGCAAACTTGTGAGCCGTCAGATCTTTTCGTATCCGTCCGTATGTGAGGGAACCATAATTGGGCACAACATCGGCGCCATCACTTACTGCATACGTTTCTAACGTTTCAAGTAATTCCGATATTGTTGGATATGGTTTTGCTATGGTTGGTAATATATCGTTGATGTTGTTCCAATTTCCATTAATATTGGGCACGTAGTAGTTGTGGAGTGCGTTTATATGAAAGCCAGTAACGTCCATTGTTTGCACATTGAATCGTTGCTTTGCTGGACAATCGGGATCCTCGTGCACCGTGTACAATGTTGTGGCCACTGCCACGACAACATCATCAGTCACTTCATTGTTCTCCTCCTGATATGATAGTTGTATATCCAAGCAACTGTTTGATTCCGTTGAAACACCAGGTATGCTCACATCAACAACATTATCAACACGATTCTTTGAACTGCAGGTATTATTCTGTGTCACTTGTACGTCCTTTACAATCGACAAACTCAATGCATCGTCAACATTATCATCGAAATCCAAATCGAATATGGACTTCACTGGCTTCGCAGACAACGCAGATGTCTCCTCTGTTGGATGCTTACTTTCGTTGCTGTTCTCAACTTTATTAGTTTGTGCAGCCAATTGATTCGAACTTCCAGCAGTTCCTTGAACAATGTCTGTGGCAATGCTTTGATTGGCAGCTGCATCACTCTCGCTCTCTTCAGGCTCCTTGGCATTTGTAATCTCCTCAACAATGTGACATGTACAGGGCACCAATTGCGACTCATATAATCTCTCAGTGTCCGTTATGCTCAACGGGCTGCTAAAGCTATGTACTAGATGCATTAATTGTGTCTTCACATTGTCAACATTATTGTGATCTAATGCTGCAACATCGATGTTGTTGTTGTTCCTTAAAGATGATGCATTTTGTAGAGTTGAATAGTTGCTGTTACTGTCGAAAGATGGGGAAGTTTGCCGCTCTGATGATACTGTATCGCTGTCAGTATTAACAACATCTGCAAAAAGAAAATATATATTAAATATCTAAACATAATATACATAGATTTATCTGGTGTAGATGATTAGACTATGACTTTAGCTACACTATACATAAGACAAATATAACACATTCGATTGGAGAAGGTTCGTTATGAATTGAGTGAATTGGCAGCATATATAGCCAACTTGGTTTGAATGAATGAATGAATGAGTACAATCGTATTCGACTCAATGAACGAACTGAAACTAAATACTTGAATGAGTATGAGCGCTACAGAGTTGAAGCTATGCGAATTGCGCTCTTGTTGCACGTACTAATAAAATAAAGTGCAAAAGTAAAGTTAATGTAACATAAAATAATACAAAAAGGTGTTGCCATCATAAGTTGCCCCAAACATTTAAAATATAAGAAACAAAGGCAGAGTCATTAATAATTATGAATGGACAACAATTCTTGACCACCCCTTTCGTAATTACTGCTACAACACAGCCTTTTTCGTGGCTGCACTTATATCCATAGCAGAATTAATGCGAGACTTAGTGCCACAAAGCATTTGTGCTTCACTAGAGTTGATGTACTTCCCGTAAACCTGTATACTGAATAGCTTATCAAGAGTTGTTTTAAACACTTGACAAACTATTCAGCTTATTACTATGTGAAAACACTTAAACTAGTTGTGCATGGTATGTAATGTAGTTTTGGAAATGTGTTTTCAAAGAAAATAAGCTAAAACCAAATGAAAACCAGTAAGAAAAGCAACAGTCGCACGGCACGCGACAGTGGGATACCCTTCGACCTACGTTCCTATGTATGTACACATATGCATATGCACATGATTTAAAATTATTCTCGATAGATGGCGCACGCGCTTCGCGCTCGCCTGCCTCCCTTGTTAGTAGACACAAGCACTTGGTTTTATGCTCATACTTTCTTAAATAACTTTTGTGTTTATTGACCGATCGGATTACAATTTCGAGAATACGTAGATATTTTATTCAGTTTATTATATGTTAAAGTCAGAAAGTTGTATCTTTTATACAGCGCTTATAAATTGAGTTCAAAAATTAAATTATTAATTTGCGGGGGCGGTGGGAGTGGCATCCAACATTTAAAATAAACTTGATCTGCGCCGGCTGCACAGAAATGTTCATGCCAAATTTGGTTACTCTAGCTCTTATAATAGCTGAGATCTGTGTGTTCATCTGGTCATCCATACATCCGGACATGCGGACAGACAGGCAGACATGGCTCCATCGACTCGGCTAGTGATCCTGAGCAAGAATATATATACTTTGTGGGGTCTCCCATGCCTCTTTCTGCTTGTTACATACATTTGCACAAAGTTAGTATACCCTTTTTTGACCATTTTCAATGGTGTTAGGGTATAATTATACTGTATACAAAAATTGACTACTCATTCGAAACATTCGAAGCCTGTTGACATTTCTGAATGTTTCACTTCGTTTGGCCCTCAGTCATGCTAGCCTTTTGCTTCAGCCCCCAGCTCAGCCTGCTGTGAGAGTCAAGAGTTACAGCTCAGTCAAACAACTTCATTTCATTGCTTACTTCGCATTCAATTCAATTCAACTCAATTCAATTCGAGTTCACTCAATTTTACTGTGAGTAAACTCATGCAGACCTCTAATATATATGTATTATATTTTGAGTTTAAGCAGAAAAGCTAAAACAATAAAAATATGTGATATATATTTGAAAACATACCGACTAGTTTGAAAGGTCAAGAACCTAAACATTATAAGGTATCCAAGTACTCTCTGCTAATTTTAATTGGTCGAAGCATAATTAACAGCCGGGCATGCTCGACTATAGCTTAAGTTACTTGGTTTTGAAAGTAGTTTTGTTTTGAAAGACCAGCTCAACTTGCCAACTAAGAATGAGCAACGACGATTTGGTCAAAGGATTTGGTGGGGCATATACCATACAGATAGTCAAGTAACTCTTTACTCAAATGCACATGTAACTTTTATGTACATACGATATAAGGCCGGTGAATCGTCCCAAACAGTGGCCCAGCCGGGATTGACGGCCAGGAAGGTTTTGCTGTGTGTTTGGTGGGATTGGAAGGGAAAGTTGCCGTCTAGATGGAAACAGATCATCGAACAAAACGGCGCATATTTTAACTAAATCCGATCACTGTAACACTTTTTTATAAAGAATTGCATGAAGAGCAAAAAGGCGGAAGGGAGATATTTGACAACCTAATATGTAAAGAGTTACTTGACAGACTGTATCATTTTCCACATGCATTTTGCATAGTTAAGTATAGTTTTCAGCCTGAGTAGCTTGTTTTTTAATGAGACTATAAAAGTGGAAAATGTGGATTAAGTTGTAAGAACCTGCTCAAACTCAGCACTGAGCTGTAAAGAATTGATTGAATTGCATGCAGCTTTGCTGATATTTTACTTAATGAAAATGCCCCGGGGGCACCAGGCAAAAATCTAGCTGGCATATCTTGTAGGTGCTTAAGTCAAAGCCTAGACTTTGCTCCTTCCGCTCAACTTCTTACTGGCAATAAATTGGCCATGCATTTAATTTAACAGTCTTTCAATACCTACAACATTCACGACTGTCTTGGCACAAAACACAGTGTATTATTTAGACTATGCATGTTTAAAGTGCTCGCGAAATGATCAATATGTCAAGCTCACAAGTGCAATTACTTTAAATGAAATATATCTAAGCATTTTGCAAGTTTCTTAAAAGGAAAAAGAACAGCATTTGATGCAGGTATACACCAGATAGATGTACAGTATGTCAAGTAACTCTTTACACATATGTACATGTATGTGTACAATTGTTTCTTGACATTGACATGTATATGCATGTATGTGTACAATTGTTTCTTGACATACTGCATATAAACTTACCATCAAGTGTACTTTTGTTGGACGCGTAGGTTTCCAATGTGTGTGGAGAATTTACTGATGTTTCTAGACAACAAAAGATTGAGTGTTATTTATGAATTGTTTTAGTATTGTTATTAGAGTGTGCAGAAAGGTCGAAGCAACGTTGTATCTACACCTCTAATTGATATATATATATATATATATATATATAATAAATTATTAGACAAACCTGAGCAAGATGATGCTGGCCGCGTTTGTACATTGTGATTGCTACTTTTGTTTACTAGTCCTGTTGTCGATGATGCTGATTGATCACTGCGATTGAAGGATATGCTCAGTTTTCTGCTCTGAATTTCATTGAAAAGCTCTTTGGTTGTTTTCACTTTCTTCACACCTGCACCTGCAGTGGAACCAAAAAATATTTGCTGAGACAGTGTGGACTCCTTCTTGGCAATGATTGAATCGACGCCCTTGGAGCCTTTCTTGCGACCCCGCTTCTTAGGAACTTGCGACAAGGGTTCAACTCCTTTCTCCTTCTCGTAACTGGACTTCAATGCAGACATCTCTTGTTGTTGCTGTTGCTGTTGGTGTTGGTGTTGGTGTTCCTCTTCGAAAGCTGATAAACGACTGCAGGAGGTGCTTGTATCATCATTGTTAACATTGTTAATCTCATCATTCATCAGTTTCTTATGCAGCACTTCAGGCGCTTCCTTTTGTTCATTTGTCGGAGGCAACACGGAATTATCCACTCGATTATTTATAACCGACTTGAATCTGCCGGCAAATGTCAAATCCGGTGCTGTTGTTGTTGTTGTATTACGAAATTTACCTTGTGATTGCGAGTTACCCGATATTACTTCGACAGATAATATTGAACTCATTGAGCTGTTCGACAATGACAGAATTTCTATAAGGGAAGGTACAATTCAATTGTTATTCTCATCATTAATTATGTAGACCTTAACATACCTGAATCTGTTGGCACTTTACCATCTGTAAAACCATTAAATCTGGATGATTGTTGCTGTTGTAAAAAGGATGAAGGCCTGACACGCGCTTCTCTTTCCCTCTCCCTATGCTTTTTATCTTTCTTTAGTTTTTTGGTTTGATTACGTGGGAAGAGCGTAGGATATGATAGAGACGATGAAGAAGGCGTGAATTTGCATAGCTGCTCTGGCTGTTCATTATTATCATCGGAATCAGTGACAATATCAATGACAATCGAAGGTTCATTGCAGACAGAATTCACAGAATGTTCGTTTATAAATGTTACTGGCTTATTAACAGCAGTCTGTTGATTCCTAATGCTCTTGTTGTTGTTCACGATCGAATCGTTTGAGTTCTCGATATTTATGTGCCTTATAAGATTTGAAAAGTTTGTAATTTCTGTAGAATCTGAGACTGGCACTCGATCTACAGCAGTATCAGCTATAGCCGATGATTCAGATGATGAAATGTTGTTAACAATTATCGGTTTAAATGACTGCTGCCCCTGCAATGGCTGAGAATCATGTGTGGTCTGTTGAATACCGACCATTTCACGCCATTTCTTTAAAAGAGATTTAGCCCGACGTGCCAAGGACTCATTTGTTGTACGGCGACGAAGTTGATTTATATATTTGGCCAATCTGGTGGCCTCCAATTGCTCCTTTGTGATTGTAGTTCCCTCCAGTGCAGAGATAACCGACAGCACTGTCTCCATATTAACGACCTTCCAAATCAAATATACATTATAAATATATATCAATTATTGTGTATAGAATCAAACTTACATCATAATTTTGATCGAGTGCCTGTGATAGGTGCAAGGTCAATTGTTGGATTTGATTTTGGTTCATTTATAACCCAAAATATAAACCGACCCGATCCAAGGAACGGCAAAATAAACTTATGATATCTCTCGGCTCTCTTTCCACTGTACAAGACTCGAACTTACATTAACTGCAGATATAAAATAAAGTAATTAATTGGCATTGTTTCTATTTGTTTATATAATGTGTATTGTTGTTTTAATAATACACGACATTATTGAACTTTATATGGTTTTATGTATATAACACTTATATATATAATACTTGAAATGTGTATAAATGTTTAAATGGCTTGTTGAGGCATGGCATGCATAAGTTTTTCATACATTCATATGGATGTATGTATGCCTACATATGCGTTCACACACATACATATGTATGCATGTGTGTATGGAAGTAGTAGCTAATACGTGGTTGGTTACTTAAATACTTTTATTTTATATAAATTCTTTCTTTTAGAACATATGTTACATCTCTTTTACTTGAATGTTTATCCAACATTGCCATAATTATATTATATTATTAATTGTACATACAATCCTCAACACAGCCACGGGGATTACAACTCACACCCAAAACGAAAATCTACACGCACTAACACATGCATTTCACAAACAAGAACATTTGACATCTTACTTTTTGTTTATTTATAAGTTGTTGTGAAATTTGCTAAATTATTAAGAAAACTCACGGTTTTTAGTAACGCAAAGAATCAAATATAAGTTTATTTTTAATAATGCAAAGCAACACAGCTCGCCATTTTAGTATATGGAGATGGGCAACTGTTTAATATTTATCGCACTAAAACTAACAAGTTATCAGAATATTATCGATTTAGAGTTGCACATTTTTATTATTATAATTGGTATTCCCAGAATTTTTTGTAACTATTGTACATACATTTTTTGTATTATATTTATTATTATAACAAAATACGCTAGATATACGTAACACAAAAACAAAGTTAAACTAAACATTTAATATATGGAAAATAAAGTCGTAAATTGCAGAATGAGCTATAATTAAATTGTGCGTTTGATATGTATACTCAAAAAGTATTGAGGCATAATCATATTATGCCATATCAATAATTACTCAATAAACTTGTCGATTATTTTAAGTATTTTTTATTTTTTAAGTAGAAACCCATTAATATTTTATAAAGAGCTTAAAATAATCATAATCGTCTCCAATTTTTTTGGCTCTTTTTCAACTTCCGCAGTTTGCACTGTTGGGCTGCCTTTATCTATAAAATGATAACTTATGTTTATAGTAACAAATTTATCCATTGCATTTATTTATTTTTTTTTGTACTCGTGTCCATTCACTTTCCTAGAATTTTAAATTTTCATCAAATTACGCGATATTGTTAATTGTCAAAAACCGCCATCATGCGTCCGTTGGACGATATTATCGATACTATTGACGATGGTTTTACAGCTCTGAAGGCAATATATCTCTGTGAGGTCAAAAAAATGGTTATTATTTTTTGGAATCTGGTCACACTGAAAACATCAGCTGAGTATTTGTATGGTAAAACGATACTTACTGTATGCTATATTTACTAAACTAAATGGAAAATTGTTACTTTACGAGTTCTATAAGTATCAATTGTCAGAATTTCGAATCTGCAATCTTCCCCAAGACAATTAGACTACAATAATCAACGTAGTTAAGCTCCGTACGCATCAGCTAGATTTAAATTTGCTTTGTGGAATATGCAGTGTGAAAAAAATGCTGAACTTTGCTGACACACGTAAACACATTCGTGTGACTTTGGCATTGCTTTTCGGGCTTTTCGTTCAGTGCAAAGCAAGAAAACGTAACAGATTTCGTGCTTGTTTGCACGATTCAAAAGCAATTTAAAAACGTGTTGCATTCTGCCAACCAGCTGTGTTCATTTCGAGTGTCGATAAACATGTATCGATGAGCACAGCTGTTCTGGTACGAGCAACATCAGCAAGCAGAACAAGCAGTGTGAGGTTAAGCGAGACCTTGGACCAGCACCATCTGGTGGTGGAAATAGGGAACGTTTTAGGCAAGCGCCGTTCAAACCGTCGGCAGATGACCGCCAGCATCTCTTAAACAGCAGTAAATTTCGAGCGAGCGGTCAATTCAGTCACATTATCAGAGCCTTGATATTATGTAAAAATCTGTATTTTCATGTTAATTTTCGTTTGTTTAGTCAGTGATGTCTTTTGTGTAAATACCGATGAATATCGATAATTTGTGCGGACTGCAGGGCTGAAGGAAAAACCCCTCCCCAAGTGCTTCTCAGCTAGCAAGCACGGCCTTATCGACAACAAGCAGTCAGTAACAAAAGCAACTGTATGGTTTGGCAACACTGCTTTAAATGGTTTAAATGGTAAAACGGGTACAAAAACCGAAAATTGAAAACTTTCACAATTGATTATTTTAAATTTTCACAGAGAAATTGAGATAAAAAGGGGAAAGGCTGTTATAATCTTGCATATTATGATACAAGTGGTAATGTTAATGTAAATTGTCCTTTTATTTAAATACATATATAAGTGCATACATATGTACATATATACAGTCAGTCAATTAACTTTTTACACATGGACACACGTGTCGAGAGTTACTTGGCTAACTGTAACTGCATGTGGAAGTTACATATGCATACGTATGTATGTATGAATAAAATATAAATGATGTACATACAATTGTTTGTCTATGTATGCATATTTATATTTACATACATTTATTATGGTTGAA
Source organism: Zaprionus vittiger (assembly GCA_018904025.1). NCBI lineage: Eukaryota > Metazoa > Arthropoda > Insecta > Diptera > Drosophilidae > Zaprionus > Zaprionus vittiger. The sequence goes on along the minus strand of JAEIFQ010000850.1, from coordinate 65,029 downwards.
AAAATATGGATAGAATCAACTACACTATTGATTGTTGATGTTTATAAATCTGAATACTTAAGAAATAAATTGTAATATGTATTTTAATAGAAAATAATTCTCTATGGCGTTTATAAAAGTACACATGTATGTATGTATGTACACACGTTCATACATGGGTCTCTTGGCATATGTATGTATGTGCGTTTAATTGTATGTCTGAATGTAAATGTGTTGCCAGATCAAATTTGGAATCTTCAATTCAAACAGCCTGCCAACATCGATATTTTATTTAATCTAGCTTTCATCTCTCTTACATTCTGGCAACACTGGTGTAGATATGTACATACATATGACGACATGTATGTATGTATATGCATTCAAATGTATAATGTATGTACGTACATACATGCATACATACATACACTTATATGTAAAAATAGGTAAACATACGAAGACGAACAGGGATACATTCATTATCGAAATTATTAACTATTATAAGTATGTTTTTATTATTGTATACATATCCATATACATATGTATGTATATGTATGTAGGTTTATGTATGTAATGTATGTATATTTATTTTGTATTTCTCTATGGCATTGGTGCATGAATGGCACAAAAATATATATCGACTAATCATTTTATCAAAATGTAAACTTAAAGTATGTATGCATGTGTACATATTTGTAATGGCACTTGAACTGAAACTTAATAAACAATACACAGATAGTACTAGCCTAAGTGTTGCGATGTGTATTCCTTAAGTATTTACAAGCAAAAGAACGGAGGCAAGAAAAGATTCCAGAGTAATTACTGTATCCGGGGCGACGAGATTTGATAATTGATTCTTACCGAACTCAATGAGAAAAGATGAATATTTAACAGAGGCGCACAAAAGTTCTGTCGCAGCGCAGTCGACGCACGCACAGCCCGAACGTGCACGAATGCGCGCGAAATGCACTCGTGTGTTGCTTCAGTGCACTGCTTCTCAGCTTCGTTTTTCGCTGCTCACTAACACAACGAAACATTTGCATGTGTTAGTTGTGCCCTATTCTGATACATACATCGATGCATCGATGTCATATTGAACATTTATATCGATATTTCTGCACCTAAGTTATTCGTCGTGCCCAACTCTGATAAATAACATTTATCGATGTTAACTGAGATACTTCATATTGAACATTTATATCGATATTTGTGCACCTCTGTTATTTAGCTTTTTGGAACAGATCGCGACTTCTAAACCAAGAAGAAAGTAGAAAGTAGAAAGTTTTTACTTAATGAGTTCTATATGGATCAATAGTCAAATCTTGGCTCCCTAGAATCAGCAATGGTGCCTCTCATCCTTTTCTTCATCTCCGTCTTCACCTCCATAAACAACTACTCCAAGCCTCAAAAGATAAGTGAAATCGGAGCCCCATAGTAGGCATTGGTGATCCGCTTTAATCATCTATATCACGCAGCGTTGGTATTTCAATATCCTCGGAGGAAAAGCCCGATGGCGACAGGCTCTCAGTCGGATAATAATAGCTCCTTCTTGCCCCCCCCATACTTGGCGGAGGCGACTCACAATCGTCTGCATGGGACTGGCTGATCTCTGGCAAGTGGTATGTATTGGCTGCAGCACCACCACCTGTGGCTCCACTGACAGACGCTGCACCCGGACCGGGACCTAGTGGTGGAGCGCTGTTGCCTCCTCCGCGGCACCAGAGCTGTCTCATCTCGGCACGGCGATTTCGCATTAATACTTTGTATTCAGATATGCGCATCTTCTTGCCATCGACAATGCAAGTTCGCTTGGGTCGAGGACGGTAGCGATAGTCGGGATGTTGTTCCATGTGCAGCTTGGAAAGGCGGGACTGCTCTTCGTAATACGGCTGCTTATCGGCATTCGACATGGCCTTCCAGCGTGCCCCCAATATCTTCGATATATTCGAATTATGCATGTCCGGGCACGCCTTCAATATCTTCCTCCGTTCGTCCTTGGCCCACACCATGAAGGCGTTCATGGGCCTCTTGATGTGCGGCTTACTATGCCCGTGGGTGTGGCCATGTCTCTGCGATGTCTGCGCCTGTGCGTGCGCTTGACTCAGTCCATGGCAATCTGTCTCCAGCACTGTTGATCTCTCTGAACTGGTGCCGCAGCTGTTTGTGGAATCACGACTTGCACGAGCAGCTCTACCCGCGCTACCCGCACTTGAGCTGCTGCCAACCGATATATTTAGGGCACAAGAATCCGATGCTGCGTTCCACATGCGCCCCTGTAAACAGAACAATAAGAAATGCATTAGCTTTTTGACAATTTGAAGACCTTGTCAACCTTACTGCCTTCTATCTATCTCTATCTCTAAGTCCAGTTATGCTAAGGTACTCTGTTATTTTGCCTGCTTTGTCGACTTTACCTCATTAACCCCGAGCAGCTGTACCCCTCTTCTTTTTACTACCAGCTTGCAGATCAATTGTATCTCCAGTTGGACTTAAATATGCAAATCTAGTCAAGTTAAGGGAACCTCGGTAACCCCAAGAAGGTGCCTGCTCAGCGACACTACCATTGAGAGAGATCCATTGTCGGACATACTGTAAGTACTACACTGTCCTATGGGGTCTCCGCATTGGACTCTTTCTTGTACGTATTATTATTACAGGGGTACCCCTGATGTACCAGTTGTCCCCCTAGCTACACTCTTCTTTTTACCGGGACCTTGCAGATCAATTGTATCTCCTGATGGGGATTAAATATGCAAATCTAGTCAAGTTATTGTTAGCTTGGTAACCCCCAAGAAGGTGCCTGCTTAGCGACACTACCCTTTTAAGAGGCATTCTTGGACATACTGTAAGTACTGCACTGTGCTATGAGGTCTCGGCATTGGACTCTTTCTTGTACGTTTTGTTATTAATCCCATAAGTACCCATGAATCTCATAACCCCCGAGCAGTCTTCCCCCTAACGACACTCTTCTTTTTACTGGCACCTTGCAGATGAACTGCATCTCCAGTTGGGGTATTTTAAATATCCAAATCTAGGCACCTTGCAGATCAACTGTATCTCCTGTTGAGGTATTTTAAATATCCAAATCTTGTCAAGTTATTGTAATTTCGGTAACCCCAAGAAGGTGCCTGCTTAGCTTCCATTATTATCAAAGTCAGACTTCACTTGGCTTTCTAGCTTCTATGTATAATATGGGTGTATGCATTAATTAATGCGGGTTTCTAAGAGAGGGCTCTACTAGTATTAATTCGCGTCGTGTTCATCTGTGGCTATATTCATTTCAAAGGTACTGTCATTGCAAAAGTATTAGGAATTGATCAAGCAACCGTTTCCAGACGATTAAAATCATTAAAATCTTAATTTTCGAAAAAGAACCGCACCCATTAAATGTATATTAAAGACGGACATATCACTCGAATGATCGAGCTAGTATATACACGAACATTTCCGATTGTAGGCTGTATATTGAGCCGATAATAAGGTGTCTATAGATGTACTAACAATCAACTCCAATTGTCAAAGCAAAAACCTAAAACTTAACTATGTTTAACAATCACAATCTATTGCTTTGTGGGGTTATGCTTAATTGGAAATAGACTTGATTTGAGCAATATATTCTAACCACTTCAGGAGGAGAGAATATAGTTAAAGCTATAGTTGCTATGGGTTGCCAAGTTTATCAGATAAGGACCTTTACTTTGTGGCACCTTCTGCTTCCTTTAAATATATATAAACGATGAATGATGAGAGAATATAGTTAAAGCTATAGTTGCTATGGGTTGCCAAGTTTATAAAACAGATAAGGATCAAGGGATATACCCAATAGTTTGTGGCAACCTCTGCCTATTATAGTCATAGCTATGGTTACTAAGGTTGCCCAGTTTATCAGACAGATAAGGATCATGGGATATACCCTTAACTTTGTGGCACCTTCTGCTTATTATAGTCATAGCTATAGTTGCTAAGATTGCCAAGTTTAACAGACTTATCAGACACATAAGGATCAAGGGATATACCCCCCTACTTTGTGGCACCTTCAGCTAATTATAAATATATATAGACAATGAATGATGAGAGAATAAAGTTAAAGCTATAGTTGTTATGGGTTGCCCAGTTTATCAGACAGATAAGGATCAAGGGATATACCCTTAACTTTGTGGCACCTTCTGCCTATTATAGTCATAGCTATGGTCACTAAGGTAGCCAAGTTTAATAGCCAGATAAGGACCTTTACTTTGTGGCACCTTCAGCTAATTATAAATTTATATAAACTATGAATGATGATAGAATATAGTTGAAGCTATAGTTGGTAAGGTTGTTAAGTTTATCAGACTTATCAGACACATAAGGATCAAGGGATATACCCCAATACTTTGTGGTACCTTCTGCTATAGTTAAAGCTATCGTTGCTATAGGTTGCTAAGTTTATCAGACGGATAAGGACCTTTACTTTGTGGCACCTTCAGCTAATTATAAATATATATAAACGATGAATGATGACAGAATAAAGTTAAACCTATAGTTGCTAGGGTTGCCATGTTTATCAGACTTATCCGACTGAAACGGATCAAGGGATGTACCCAATACTTTGTGGCACCTTCTGCCTATTATAGTCCTAGTTTATCAGACAGATATAGACCTTTACTTTGTGGCACCTTCTGCTAATTATAAATTTATATAAACTTTGAATTTTGAGAGAATAAAGTTAAAGCTATAGTTGCTATGGGTTGCCAAGTTTATAAAACAGATACGGATCAAGGGATATACCCTAAACTTTGTGGTACCTTCTGCGTATTATAGTCAAGATTTCCCAGTTTATCAGACAAATAAGGACCTATACTTTGTGGCACCTTCTGCTTATTATAGTCATTGCTATAGTTGCTATGGGTTGCCAAGTTAATCAGACTTATCCGACAGATAAGGAGCTATACTTTGTGGTATCTGACGTGGCACCTTCTGCTAATTATATATATATCTATCAATGGCAGCATTGACTTACACGAGATTGCAAATAGTTGGCCTCGACATCAGCGAACAGAGCCGTCGATGGATGCTGATGGGGCAGTCCTGGCGCGGAGACGCTAGTGGCGGCAGTTTGCCAGCTTAACGGTGGGCTGGGCACGATGGGAGTCAGTGTGTGTTCGCGATCCTTGACGTAGGTGCTGCTGGGTGATGATCTGGGGGATGCCTTGGGCTTGGATAGATTGAGGGGTGCATCCATTTCGGAGTTTTGTGCATCAGACTGATTGAGGAGTTGCTCGGGCGAAGATGATTTCATTGAAATGAAGCCGTCCTCGGTGCTGTGGCACCTTGCCTGTGGCGAGTCTGGCGGCGTGCTGTGACTGTGACTGTGACTTTGATATTTGGCTACACTTTGTGGCGACTCCAGCATGGAGACGGCGTCAACTATGCCAGCTGATCCTCCATCCTCCTCTCGCTTATTCGCATTCATCTTATTCGCAATTGCAGGATTCGCTGTGTTGTTGTTGTTATTATTGTTGTTGTTGTTGTTATTGTTGTTGTTGCTACTTGCTGCTGTGGCTGCCACAGCTGCGGCAGCCAATGCAGCCTGAATGTGTGCGGCTGCCACAGCAGGATTGGGCCACATCGGCTGCATTGCCAGCTTGTGCACATGATGATGATGATGATGATTATGACTATGACTAAAGGGGGGCTGGTGGTGGCTCATGTGTCCCGGCATCAGGGCCAGCGAAGGATGCATGAATGGTAGAAATGGCACTAAGCTACTAGGCACTGCAGTTGTTGTTGTTGTCTCACTCGCACCTTGCTGTGCTTGCTCCTGCTCCAGCTTCAGCTCCAGCTCCAGCTGCTGCTGCTGCTGTTGTTGCTGCTGTTGTTGTTGTTGTTGTTGTTGCTGTGTCGTCACAAATCGACCACTTGCAAACTGTGCACTCAGTTGTTGTTGCAATTCCTGCAGGCAGCTCTCCTGGTGCATGCGCTGCACATTCTGCAGCTGCTGTTGCTGTTGCTGCAAGCTAGCCTCAATATCTGTCATACTGTCAAACTTTGCCTGCAAATAAATAAAACAAAATACAATATATAAATATATATAAGTAGAAATTAATGTGCATTAATGTTAATGTAATAGATTCTATTAGCAGAGTAGTTAACCAAGTGCCACAGCTAGTTAAATTTTTCTGTGTTTCATTTAAAGTATATAGTTCCTTTAATTTCAAAGAAAACATATATATAATTTGAGTTGTTAACGATGTAAGTTTAACATTAAATTTAAACATTAAATTTAAATCACTTGATAAACTTTATTTTACATGTTGTACCCCATGAGTATATGTATAAAGTCAAGGCGATTTAGCCATGCATTATGGGAAAAAATGCAATCAATTTTTTTGGCATTTTTACAATTTATAAGTTATTTCAAATTTATAAAAATATATTTATAATTTTTTGTAATTTTTTTTTGGCATTTTTACAATTTATAAGTTGTTTCAAATTTAAAAAAATATATATTATTTTTTGTCAAATTTTTTTGGCATTTTAATAATTTATAAGTTATTATTATTTATAAAAAATATTTATAATTTTATTTAATTTTTTTTTGGCATTTTTACAATTTATAAGTTGTTTTAAATTTAAAAAAATATATAATTTTTTGTCAATTTTTTGGCATTTTAATAATTTATAAGTTATTTTAAATTTATTTAATATATAAATATTTATAAATTAAATATAAATATTTATAAAATAAATTATATAAATATAAATATTTATAATTTTTTGTAATTTTTTTTGGCATTATTACAATTTATAAGTTGTTTCAAATTTTAAAAAAACCAGTAAGAAAAGCAACAGTCGCGAGGCACGCGACTGTGGGATACCCTTCGACCTAAGTTCCTATGTATGTACACATATACACATGATTTCAAATTATTCTCGATAGATGGCGTTAGCGCTTGCCTGCCTCCCTTACAGTGTTGCCAATTTAGCCTTTTTCTGGATAGATCTGTCCGGATTTTAACAGCGTCAGTCGGAAAAAATTGAAAACAGCCCCTATCCGGAAAACTGTCCTTTTTATTTTTTAATTTGTCCCTTTTCTATCCTTTATTGATTCTGATTAAATTGTTACAAAATCATCAAAATTGATATAAATTTATAATCGATATGAGCATTTATAAAAAATGCAACCCTGTTGGAATGGCATATAATCGATATACAAGCATATCGCATTACTTTTCGCGAACATTTTGTGATGTAAAAATGCCAAAAGAAGTTTATAGGCAGAAGTTTCGAGATGCATGGCTAAAACAGACGGATCTTCAAAGTGGATTTGTCGCCATGCGAAAGATCCCGATAAGGCATATTGCAAATACTGCAAATGCAGTATGAATCCCAAAATTGATAACTTCCGTGCGCATATGACTACAAAAAAACATATGCAGAATACGTTGCCTTTTGAGCAAACAAACAAACTTAATTTCAAGCCTAAAGTAGCCAAAGAATTATGTTGTCAGGAAGCTGCACTGGCGATATTTGTTGCTCAGCACGCTGTCGCAAATTTCTGTTGGGCACCTGAACAAATTGTGCGTCAACCACTTTGACGGCAAACAACAATATATTAAATTTACTTAAAATTTAAAGTTTGTCTTGTTTTATTTTTGCCCTTTTTTATCTTTGAGCTATTTCTATAATTTTTTGACATTTGAGCACCGAAAAAATATTAAATTAACGTAAAAATGGTTGAAAAATAGTCTGTCCTTTTTTTTTGTATTTTTGTCCTTTTTCTGTCCTATTTTTTTTAGCTCATCTGGCCTTTTTCAGAGCCAAGCTGTTGGCAACACTGCTCCCTTGTTAGTAGACACAAGCACTTGGTTTTATGCACATACTTTCTTAAATAACTTTTGTGTTCATTGTCCGATAGGATTGCAATTTAGAGAATAAGTAGATATAACTATCAGCTTAGTAAATGTTAAAGTCAGAAAGTTGTATCTTTTATACAGCGCTTATAAATTGAGTTAAAAAATGAAATTATTAATTTGCGGGGGCGGTGGGCGTGGCACCTAACATTTGAAATAAACTTGATCTGCGCCTGGTACACAGAAACCTTTATGCCAAATTTGGTATCTTTAGCTTTTATAATAGCTGAGATCTGTGTGTTCATCTGGTCATCTGGACATCCGGACATCCGGACAGACAGACAGACATGGCTCCATCGACTCGGCTAGTGATCCTGAGCAAGAATATATATACTTTATGGGGTCTGCCACGCCTCCTTCTGCCTGTTACATACATTTGCACAAAGTTAGTATACCCTTTTTTTGACCATTTTCAATGGTTGAAGGGTATAACAAGATAAAGTTCAGTGTATACTGATTATTCCTATGCAAATTATATAAATTGCAAAAAGGGAAAAATTCAGTGTATAATCGGTAATTATATTTATTTTATATAATTATTTCCTAATTATATAAATTAATTATATAATTCCTAATTATATAAAACTATATAAATTGTAAAAAGGGAAAAGTTCAGTGTATACCGATTATTCCTATGCAAATGATATATAAATTAATTCAAGGTTTCTAAACATGCTTCATGTGTTTAAAAAACTTTAATTGCAATATTAGAGAGCTGCTCTAAGGGTATAAATCTGCTGGCGTAGTAGAGTTGACCAATTTTGACCAAATTCTATACTCCTTACATACTCGTAATATATTTAATTGGCATTCAAATTGAGGTGTTTATATAGAAACTGTGATCCCGGTCGATTGCCAGAATAGTAGACCTTAGTAAATATAGTTGAAAGAAGGCAAAGAGAATGCAAACTGATGTTGTCTTTGATACTGTCTATCAATCACTTCCGCTACACAAGTTGAATCTTATTGAATTTCCCCTCTAAATTGCTTCTATCTATTTCTAATTTGTATTGATTAATCCAGCGAAAAGGGTATACTAGGGTGCTTGCCGGCATAGAGTATACTCTTTTCGATGGTTCAATCAATACAAATGAATTGGAAATCGTGCTGTCCATCTTGCATACATTGTCAAACTTTGCTTGAGATAATATTAATCCAACTTCTAATGCACTTCAAGTTGGCATTGCTTAACACTGCGAACATTAAAAGTGCTTAGAAAGGGTATATTAAATTTGTGCAAATATATGTAGAAACAAGAAGGTTGGAATGTGTGACAGACTCCACAAACAAAGTAGCACAAAGAATATAAAGGTTGATTTTTTAGCTATTATCTTTTTGGCAACACTGGTTTAAACAGCTCAGACACGTTTTGTGTTTTGCAACACTGTCAAACAGCTTCAGTTTGGTCTATAATTTAACTATTTCCTATTGCCATAATTATGAATACATTGGAGATATTGCAATGCAAAAAACACAAGTCAAGTTTTAGACTCTTAATACTGTGGATTCTTCTCGATATTCGGTATATTTATAGTGTGATTTTTTAGCTATTATCTTTTTGGCAATACTGGTTTAAACAGCTCAGGCACGTTTTGTGTTTTGCAACACTGTCAAACAGCTTCAGTTTGGTCTATAATTAAACCATGAACCGCCTTACAAAAGAAACAATGTTTGCAAATTATTGCATTTTATTATCAAAATGAAGTGCGTGCTCTGTCAAGAAAGTTCAACGCGCGTTTCTTCTTACATTTTATGGTCAGTTTAATCGACCCACTCTGAAGCGACTATTCGGAATATGCTGACTAAATTTCGCAATAAATTTACATTGTTTGACATTGCGTAGAGTGCGAACTGTAGTAAATATCGCAGCTGTATCGGACAGTGTTAATGAGGACCTTCATGGGACCGTACTTCTTCAAAGATGTTGCGAATCGTCAGGTAATTGTGAATGGTGAGCGCTATTGTGAGCTGATATCAAACTTATTCTTTGCCAAAATGCCAGAGCTTGACTTGCATGACATGTGGTTGCAACAAGACGCTGCCACATGCCACACAGCAGGCGTAACAATGGAATAATTGAGAGGCGAGTACGATGAACATTTAATTTCACGTTCGGAACTATTGTAGATCGTGCGATTTAACGCCTTTTTGACTATTTTATTGTGGGACTATGTTAAATTGAATGTCTATAAAGACAAACCCGCTGCAATTGAGGCGTTGAAGGAGAACATTGAAGCATTTATGCGTGAGATACCGACCAAAATGTTGGAAGGAGTATGCCAAAATTGGACTAAGCGCATGGAGTATTTGAGGCGCACTCACGCTCAACATTTGCATGAAATAATCTTTAAACATTCAATTATATATACCCTACTATAGTTTGAAATAAACATTTCATACATTTCTCTGAATTTGATGTGTTTTATTTAAAAAAACTTTTCTATAGCTCTTAAAAAATCAAACTTTATATTCGAGTCGATTGTTCTTATATTTGTCCCTCTGTATGTACGTCACAGTTATTAAGAGCTAGCAACATCAAATTTAGCATAAAGGTATTCTCTATACCATATTCTGTTCCAAGTTTATTCTCAAATGTTAATTGACACGCCCATTTTTGACTTAAACATATACTTAGCTGATAGAAACATCTAGCTCTGTTCCAAGTTTCAATCCAATCGGTTAATTAACAGAAAAGTAAGTCGAAGTCAAGACAGAAGACCTTGTCTTGGAAATTGTAAAGGTGTTTCCAAACTGCACTGTAGATTGTTAATTTTGTATGTGATAAAACTCTTTACAGACACGAATCGTACACTATGCACTCTTACATATCATAGATATCATATATCATAGATATTATATATATATATACCAAGCATATACATAAATATATTTCATATTAATTGTCAAAGTTGAATATTTGTCAAGATTTTGGAATTCAAATACTTTAAATAATTCTTACTTTAAAAAACACTTCACAATTTGTTGTACATAATTAAAACTAATTTAATTGAATTTTGTTAACCGATTTGCATGGATTATAAAAGAACATCTGCTAGGTATCGTTATATGTAAGTGCCGTCAAACTCTCAGTGTGATTGGGCGCAACACTACACTCCAATTGGTTTTCAATTTTATTTGTTTGTTCTCTATACGACACAATAGAATCACATATAGTATATCCACAGAGCGAGAGATAGAGAGAGCGAGACAGAATGATAGCGAGCGAGAGAGAGAGAGTGGAGAAGGAGGTACCAAGACCTTATTCTTCTTCTTCTTGTTGTTTGCAATTTGTTAATATCTGCTACCTTCTTGTTTGGACAGCGACGCAGCGCCAGCAACTCGCAGTCAGACTCGTGTACAAATTCGCATATACCGTTAGTATCGACGCATCAAAGAGAACTGATGATGGCATCCCAGTGGCAAAAGCTAATTCTTAGCTTGCCGTACAACGAACCGTACCGTACCGTCTTTGGCGTGTGTTCTTAAGAGAGAGAGCGCGATAAAATGCCAAAGAGATCAAACAATTGAAAATAAGAGTGCAAATTGACGTCACACAAATACAATATATGATAATATGCTCAAAAGTGCGCAGTGAGAGCAATAGTTCCAAAGAGAGAGAACCATTTGAGAAGTGGGAGCGAGTGAGCGAGCATGAGAGGTTATATGTATATGGAGAGAGAGTGGGGAGAGAGAGGGAGAGAGGGAGACAAGCAGTTACCAATCTGTGATGGGCGTGCATTCATTTGCACAAATTTCTGTTGCGCACACAAGTTTTTGCGCGTACTCTCTCTCTCTCTCGCTCTTTTCTTTTATATATACACACACATGCAAGTATTGTGGGAGTCACGCTCATGCCAACAACAGTTCTAAGTACAACAGTTTCAACATACACATACACATATACGTACGTACATACATGTATGTACAATGCAAATGCGGGCAAAAAAAGAATATTTTACTTAAAAATCAATACAGCGACGTCGACAGCAACGCCAACGCAAGTCACAAAGGGCATTGTGTAATACAATACAAGTTAAAACAGTAGCTGTAGCTCCTCCCCCATTACAATACTGCTGAATAGGCAACCCCCTTTGGCACTACAGCACACAGCGGAAGCGGTGGTTAATGCCTCTTCTTTGCCTCAACCAATTGTCTCGTCGATTATTTGCTATTGTGCCTGCGCAATGCGTTTCGGTTGGCCAGCCCCTGCTAAAGCAATCGCAACGTGTCTCTACATATACATACATATATACATATATATGTGTATATATATATATGAACCTGTGCTGTACTTATAGGTACACATGTGAGTATATAAGTGCTTGCGTACTCGACTCTTATACAAAATATGCGGATTATGATGCAAGTATGTGTTCACGTATGTATATATTGTGTGATGTGTCTGTGTGTGTGTGTCTGTTTCACGTGTGTGAATCGTTTACTGCTTGTACTAACAAGATATGTATGTATATGTACACAACAATTTGTCAATGGGCCTGCTTAAATACTGAAATACAATAAATATATATATAACACATTAAATACTATATATATAACACATTAAATACTATATATATAACACAATAAATACTATATATATTATTTGTGATAATGTGCCACGTACCAAGACCTAACTGCTTAATCATTCAAGTTATTCTTAACATATATGTAAACTCTAAGATTCTTCCTGCAGTGTTTGTCTTTATCTCTTTGCTAGTGTTGAACAGCGCCGGATTTAGTTCGTTAGTTCAGTTTGCGGATTAGTTCAAACGAACTTAGTCTGCACTAAACTTTACAACTCTAATAGCTACGTGGAGTATAAGCCTACAATGACCTTTAAGTCCCGTCAGCCTACGCAGTGCTTACTTATAATTATATTTAATACACATATAAAATATTATTAACGCATTCAATGCAACTATTGTACAATATTGTGGTATTGTAGTTACGATAGTTATCGATAAGTGCATGAATTTAAAGTTGCAGCACTGAAAAGCTGAGCAAGAAAAGTACTACAAGAATGAAATAGCAATAGTTTTAAGTGTTAGTTGTAAGTTTAAGAAATGTTTGCATTTTGCAAAGAATTACTTAACAGCTGCTTTTTTTGTTTTTGGTTGTATTTTGTAATGTTTAAATATGAATTTTATATTTTTGTTGATGCACATTAGTTCATAATTCTTTATCTAATAATATAGTAAAAACAAAAATTAAGAAAACGCTAATTTTGTTTATAAAAAACTACTTTAAACGTAAATATTCGTTTTTCCTTTTGTAAAGAATTAGTTGACACACTGTATGTACAATTTCTCCATCTATAATTTGATGGTACAATAAACGTTAACAGTTTTATATGTTATAGATATTGTGTATATTCAATATATTGATTGGCACTGATACATTTAATTATTTCTATAATCAGAACTTTTCTTCATACAAAAACTGCATTTCGGCCGATTGTTTCTAAGGCAGTTCTATGCTGATTTTAATAAAGTTTTATGTGTATATTATATACATATTTATAAAGAGTAAACGTAGTCGTTGCTTCGTAACGCTTGTTGTTTAATTAATTAGTCTATTACAGTCATTAAAGGACAGCTAGTATTCGATTTATTTTAAATTAACAGACGTTTTGGTTAAAGCGTAATAAACATAATAAACAGAACGTGGCGCGTCGTTGCCGATCGAATTCATATTCTTCCGTTTACATACTCCCTATTAAAAAATACCAACAGTATTCAAATTATTCTCCCGTTTACATACTCCCTATTAAATAATACCAACAGTATTCAACTCATTCTCCCGTGTACATATTCCTTCCTAAATAATACCAACAGTTTTCATCGTTGGCAACTTATCGATACGGTTTAACATAAGTAATATATATCGTATGGGACTTATCGATATGGTTTAACATAAGTTGCATTTATCGTTTTACAATAGAAATAACAATAATTGGCCGATATTTGGCAGCAATACGATATATCGGCTCGTTCCGACTTATTTACAGAGCGCAGCAAAAAGAAGGTAGCTCCAAAACTAACTAGTCACCGTTGCAACCGACGGACTGACGGACGGACAGACAGACATGGGTAGTTGGACTCTTCTGGGGCCACTTTATGGGGTCTGAGCTGCGGGGCAAAAGGAAACCCCTTCTGCAAGGGTTGAATAGGGGGGAATATGCAGTTAATTTCGTTTAAAATGATACGCAAAGGATAACAGATAATTTATATACATATGTGTATTTTGAATAAGCTTCAATATTACAACTGTTTATATAACCGTGTTTATTTACAAACGTAAAGCTTATGGCGGAAAATTGAACATGAAGGTTGTCTATATACAAAAGTTATTTGTATACCCTGGCAGAGGATGTATTCATTTTGTCTAGCTGAAAGGAGTTGAACTATCATTGTCGCATTTTATACGCTTGCAGAGGGTATATTCAGGGTGTCCAAGTAGTTATATTATCTGTGGCAAGCAAGTTAAATTTGAACCAACGTTCTAGCAGTTTATTTTACACAACATTGAAATTATCGGATAAGTCGAATTATATATGTACATACATATGTATATCAAAAGTACTATGCAGAAAACATGCTAATTCACTTTGCTAATTAGAATTATAACTGTAACATCATTTGTATTATTTCTTTAAATGACAGGGTATTTAACATTCGAATGCCGCCCTCCACAATAACCTGCTTTGCTTATTTTCCTCCGTTTTCATTTCATTTTATTTGTTTAACTTGTTAATTTCGGTTATGGCATCAAAAGCATCAGCATCTGCCGCAGCAGCAGCAACAGCAACAACAACAACAACAGAAACTAAGTAGAAAATTAAATTGTTGAGTTTGTCATGGAAAGTGAGGAGTGGAGGGGGTAGTACGGTACGGTACGGTACAAGAGATCAAAGGACAATTTTGTGATTGTTTTATTCCGTTATTTTATTTTGTTTGCCATGCGCTGTTGTTGTTGGTTTTTTAGGCGTGTGTTGTCTTTGCTTATTTATTTCTGTTCGTTTACGTTCGCCCTCCACCTCCCCCTGCCCAGCCCTTCCCTGCCCTGCTTTATTTGTTTGTTTGTTTTCATTACAAAATCGTACTTCATTTGTGTATTCTGTTTGATTATGTTGCGTTTCATTTGTCGTTCAGATCGGTTAGAAAGGTTTCTGTCCTGGGTCCAGCAAGTCGTCGTCTGCTTAGCATAAGCAGATCAACTATACAAATACAATTAAAGAAAGCTACAGTTAAGGGGGGGTCTATAACGAAATATATCTCTCTTTATCCTTGAATCAGTGCAAAGAACTTGTGGCATTAAGTAACGAATGATATTTTATTTATATATTTTATTTAATTCTAAAACTTGTACATTTAATCTGCGTAATTGTCACTTTCTTAGTGGACTGTGTGTGTTTAGCTCGATTGCAGCTGGTCTGTCATCGACTTTGTTATCGATTGGCGCAACTTGTTCTCGGTGTATCGTGACTGCCATAAACTCAACTGGAAATGTAGTTCCTACTGCAGCCGCTATCAAAGTGTGTTGTACATTATTATATGTACATATGTACCGCGACCTACTAGATCTATTGTACCACTAATGCTGCTATTATCACTGCACCTTTCCTTATATGCATTCAAAGTCTACAGTTTCAAGACGGAACATATTACAAGTATATTGCATCCTAGTTCGCAGAATCTGAATGCCGCATTGTTAACTATGTATTTCTAATTGGCTTAGGTGCTCACTATCTATCGTTTAGCCTGAAGCTTGATTTTAGTTATTTTCTGAGATATTGAAAACAAACTAACAACAAGAGATTATTCTACATTGTACCAGTTACAATTTAAGCTATACAGTGTCGAGCCGCTGACAATATGCAGGGAATTCCTTAAACAATCATTGATTGCCGTTGGCAAATGTACAACGAACAAATGAAGGGCTGCATGAATGATGTTTTATTCTATAGGTAAATAGGGTTTACAGTTTGCAAGGCATTACAAGACATTAACCTTGAATTTAGTGCATAGTCTATATAGCGCAGTTTCTCCTCCCTCACACTTGCATATTGCCAGACGAACTGATCTCAGCTTAATTCTTAGTTAAATCGGTGTGACCAACAGACAGCAACGATAAAAAGCGCATACAATAAAATACTAAATCTAACGCATACAATAAAATACTAACTAACTATCGATAGCCAACTTATCTGTTCCTATATATAAAATACTAAATCTAACGCATATATATAAAATACCAAATCGAAGTGCCGTGCCCTCTATCGGTTACAAATTAACTAACTAACTATCGATAGCCAACTTATTCCTTCCACGACACACGCAATGTTATAATTTACATGTACATGTTAATGTTATAATGTATGTTAATGTTAATGTTAATATATATACTGAACTAACAACATTCGAATGCAAATTGCAATAAATTCTTGTTTATCATTTTCACTGATCGCAGTGTGTAAAAAGTGCACATCTTCTAAACGTATTAGACGTAGTTTGCACCATATAAAAGCAATCGTTAATTATATATAATGTATTATTATATTATTATAATGTATAACGTATTATACTGTCCAAGTGTATTTAATATAGAGTAACACATTGCATATCATTTGTAAACAGTTGCAGGACGAGAGCAAGGAAAGAAGTGGGGGGGAAGAGGAGAAAACAATTATTATATGTACACATAATGCTGAAGATATCAGACGATGCACCTCATTAACGCAATGCAGTACAATAACAAGATTTGAAGTGGACATTCAAGTGAAGATTGTGTGCGGCTGGGGACCGTGGGCGCTTTGTTCAAAATTCTGTTTTGTTTGAAACGCAACTCACACAAAATGATAAAGCACCACTGCAATTTCGCTGGGATGCTGGAGACATTCATTTTATATTCATTGTCGACAGTCAACAACATCAGTCGGCGTGAGGCGTGTCGAGCACAGGGGGGTGGGTGGAGTATGCTGTAGAAGGGAGGGGGGCAGAGGAGCTGGTCTGGTTACGACTAGCGAATTGCTCCCCAATGTTGCACAACATTTTTATCGCACTCGCTACACTTGCACAATGCCATGAAGGCGAACCGCGCAATCTTTATAGACACACACATACATACACATGTATATACATATATCATATATGTATGCAAGTATGTGCCATTATTGTTTTAACTTACAGACTGTATTGACAATACAGCACACTGTCCATATGTCTGTGGAAATGTCTAGAAATCCTCTAGGATTCTCATACCAAAGGCAATCATCTCATTAAGTAAGTGCAACAATTTTATATAGTTAATATTACTTCAACAGTTTATATAAGTTTTATGCAATATTTATATAGTTTTAATATTTTAATAATATTAATATTATTTGCAATCTTTACAGTTAATTTAACTTCAACAGTTTATAAAAGTTTTATGCAATATTTATATATTTTTAATATTTTAATAATATTAATATTATTTGCAATCTTTACAGTTAATTTAACTTCAACAGTTTATAAAAGTTGTATGCGATATTAATATATTTTTAATATTTAAATAATATTAATATTTTTTGGCATCTTTCTGCCTTAGCAAATCAAAATGCAGGCATCATTTTAATTGTTTTTTTATAGTTAATTTAACTTCAACAGTTTATAAAAGTTGTATGCAATATTTATATATTTTTAATATTTAAATAATATTAATATTTTTTGGCATCTTTCTGCCTTAGCAAATCCAAATGTAGGCATCATTTTAATTCTGTTCCCACTAATATTATTAATTTGTTAAGTTTCAGGTGCATCATATCGCATGCCCACTGTAGGCTTGCCAAAATTGACACAGTGCAGAAAGATGAAAACACTACGCAACATCCGTTTTCGCCTCGACTTTTTGACGTGCATCATATAAACATGAGAGCAACTCCCTGAAGGGGTGTTCTCACTTCTCTTTATAGTATGCAAATCCTGCGAGAAGTACGAGCAGAACTTCGCCTCAATTGTATTTGTTTTTTCTACGAAGAAAACAAATGTGCTTTGCTCTTAACTCTTAAATAAAACTAGAGCAACAGTGGAATACCCTGCATCTACATATGCACATGCTTTAAAATTATTCCCGACAGATGGCGCTCGCGCACACCCGCCTTCTTGTTGACTGACATTACAGTTAGAGTTATGCTCATACTTTCTTGTATAACTTCTGTGTTTATTATCCGATCGGATTGAAATTTCGAGCATGAGTAGTTATAACTATCAGCTTAGTATATGTTAAAGTTAGAAAGTTCTATATTTCTTATGACGCCTACAAATCAAGTTTAAAAACTAAATTATTAATTTGCGGAGGCGGTGGGCGTGGCATGCAACATTTGAAATAAACTTAATCTGCACTGAGTATATAGGAAGCTTCATGCTAAATTTGGTGTCTCTAGCTTTTATAATAGCTGAGAGCTGTGTGTTTACACAGATATGGCTTAATCGACTCGGCTAATGATTCTGAGTCTGAGTATATATGATATATATACTTTGTGGGCTCTGCCAATCTTCGCAGTTTGTTAACTTCTTGCCGAAGAATATGCTGTTTCTTTAAGGGAAGAACAACTTTTTAAGGCTAGAAAGGGACTACCGGCTACTCAGACCAGGAAAGCGGTAGTTCAAGAACCTTCAAGAAGTTCAAGTTCTCTGTGCAGCAGGTACCTCCTTGTTGGCTACTTTAATGAACTATCAACTAGATTATTGGGAAATGATGGAGTAAAACGCGAGGCGATATAGTGTCAGTTTAATAATTGTTTTATTTAGCATATGTTTAGAGGAAAACCGAAATGTCCACCTTTGCACTAATTGCCAACAAAAAGATCTTGCTTGTTCAATTGTTTATTTTAGTTTATTGTTCACTTGTTGCACTTTTAATAGTCGAATTAAGAGCAAGCTTATAGACGCGTGTGTACATGACCAGTAGATGTAAAAGAATGTAATGATCAATGCTAGAGCAACTAGCTTTTGTACGCATGTACAGAGTCATAACAGAGTTGTAATCAAAACAAACAGTGGCGCGAAGCATTTACATTTAAATATAAAATAAGCATAAAGTTCGGGTTCTGCTCCCGACAGCATAAGCGCGACGACGTTGTGTGTCGTGTGGAAGTAAACGTAAGAAGAAGGAAAGTACAAGAAAACAAGAAGAACTGATTCAGATCAGTGTGACCAAATTACAGAATATGATTGTTGCTAAATTAACATATTACTTTTAGTATTTCAGTATAGATATATCATCTTGATGCGCCTATCTTCGCATACAAAGTGTAAACTCTCTAAAGAGGACGACGAAACTATCAAGCACATGCTTTGCTATTATCAAGTCCTGGTATTGATTGAGAAGCAAACAGCTTCGCAGTTCGTTAACTCCTTGCCGAAGAATCTGTTGTTTCATTAGAGGAAGAACAGCTTTTTAAAGCTAGAAAGGTAGTCCTTTTCTACTCTGCCTCGCTGTCACTAATTATAATAATAATAATAAATATAATAATAATAAATATAATAATAATAATAAATTAACAAATGATGAACACCTTAGTAAGTAGACACTATGTAATATTTGTAGAGCACGTTTCATATTCATCATATTTGGCATTAAACTTGAATGTATCTTTGCTTATTTAGCACAAAGCGAATTGTGGGGCAAGGTTATTGGTTATGCCGCAGCTGGGCTTATCAGTATTCATCAAAGTTGTCAAAGTATTGTCAAATTGTCGAACTGTAGCCACGAAATGCTATTAAAATTCATTGGCACGGCTTGCAAAGCTAAGCACAATCTGATAGCGATATTATAAAGGGGCGACTCAAGTTCTACTTCCAATATATATTCCCAATTGGCCGCTTCATTGTCACTGCTGCTGCTGCTGCTGCTGCTGTCTCTGTCTGTCTGTCTCTGTCTCTCTGTGGGTTGTCGCCCAAAGCTGTAAAGCAAACCGTTAATATTACAACAATCCCAGAGGAAGACAAATCCGCCTCTTATGCCCTGCGGCTTCCTTTGTGGCTGCAAATTACAGCGATGACACGCTGCGTCATCGCTTCATTGACTTTACTCACAGCCACCTCGTGTACAGCAAAAGAAAAACAGGGAAATGTGAAGGTGAAGACTTCGAGGCTGTCAAAAAGTTTTCTTTTTTCTTTCTTTCTTCCTTCAACACAAAACATTCATCAATTTTCTGATACAATACTAAAACGGTAGAGTACACCACCCTCTGTGCCGTCTTCCTCTCTTTCCTCTTCACTATTGAAATTTACCATCTAATTTATCTAATTTTTATATTTTTTATAATTCCTAGCCCAACAGTCGTCTGTTCTTAGTTGACTTTATATTTATTTAATTATAAAATAAGTTATATATATATAATATATAATACAATATAATAATATATATTAAAATAAGTTAGTATAATGCTTTCTGTACAACCTGAACAGTTCAAATTTTATTTCCAAATTTGAGTGCAACTTGAATTTTTAAATTCGATTTGTAATCGATGTATAAGAAATAAAACTTTCTGACTTCCAGCTACACTTAGCTTACTATAGTATGAACCTTTCCTTCTACTGTATTATCTAGTTAGAATATTTTCCATGGCTCTGCATCTTGCGCATACCTTCTTCAATTGAAATTTACCATCTAATCATTTTATTTCCTTTACTCATTATAAATTTTAATGAAACCAGCTAACAAATTAATCAGAAAATATGTATATGAAAAGAAGGTAGCCTTCATAACTAGCAGTAAGTTTTATATTATTATTATTATTATAGTAAGGTGCAGCAAGACTTGAAAAGTCTAGACCACTGAGTTTTAGGAACCATGGCAAGTGGTAAGTTATATTAATTACAAATAAGTAAGAGAGTTCGCGGTAAACTTAGACATGCCTGAAACGCGAAGCTACAGGACCTTAGACATGCCTGCAGGTACGGACCTTCAGTACCTTAGACATGCCTGAAGGACCTTAGACACTCCTGAAGTTCCGCATTTCAGTAATGTCTAAGTTTCAGCTTAGATCTGACATCTTTTTATGTATTAAAAAATACTAACGCTACAGTCAGGTGCTGACTGTATAAGGCCATGGATTATCATATAATACCGTAATAAAAATTTCAACATTATAGAATCGCCGCTCGATATTGCATAATAAATATGAAAAAATGAAATTTTTTTAATTTTTATTGAAATTTAATTAAATAATTTAATTTGTTTGTAGTGGCTATATCACAGCCCGCTTGACTGTAACTTTTCTTTTAGTTTATTAAAATAAAATAAATAAACAAAATAAAATAAATAAACAAAATAAAATAAATAAACAAAACAAAATAAAATAATTAATAAATGAAAATTCGCGCCCGCCTCAACCGGGAGTTGAACACACGCACTCTCTCACAGCCGTCCGCCACTCTAACCACTCGGCCATTGCCTCACTCCTTGGGCCAACGGCAAAGCTGCATTGTGAACCAATTCTGTTACCATACAATGCAAATAAAAAGTTTCAAATGCTGTGTGTCTGACGTTAGATTCGAACCTCGGTATGCTTGCATAAATTAGCTCTGCTTAAGTATATATGTTCAAAGTGAGTTTAATTCACATCATATCTCACTTGATAATAGTCCGATTTAAATGAAATTTTCACATAACGCCCGTGGCAAGGTATTTGTCATGTAAGATATACAACTTTGGTTGTTGAGCTAATATTGTAGTTTTTAAATAGTTATTACTGATTTACTGAGGCGGGAAGGGGCGTGTCCAAATGTTAAAATAAACTTTGAGACACTGCAATATATACGTATGTTGTCGCAAAATTTGATGAATTTAGCTCTTATAGTTTCTGAGATCCAGGTGTTCATACAGACAGACGGACATGGCTCAATCGACTCGGCTACTGATACTGATTCAGAATATATATAGTTTATGGGGTCAGAGATGCCTCCTTCTGCCTGTTACGCACATTTCCGTTCCGACAAACACAATAGACCATGCATTTTTTTAAAATTCATGTCCTAAAAACATAAAGAGATGTGAGATCTAGGCACTTATAGAGACCTATCTACAAAGTTGGACAGGGTGAGTTATATCCATATCCAGTATATTTATAAGTTATATCTATATCCAGTATATATATGAGTTATATCCATATCCAGTATATATATGAATATATCCATATCCAGTAAGTTAAAGGGTATATTTAGAATAAGAATTAACAATCGAGTGAGTAAAATTCATGTATAAATTCACTCGATTGTTAATGCTCATTCTAAATACACCCTTTAACATATTTAATATACCCTACTCTGAGCAGACCAAGTGCCAGAATTTACGTAGTTCATATGTTATTTGAGTTAGCATCAAATGCCGCGTCATGTTCAGAGTTGCATGCCAATAATAATGGATCAAGTTGCTTTTTATGGCTCACGTTAGACAAATGATGGCTCTGGGGAAGAAGAAAAACATATTGTCGGGTGGTCAACCAAGAATGCGGGAATCACTAAACTGACAAGGCAGTGGACTTCTAACTGGTAAGGCTGATGTGGAGTTAGCTACTTCGAGGGAAAAGTGCTACCAGTGCAGTAGAGAAGACAGACTGAGCTTCCACTGAGCTCCCACAGGACTCAGTGCTGTGTGCAAGCTTGTGGAACCTTCTGATGTACTTCCATGTAGTGAGTAACAGGAACCTGATGTACTGAGTAAACTTGTAACCTAGCTAGAAGTAGTAAAGATTGTGGACTTCGAGGACTCGTTGACTATATTTACCAGGGTTCTTTCAATCTAGTTAAAGTTCTTATGGCATTAAAGCTATTGTATTAAAGCAAACATATTCAATATAAATGAAAAACAGTGCCAGCAAAAAGTGCGCAGTCACAAAACGTTTTGGATTAAGCCCCGTGCCCGTTTATACGCAATTGAATTTATTATAAAGGTTGATTTTTTAGCTATTATCTTTTTGGCAATATGGACTTCGAGGACTCGTTGACTATATTTACCAGGGTTCTTTCAATCTACTTAAAGTACTTATGCAATTCAAACTAATGTATTAAAGCAAACATTTTCAATATAAATGAAAAACAGTGCCAGCAAAAAGTGCGCAGTCACAAAACGTTTTGGATTAAGCCCCGTGCCCGTTTATACGCAATTCAATTTATTATAAAGGTTGATTTTTTAGCTATTATCTTTTTGGCAATACTGATTTAATCAGCTCAGGCACGTTTTGTGTTTTGCAACACTGTCAAACAGCTTCAGTTTGGTCTATAATTTAACAATTTCCCATAATTATGAATACATTGGAGATATTGCATTGCAAAAAACACAAGTCAAGTTTTAGACTCTTAAAACAGTGGATTCTGCTCGATATTCGGTATATTTATAGTGTGATTTTTTAGCTATTATCTTTTTGGCAATACTTGTTTAAACAGCTATGGAACGTTTTGTGTTTTGCAACACTATCAAACAACTTCAGTTTGGTCTATAATTTAACAATGTTAATTAAAATTATTTATTTATTCAATGTAATAAATAAAATTATTGCATTTTATTATCAAAATTCGTGCTCTGTTCTAAGAAAGTTCCTCGCGCGCTTCTTCTTTCATTTTATGGTCAATTTAATCGATTACAACATTGAAGCATTTATTCATGAGATATCGGTCAACATTTGCTTGAAATATTAAAGACTATTTCAATATTCATTCATTCAATATCAATTCATTCATTCAATATTCATTCAATTATATAAACCGTACTATTGATTCAGAAAAAAATTTCTTACATTTCTCTGAATTTGATGTGTTTTTTTTTTTAAACTTAACTATAGCTCTTAAAAATTCAACCTTTATAAAGTAAGTCACTGTTCAAAAGTAAAACACTTGAATTCATCTCTTGACAATTCGTTCTTAAAGAAATACATTGTACAATTAATACTTGTCCCTTGGGGGTTTATAGCAATACAAATCTTTAAAGTCCTATAGGAATTTGCCCCCGTGGACTCTCAAAAAATGAATTTAAATATGTGTAACTCAAAACTGATTATTCAAATTCCCATTTCCATTCAGATTTAAAGTGGCGTGAAATTTAAATGGGTTTAACTTAATTATATAAATAAATTGCTCGTTTTTATACCCCTTACGACGCGTATAAAGGGCAAGGCAGGCTTGGCAGGCATCAAAGGAATATATGTATATATTATATATATGTATATGTGTATATATATATATATATATATAATATATGTTTGTACTTCATCAGGATTAATAGTAAAGTCGAGAGCCTACTAATGATGTTTGTCTGTTTGCAAAATACTTAGATATTATAACATTTCTAATCAAAAGTTGAACATTAAAAATTTCATTTTTTATTAACTCCAATAATATTTCCAGTTATA
This sequence comes from Zaprionus vittiger, assembly GCA_018904025.1. Lineage (NCBI taxonomy): Eukaryota > Metazoa > Arthropoda > Insecta > Diptera > Drosophilidae > Zaprionus > Zaprionus vittiger. The sequence continues at coordinate 40,768 of JAEIFQ010000850.1, read as the reverse complement.
TTAATGCTTTAATGAATTATTAAAAATATAAAAATTAGATATACAAATTAATATTACATTATTTTATATTGAAATTAAATTAAAACCGCAAAATATATATGCATATAAATAAAGTTTAAATTTACATTTTAATATTTAACGTACAGTTAAACTTTAATTGTATATATATGTATATTTTTTCGGTTTTTTTTAACTTTTAATTAAAATTTAATTTCAATAATTTTTATATTTTTAATAATTCCTACCCCAACAGTCGTCTATTCTTATGTATAAAATAAGTTATATATAATATATAATATAATATAATAATATATATATAATATATAATATAATATAATAATATATATATAATATTTGTATAATATAATATGATAATATGTATTAAAATAAGTTAGAATAATGCTTTCTGTACAGCCTGAACAGTTCAAATTTATTTCAAAAGTTGATTGCAACTTGAATTCGATTTGTAATCCACGCATAAGAAATAATACTTTCTGCCTTCGACCTATGTATACTTAGATTACTATAGTGTATACCTCTCCTTTTACTGTATTATCTAGTTAGAATATTTAGGTTACTATAGTATATACCTCTCCTTCCACTGTATTATCTAGTTAGAATATTTTACTGCATATTGCGCATACCTTCTTCAAGTGTGTGCAAGTTGAGCATTGAGGCATTGTCGAACCACAGACAATATGCAGGGTATGCCTTAAAAAATCATTGCCCGCCGTTGGCAAATGTACAACGAACAAATGAAGGGCTGCATGAATGATGTTTTATTCTATAGGTAAATAGGGTTTACAGTTTGCAAGGCATTACAAGAGTTTAACTTTAAATCTAGTGCCAAGTCTATATAGCGCAGTTTCTCCTCCCTCACTCACGAACTGATCTGAGCTTAATTCTTAGTTAAATCAGTGTGACCAACAGACAGCAACGATAAAAAGCGCATACAATAAAATACTAAATCTAACGCATACTTTAAAATACTAACTAACTATCGATAGCCAACTTATCTGTTCCTAAATATAAAATACTAAATCTAACGCATACGTTAAAATACTAAATCGAAGTGCCGTGCCCTCTATCGATGACAAATTACTTAACTCAACTATCGATAGGCAACTTATCCCTTCCGCAGCAGGCATAGAGGAATTGCTGTTGATATATGTGTGTGTGTGTGGTGTCAGCCACGCCTGCTGCTGCCTGTTCCATAGACTTGCACGAAGTAATACACTATTTTTGACCATTTTTTAGCCTTCAATCGGGCATATATACTTTGTGTATACCTTACTTCATTTGGCAACTGGCAGCAAGTGAGTATACCCCGTTTTAGAGCATTTTCAATTGTCGTAGGGTATAATAAAGGGCGTAAAAGCAAGCTGAGGCGCAAGTCCAAGTCCAATTGAGTTGCCTTTTGCGGCCGTGATGCACGTGCCGGCCATTGAGTTGTAGCTGGAGCGGGTACAAGGGTACAAGCGGGTAAGGGTACAAGGGTACAATCGGGTACAAGTGTGCGCGCAAAGAACTTCTAATGTACGACAAGAAGGGTGGAAGTTAAATAATAATATAATACAAAAAGCAACACAGAGAGAAAAGCAGAGCGTGGACTCGACACGGAACTGATCCACTCGACGCTGGCTTTATTCTAATTATACGTCCCACTCCTGCCATTGTGTACAGCCCGCCCACTGTGCTGTGCTGCCAATGTCAAGTGCAAAGGTCGCCTGGGCAAGAGTCGCTCGCTGGAACATATGAAATGGGGAAATGGTAAAAATATGATGGGGAAACAGGGAAATAGAGAAACAAATGGGCAAATTTTACTGTTGCTGTTTCTTAGTCGTCGTAGAAGACCGCCTAGTGCGCTTAAGGTAATTGTTTTTCTTTCTTTGCTTAGATTTTTATACCCCTCCCTGCCTGCCTGCCTCCCTCCCTGTACGTGGCTGCATTCTGTGCATCCTGTGTCCGCGTCAATTCAATTACAAGTTATTTCACGTTCGCACTGTGTCGTTGCTGGCGTTGACGGGACACGCACACGATGCTGCCACACATGTGAGCACAGGGTGAGCGGAAGAGCATAGGGTGTTGCAGGTTACATCCTTTTCCGTGCCAGGAAATTCGCCACAATTTACGGAAATTGAAATTTCGAATTGAAATCATAATTTCTTCTACGAAAATTATCACGTTTACTCACAGTTTATACAAGGAAGGATAAAACAAATTGACAAATTGAAATATTGACGAACTCTATCTATCTCTATCTATCACAATGACGACCTCTATATCTATCTCTATCTATCACAATGGTCCATCCATCACTTTCGATCATATATTGGTCACGGTTAGAACAAAATTGATTCACCCTCTCTCTAAGGCGCAACTTGACAATGAATATGCCTCGTCTATGCTTTTCCTTTATTTCTCTCTCTCTGTCCCTCTCTCTCTTTCTTTCATAATGTTTTTGAAAAGAAAACAATGGCAACTCTAATGATGGGAAAAGCATCCAGCCCAGCCCAGTGCAAAGTCCAGAAACAGATGATTAAATCTGTTACAACAAAGGACGAAATAACATTCAAATTAGGAGCTCATTGTCGTACTTTTGTTGTTGCCAATGGGAGCACCCAGTACCCAATGCAGTACCTTTGTTTCCACACACAATGGCGACACAAATGACGCTAACAACCTCTCTCTCTGTACTACGCTAGATAAACTGCTTACAACTCCTCAACATCCCCCCCCCCACCTCCCTCACTCAACCAACAGAAATATAATAATACATGGCAAAGAAATCCAATGCATCAATCTTCATCTACTACATACATACACAATACATCTGCTTAACTAAATTCCTCCACATTTTAAGCACAATAACTTTTGTTCAATTTGTTGCCATATTATTTATATAGTGTGCAGATAATTCTTTAATGTTTTAAATATTTATGACGCTCTAACAATTACTTCTCTCTTCAACGATAGTGAAGCTCGCCTGCTCCTTTTGCGTTATTCAACACTATGCTATCGATAGGATTTACCATAACTAAATAAACTTACGATAGTGTATCGACTAAGGTCACACTTAACAACGCAAGACTTAACATAATAGAGTAGAACTTAACATATTATTTATGTATGTTAATAAAAAAAAGGCTTATGCAGCAAATTATTATATTTTAATAATAAAAAACAAGACTTAACATTAGAGGTGAAAATAAATCGATGTTCACTGAATCGATTTATTTTCAAAAATTCAAAGAAAAAATCGTTTCAAATTAAATTAAATCAAAAATTTGAAACAAACGAAAAAAAAAACACTTTTTTGTCTTGAAATAATAGAAAAAACGTGTTTTTGGTTTGAAATTAAAGAAAAAAAATATACAATATAATGAAGACCTCATATTGTTATTAAACAATTACCACCAACTCAAAATTCTACAAAAACAAATGCTTACACTTAAATTTATACCACCACTAGACATATTTTCTTGTTTAGTTGTATTAATTTTTTTTGTAATAATATTTTTTTTAAACCATTTAATATATAATCACAAAATACAAGTTTCTCTGTTTATAATTAATAAATTTAAAGTTAACCAATGTAAAATTATACATAAATATTCACGAATTTTACCTCCTCCCATGTTGTCTAAAAGAATATAAATATAATGTATAAGCAGCTCTAAAAAACGAAAGAAAAGATAATATAATTATAGAAATTTAAGACCAAAAAACAATTCTATTTAATAAAGAAATTTCTGCTAATAAATTTAAAGTAGGGGGCAGCTGAACTTAATAAAAATCACCATAAAGCTATAACATGTATTAAATTAAGTAACCCCTTATTAATTAACAATCTTCGTCTTCCTAAACGTTCATAAGAAACATAAGCTAAACAAAATAATTCTGAATAATTTATTTTAATTATTTTCTTATAATTTTAAACTATAAGAACCTCTTAATCCTCAATAACTTATCGTTAATAAACCAGCCAAAACAATTCCTATATGAGCTACAGAAGAATAAGCAAATAATGCCTTTAAATCAGTTTGTCGTAAAGAAATTAATCTAATTAAAACACCTTCTACTAATCGATTAAATTGATTTTCAAAAATTAAATTAATACATCGAAGAAAATTAAAAACATTGATTAATCGATTCGAGAATCAATTTAAGTTCCAGCTCTACCTAACATAATAGAGTAGAACTTAACAATAGATAAAGTATGATGTTGTAAATTTTCTTTACAATATTTTTCTAAAGTTCTAAAACTAAGTTCGACTGCACTATCAATGCTAATTGAGAATAGATATAGTAACCTATACTTTATAGATTCAAAGATGTTGCAAACTCCTGTCTAAAATGTATATACCCTATGCTAAACTTAAATAAACACAGTTATGTATGATGAATGTATGATAAGAACGTAGTCTGTTTCCAAAAAAGAATGTGTGTGGGTTATGGTCTAAAAATCGTATTATAAATTAGGGCAATCCCATTCCCCTATCAGCGCCTCTACTCTCTAGCATGATCATCATGATATATAGAGATATATACAGTTCGTCATGTTATTATTAACTCATTCCATTATTCTTTTCATATGCATCTTTCAAATCGAATGACGATGCGCCCACTTCGAGTTTGATTTCCATACGCGTGTGCCTGTCAGAATAATGTCACTATAAATATTGTTCATGTCTAAATATAACATTTATGATTTCCTCCAGAAATAATTTATAAATCCCAAATTTTTGACAAAGCATCAAAAATGTTTCTAGAACAAAGACACACACACACACACAGAAAAATAAAACATCTCAGCCATCAGCAGGTTCTCGTTTTTGGCTGAGGGCATGGAAACAGATTGACATCAAAAGCTTTATGTTTTTGGAAATATTCCAGGGCTGCCTAACCTACTCTCAGTGTGTTCTATCCAACCACTGGCAATTACTCTCTCTCTCTCTCTCTCTCTCTCTCCTCCACAGCGTAAAACAGCATGTAAACATTCTCTTTTCGTTACTGTCCTTAAATAGACAAGAGGCACGGGGGCACGGGGCAGGGGGCAGACTCTCTCTTTACCACCGCTCACGCACCTACACGCAAGAGCAAGACTATGTATGCATACGTATGTACATGTGTACATACATGAGTGCAAGTATATGAGAAACGGAGAAACATATTTCATTATTGTACACAATATATAGATTACACTCGGTTCGTTGGGCCAAAGTAAAAAACAATAATAAATAATAAAAATAAATAAATAATAAAAATAAATAAATAATAAAAATAAATAAATAATTAAAATAAATAAATAATTAAAATAAATAACTAATAAAAATAAATAAATAATAAAAATAAATAAATAAATAAATAATAAAAATAAATAAATAAAGTTAATAAATAATTTGTATGTGATAGAATATGAGCCACACCTTAATCAGACTTCTTGATCGACCTATTGCTATACTTTATTTATTTAATTTACGATATCGACTCTTCGCCTTGGATAACATTTTAAACACACACACTACATTTTTAAGTTGCGAGCAGAAAAGCAGTATTACCTACAACGAACCTTCAAGGTTTAAAATAGTATGAAATACTTCATTCTTGTATCGATCTCTTTTAAACCTTTTTATGGTAGTGCTGCTCTAAAAAAGTAAAGAAAACTCTATGTAAATATCTCTATAGCTTCTCTCATACAAAAAACCGACGGAACTATGGATAAGTCAACATGAATATCTTCAGTTTTTATTAACAGATTGCAATTTGTGGCATAGGTTCATTTGGCATACATCACTTAGGCATTTAACACATGGATCAATAAGTCCCGAGACTAACCCAGAGCTGACACCAGTAACCACGTCTTTCTAGAGTACAAACTTTTGCTTGAAACGTGTCAAAATTTTAAATTGATCGGACCAGAAACAGCTGAGTTATCAAGGTTGGAGTAAAGTCGTGTTGTGGATTGTTTAAAAAATGGAAAAAACCGAGTTTCGTGTTCTGATAAAACATTGTTTTTTAATGGGTAAAAACACCATGCAAGCGAAACAATGGATTGAAAAATGATACCCGGACTCTTGTCCATCAAAAGCAACGATTTGTCGGTGGTTTGCCGAGTTTAAACGTGGTCGTACCGACACAAATGACGCGGAACGCTCGGGTAGACCTGTGGAAGCCGTTACACCGGAAAATGTGAGTGAAGTGACAAAAATTATAATTAAAGATCGTAAAGTAAAGCTCCGTGAGATTGCTGAGATGACACAGATATCATATGGAAGTGTATTTACTATCCTTCATGAAGAATTGAACATGAAAACGGGTTTTCCAAGTGTGTGCCGCGATTGCTTCGGATGGAACAAAAACAGCAACGAGTCGATGATTATATGATTTTATAAAAATGGTATTGAAAAAATGGAAAAGCGTTGGAACCATTGTATCACCCTAAAATGTGATTATGTTGATAAATAAAAAAAAATTATGCAAAAAAAATGTTGTTTTCATTGTTTGATCCATTGATGTTTGTCCACGACGAAGCAGAATGTCTGTCTGTATGTCTGAATGTCTGTCCGTCCGTATGCAAAACCTAGATGTCAGAGACTACAAGACCTTTAGACCATAGGTTCATAAGGCATACCATCACTTATGCATTTATGTATGTCCATGCCGCAGCAGAAAGAAAAGTCTTTAGCCATAGTAAATGTACATGCAAGAGTTCCTCCCTGTACTGCTAGACAAGGTACTTTATAAGGTACTTTATTAACCTTACTTAACTAACCATACAACCAGGCCAAGCAAAAATGTATAAAAAAGGCAGAAAGAGGTGTGTCAGAGCCCACAAACTATACAAGTATATATTCTTAAACAGCATCAACAACTGAGTCTATATAGCCATGTCCGTCTAACTGTCTGTCTGTGTGTCTAACTGTCTGTCTGTCTGTCCGTATGTCTGTCTGCCCATCTGTCCGTCTGTCTGTCTATCTATCTACATATCTTTCCTTCCGTATGAAAATCTAGATGTCAGAGCCTATAAGTCCTAGGGCTACCTAGTAGAGTTGCAGAAACATCGATGTTTTGTGAGGTTTTTCATATAAAACATCGATGTGTATCGATGTAACATCGATGTTTTGCACCTTTACTACCTAGGGCTACCAAATTTGCTGTCAATATGTATTATTATTATTATTATAATATTATTATTATTATTATTATAATATTATTATTATTATTATTATTATTATATTATTATTATTATATTATTATTATTATATTATTATTATATTATTATTATATTATTATTATTATTATTAAATTTGATGTCAATATGTATTATTATTATTATTATAATATTATTATATTATTATTATTATTATATTATTATTATTATTATTATTTGTATATTATTATTATAATATTAATCTTATTATTATATTATTATTATTATTACATTATTATTATAATATTATTATTATTATTATAATATTATTATTATTATTTATTATTATTATTAAATTTGATGTCAATATGTATTATTATTATTATATTATTATTATTATAATATAATTATTATCATTAATTCACGCAGATCATGTTTATTTCAAATTTTGCATGATTTTATGGATTTCCGTAATGTATTTGTGCCACGCCCCCAACGCTACCCTACTCTACCCTACCCACACTCATCATTGGAGCTCATCGAAGTTAAAGTTTGGCTCATCTGCCATGGCTAGGCTAATGATTAGCTGGGTTTGTGGTTGCCGTTGAGGGCCGGCGCAATTTACAACAAATTTATTTGCCATTTTAGGAGTCATTAGCTACGCAAAGGCAGCATACCCACCACCACCAGCTACCCTAGAGGGTGCTAGGCTGCTAGAGGGTGCTAACAACCTTTCACAGTTAATAGCAATTAAGGCGATGCTTAAGGTTTGGGGGGAATTCCGGAAGTGGGGACTACGCAATTAACCCGTAATTGCAACAGAAACTAGCCAATTGCTTAGACTTCTTGTGGGTAGTATACGTGTGCACCCTAATCCCTCAAAACTTTGCTTATTATTTTGTCAGCATTAACGGCGTGTGCCGTTTTTATTGTTCTTAGTATGTCAACGCTGTTTTCCCTCTTCTCAAGCAGACTTTTATATGCATACGTATACGTATGTATATGTATATGTATGTATGTGATTAACCGCAACTTATATTATTAGCCAGGGGCTTTAAAAATCATTCACTCATAATTGCAATTCTGTCGTTTCTTCAGAAAAGAAACGTGTTATCCCTTGTTATTAGAGAAACGTATTTACTTTATGTATCATACATATACATATATAAAAGAATGTATGAAATAGGTTTGTACCGTTTAGTTCAGTCTAAGTTCGTTTGAACTATTCCGCAAACTGAACCAACGAACTAAATCCCTGAGAGTGAGTTTTCTTTACTCTTCTGCAACTTTAAACTTAATTTTATATATCAAAAAGTAAATAAATGTTCACAAATTTAATTTTGTTTTAACTTTGTGATTATTTTAAACAAAAACAAATCAAATTATTATATAAAATGTTATTTTTTTTACATTATTAATTTAAACAAAAAAGTGCCGTTCATAAAAATAGCAGTGCTAATTAGCTGCAACTTTAAACTTAATTTGATATATCAAAAAGTAAATGAATGTTCAAAAATTTAATTTTGTTGTAAATTTGTGATTATTTTAAACAAAAACAAATCAATTTATTATTCAAAATGTTGTTAATCTTTTTACATTATTAATTTAAACAAAAAAGTGCTGTTTACAGCTGTGTTCATAAAAATAAAATAAATAAACTTAATTTTATATATCAAAAAGTAAATAAATGTTCACAAATTTAATTTTGTTTTAACTTGGTGATTATTTTAAACAAAAAAAAATCAATTTATTATTCAAAATGTTAATTTTTGTACATTATTAATTTAAACAAAAAAGTGCTGTTTACAGCTGTTCATCAAAATAGCAGTGCTCAGTAGCTGCAACTTTAATCTTAATTTTATATATCAAAAAGTATATGAATGTTTACAAATTTAATTTTGTTTCAACTTTGTGATTATTTTAAACAAAAACAAATCAAATTTTTATTCAAAATGTTGTTAATTTTTTTTACATTATTAATTTAAACAAAAAAGTGCTGTTTACAGCTGTGTTCATAAAAATAGCAGTGCTCATTAGCTGCAACTTTAAACTTAATTTTATATATCAAAAAGTAAATGAATGTTTGCAAATTTAATTTTGTTTCAACTTTGTGATTATTTTAAACAAAAACAAATCAAATTATTATTCAAAATGTTAATTTTTTTACATTATTAATTTGTTTACAGCTGTTCATAAAAATAAAATAAATAAACTTAATTTTATAAATCAAAAAGTAAATAAATATTCACAAATTTAATTTTGTTTTAACTTTGTGATTATTTTAAACAAAAACAAATCAATTTACTATTCAAAATGTTGTTCATTTTTTTTGCATTATTAATTTGAAAAAAATAACATTACTTGATTGTTTTTTTTGTGAACACAGTTGTATATACAATATATATCCTATATCATTCATTCATTGTGCCAACTATACACAGTATATAGTAAACAAAGTAACGACAAATTTGATATTTACATTGTAAAATATCTCAAGTCCGTATATTCCGTATATTCAGCTGATTGCTGAGGCTGTCTTTGGCATTATACAGAGAGAACTCCTCGGTATGGTTGGCAACATGCCATAAAAAAGATTCTCTTTGAATACCGTTGATCATGTTGCAAACAAGAGTATTTAGAGTTTCTATGACACAATTGGATCTAACAGAGCTACCATAGTAAATTGCACTCGGCCACAAGCAGCAGATTTCCCACCAACACCAGCAGCAGCCCCAGCCCCAGCCCCAGCAGCCTCATTGCCATCCGCCTTATTTCGCTTTCATTCATAAATTTATATTCTTAAAATAGAGAATGCGTTGCCCGATTCCGTTCACGACTCTGTCTTCGTTGTCATCTTAAGGCAACGACCAGCTCGCGCTCTCCCGAAACCAAGCAAGGTTAAAAGAATTTGATTAATATTAGAATATTTGCAGGCAAATTTTTTAATGCATTTCCGGTGTGTGCCTTGCCACTGAATATATGTACGGTATGGCCGACTGAACAAATATATATATATATATATATCTATGCATTTCTATATATATATGTGTGCGTACTTTGGAATGAAATATATATTTGCCTGACAAATCTTAAGCTACAATTCGATACTATACTGCTTAAACACGAGAGAATGTTTGGTTTAAGAATTAAGAACTATATTTATATAATAAATAAATTATAATTACACTATATAATACATTATAATTATAGTATATAATAAAATGTAAATTATACTATATAATAAATTAATTCTTGTACACCCGACGACCCTTTAAAATGTAAATTTGCACATATTTGCACATATTTGGTTAGTAAAGTGTAGTAGGCTGATAGAGGGGTCACACTGTTATATCGATAATTATATAACACAATCAGTATGTTAAGCCTATGTTATCTAACATTATCAATGAGAGAGGCATTCTCTCTTGGCGAGAGGAAGAGGAAGTATTGAAACGTCGTGTGTGAATTAATCAAGCTTCCACAAAAGGTAGAGGCGAGATATTTCCTTAATCGATTTATTTTCAAAAATTCAAGGAAAAATCTATTAAAATCGATTTTAATCGAAAATTTGAAATATAAGAAAAAAACACAGTTTTTTTGGCTTGAAACTATAGAAAAAAACGTGTTTTTGGCTTGAAATTAAAGAAAAAAAATATACAATATAATAAAGATCTCATATTGTTATTAAACAAATACCCCGAACTCAAAATTCTACAAAAACAAATGCTTATCCGTCGCACTTTACCTAAAATACTAAAATTTATACCACCACTAGACATGTTTACTAATTTACTTCTAGTAATTTAGTACTATTTTCAAAATTTTCGATTAAATCGATTCTGAAAAAATAAATCGATGCATTGAAGAAAATTGAAAACAACGATAAATCGACTCGAGAATCGATTTAACTTCCAGCCGTACTAGAGGCCTGTTTGGATATGCAGTAATACTTCGCAGTTCCTTGTAGAACTTTCTCCAACTTTACACCACTAACTCTACAGTATTGTAGATAGAATTATGTATAACTATGCGCTGCACGAGCCCGTCTGGGTACTGTATATGAACTACATTAGGCTCTCTTTTTAAAAACTTACAATCCAACTTTGAAGTGTTCGAGGGGAAAATTCTACGCAAGATCTTTGCTTCTGCTCGTAGCAGGGATGACTTTCGCATTTGAATGAAACACAAACTGTATGAGCTTTACGACCACATTGACATAGTCCGGCGCATAACAATAAAACGTATGCGCTGGTTTGGACACGTCGTACGTACATATGTACGAAGAAGCTGCAGTGAAGAAAGTGTTTGAGAGACGAGAGTCGACGTGGGGGGACGAAGGAGGGGACGAGCGCAGCTGCAATGGATGGATCAAGTGGAGCAGAACCTGGCTGCGCTTTGGTGTAACCAATTGGAGGATAGATTGCAAGCAGAGGCGCCTGGCGCAAGATGTTGAGGTCGGCCGTAACCCGATGACGGCTTGTAATGGTCAACTAAGTAGAAGAAGAATTAAACTTGCCTCGATACGTCTTTACTATTCTTTTAACTATTGCATGCTTGTGCCTTCTGCTCGGAAGAAAGTGCGGGAGCTGGATTTCCTTTGCCTAAGATCCGCGCATAACAAACAACGGAATTCATTGTATTAACATCCATAGTTTAAGCAGCTCTGCGAACTGGGGAAATTCTTATTTTCCACACTTAAAGTAGGTAAATCGGAAATCGGAGCAAGTGCAATAATGTTGTGTGTGTAAAACGATAACTACAAACTTATGCTAAGTCATATCGATAAGTCACATACGATATATATTACTTATGTTAAAACGTATCGATAAATTGCACACGATTAATACTGTTGGTATTATTTATGTATGTACACGGGAGGAGTTGAATACTGTTGGTATTATTTAATAGGGAGTATGTACACGGCAGAATAAGTTGAATACTGTTGGTATTATTAAATAGAGAGTATGTGCACGGGAGAATAAGATGAATACTGTTGGTATTATTTAATACCTTCTGTTCAACGGCCGACGTTTACTACGCTTTAACAAAAACGTCTGTGCATTTCAAATAAATCGAATAAAATAATATAATAATAATTAAATAAACAACAAGCGTTACAAAGCAACAACAATATTTATATGTGTGTTTTTAAACGATAAAAATTTGACTTGAACTATAATAGTAGTAGATTTTATTAGATGCAAAAATACGTTGGCATAATAATAAAAAATATTGTCTTTCAATATAAGTAAATATAGAAAATGTGCATAACTGGTTTAGGACAATTGGGAAGAGGGAGTTGGGGGGGGTCATGCTTTGATGTTATAGCAAAATATGCATGTGTTAATGTGTTTTTAATGAGGAACTTTAGGAACTACTTAACATACTGATATTATCTCAGTGACGCTATCAATTGCGGCGGCGACACACATTGTGTCTGTGTGTGTGTGTGTGTCTTTCTCAATGCAAACTGCGCGCGTAGAGGAAATCAACCCCTATATGAACATTAAAAATAACCCCAATCTGCCTAATCCTCTCTCTCTCTCCCTCTCTCTCACTCTCTTGTAGGGAAAAAAATGCAGATTTTGTAATGTTTCACATTCGAATCCATGTTCGGCTCATCATTCATCTGAATTAGGTCCGGTTCTGGTTGCCCCGTATCTGTGTTAGATAAACATCACATTAGTGCGATTTCAAAGCTGATTAGTCGAGGGCATAAGTTGCGCAATCATCATTTTCGGATCTGCTACCTCATTCTTATACGCATTGTCATTACAGTGACGTTGAGAGTATCTTGATGTTCTCAATGAAGAAGACGGTTAAATGTAATTTCATCACATTAACAATTGTTAATTATTGCCTGAGGTCACCCCAGAGCTTTGATGCTCTACAATTCTTTGCTCTATACAAAACTAGGGTATACTATTAACAACTAAGTATCGTATGGTATATTAACAACAAAGTATCCTGCTTTTTATTTTCACAACAAATAAAATTTAGGTTAGAATAAAAATTAAAATTAATAATAATTAAATAATAATAATTAATAATTAAATAATTAAAATAATAATTAAATAATTAAAATAATAAATAAATTTGATCTGCTTATGTTAAACAAGAATTTGTTTTACGACTGACGATCTTAATTAAATCAAAAGCACTATTGCTGATTGACCAAGAATATATATAATATGTTCTATATATATTTATACATGTCTTTGTGAGGTCTGCCCTGTTACAAACATTGTTATTACACCCCTTTATATATACTACCATTTGTATGCACTAAGGATATGAAAAGACTTTGGAATTGTGGAAAATAGAATGAATATATTATTGTTTAAAGCTTGAATGATGAACCTGAATATATATGTTCTATATATATTTATAGATATATTTATACATGTCTTTGTGAGGTCTGCCCTGTTACAAACATTGTTAGTACACCCCTTTATATATATATACTACCATTTGTATGCTCTAAGGATATGAAAAGACTTTGAAATTGTGGAAACAGTGAATGAATATATTATTGTTTAAAGCTTGAATGATGAACGTGATACAAAAGCGATTCAAAAGAAACTTGAGCATGGCAAAAAAAAAATTATACTAAAAAGAGAATGCAGAGAGAGAATCAACACACAATATTGTGTACAATAGAGGAAAAGCGGAAAGTAAAATAAAGAAGGAAAATAATACAACAAGTGGGCACAAAGCCAGCAAAATGTATGTATGTATGTGTATGTATGTGTTTGTGTGTGTGTAAAAAGAAATGTTATGTATAGAATAAAAGAAATGAAGTATGTAAAGGCAGTGAAAGCAATTCAAAGAGAAGAAACGGTGTACTCACCGTACAACATTTACTTATACTACTTATGCTTTTGTGCAAATCGGAACTTTGAACCTTGTGTACAACAATATTGTTTCCTAATCCCACATACAAATATATATTTCGACAATGGTTTTACTTACATTAAGGCAACTGACTATACAATAAGGAAACTAGCTATACAATAAGGAACCTAAGGCATCTTACTAGTCCATAAGGAACCTATCTACGGCACTTAACTTATCAATAAGGAACCTATCTACGGCACCTTACTTGCCAATAAGATACCTATCTACGGCACCTTACTAGTCCATAAGGAACCTGTCTACGGCTTCTTACTTGTCAATAAGGTACCTGTCTACGCCACCTTACCAGACAACAAGGAACCTATCTACGGCACTTTAATAGACAATAAGGAACCTTACTCGCCAATAAGGTCCCTATCTAAGGCACGTTACTAGGCAATAAGGACCCTATCTACGGCACGTAACTTATCAATAAGGAACCTGTATACGGCTCCTTACTAGACAACAAGGAACCTACCTAGGGCACCTTACTATTCAATAAGGAACCTAAGGCACCTTAATAGTCGATAAGGAACCTATTTACGGCACCTTACTAGTCCATAAGGAACCTGTCTACGGCTCCTTACTTGTCAATAAGGTACCTGTCTACGCCACCTTACCAGACAACAAGGAACCTATCTACGGCACCTTACTATTCAATAATGAACCTTACAAGCCAATAAGGACCCTATCTCCGGCACCCTTCTAGTCAATAAGCAACCCTATCTACGGCAGTGCATATAATTAGGGAAATTAAAGTTCTTTTTTAATAAATATTTGTTCTTATACCCGCTACCCATAATATAGAAGGCTATAACAACTTTGTTCCAACCGTAACAGGCAGAAGAAGGCGTGGATTCCACAAACTATATATATATTCTTAATCAGTATCAACAGCCGAGCCGATATAGGCGTGTCTGTCTCTCTGTCTGTCTGTCTGTCCGTCCGTATGAAAACAATCTCTATTTACCGCATTTGAACGTTAATACCCGCTAACCATAGCATAGGTTGGATTCGGTTGTTATACCCTTCGAACATTAAAAATGGTGAAAATAGGGTATAATATGTAAATTGTAATAATGTATAATTGTAATAATGTATGTAACATGCAGAAGGAGGCGTGGCAGACCCCATAAAGTATATATATTCTTGCTCAGGATCGATTAAGTCAAGTCTGTCTGTCCGTCTGTGTGAACACACAGATCTCAGCTATTATAAAAGCTAGAGTTACCAAATTTGGCAGCAATATTACTGCATACTATACGCTGATCAAGCTTATGTCAAATGTTAGATGCCACGCCCACCGCCCCCGAGAAACAATAATTTAATTTTTAAACTTAATTTGTAAGCGACGTATAAAAGATACAAATTTCCTACTTTAACATATACTAAGCTGATTTAAATATCTACGCATACTCCAAATTTCAATTTGATTGGAGAATAAACACAGAACTTATTCAAGAAAATATGAGCAGTACTTCAAGTGCTTGTGTCAGCTAACAAGGAAGGCGGGCGAGCGCCATCTGTTGAGAATAATTAGAAAGTAAGGTCATACGCGTAAACCGGAACATAGGTCGAAGGGTATTAATAGACCCTTTTGTATGGAATTATGGGTATTGCTGGGTATACCAAGGACGGTTCAATGTAAACTATATTATTATTTTATATAAATTTTATATGATTATTATTATATTATATATCAATTTTATATTATTATTAGTATATTATATATCAATTTTTTATATGATTATTATTATATTATATATAAATTTTATATTATTATTATTATATTATATATCAATTTTATATTATTATTATTATTATTATATTATATATCAATTTTATATTATTATTAGTATATTATATATCAATTTTATATTATTATTAGTATATTATATATCAATTTTTTATATGATTATTATTATATTATATATCAATTTTATATGATTATTATTATATTATATATCATTTTTATATAATTATTATTATTATATTATATATCAATTTTATATTATCATTATATTCTATACTAATTTTATATTATTGTTATTATATTCTATATCAATTTTATATGATTATTATTATTATATATGAAAGTCTTACCTGGCCTATCAATCGATTTCGTATGCGCTGCAGTTGTTTAATCATTTCTGAAACCGTACCGTCCTCATAATTCTCTTGAACCTGTTCTTCGGTGGATGCTTTCAACATTGATTGATCGCTAAAAAGAAAACCATAATTTGTGCTTAAGTTTAAGGCATAATAATTTTACAAGTTTATGTAGCAAGTTGGAATATATTTAATATAATTACCGAGAAACAAGACGCTCCATATCAAAGGTTTGCTGTATTCGTACTTCAGAGAGGCTTGTCGACCCGTGTTCCCTATTACAAAATAAAGGCAAATTATATATGTATATTATTATATTATATATGTAAATTATATATGTATATTATTATATTATATATGTAAATTATATATGTATATTATATAGATATAGCGCTATACTAGAGTTGCAGTAGTTAATTGTATTTATGTTTAATAATGTTTCACTCACCTTGCTGTCTTTAGCAAAGTGGGGCCTTCTGCAATGCTGGGCTTATTGAAATGCTCCGATATTGGTCCCAGTTCCGGCCGTATCTCACTGATCGAATTCTGTAGTGCCAGATTTGAGTTCCATTGCGACATGTGAATATCAATGAATTTCAAGTCCATTGCCCTGTTGTCTGCTAATATTGTAGAGCTCTGAACTTCCGGCTGCCGTTTCGATACCACAGAATCTGCATTTATTATAAAGAACTGACTATTCGATTCGCTCGATTTCGCTCGAGTCTCCTTCGTCGTGTCTTCAGTGTGTATACTACGAGGCTTGGTCATCTTTCTTGTACATGTTTTTGTAGCTGACGATGCTGGCTTAAGAAGCTGACGCGTGCACTACATAACATATTAAGAATATTTACATTATTTATATTATAGTAAATGATGTTTACTCACATGCAGGCCACTGTCTATATCCGATTCATTTGATATAGAACTAACGCTTCTGGTGTCCATATCCAGATCACTCTGCTCATCCCCGCTAACGGTTACCATCGCAAACGCTTACAACAACAACAGGTTCAAGCCGCAGTAAGTTTTCTCTTTTCTCATTTTCTCCAATGATTCCTTTCTTATTACAGATCTAGAAATGAATTTGGAAGGGTTCGATATTAGTATTATAATGTGGAGATAATCCTTAAATTTAATTATTTATTAAACTCTTTTCATTTTGAACAATGTATTGCCTTAGCTCTCTTAAACGATAGTGACGCTCTCCCGCTCCTTTTGCGTTACTCAACACTGTGCTATCGATAGAGTTTACGATAACTTAATAAACTTACGATAGTGTATTGACTAAGGTCACACTTAACAACTTAAAAACTTAACATAATAGAGTAGAACTTAACAATAATAATTATTATTATTCTTCTTTATATTTTATAGAGTTGTTGACTTGGCTTCGTTTCAGGTACTTGGTTCAATCTTCAGTTCGTTCGTTCCAGTCTTTTAGTTCATTCTATAGTTCAATCTGTAGTTCGTTTGAGTTTTTAGTTCTTTTGGTCTTTAAGTATATTGTTCCTTTGTTGACAGATCAATGAACTAAAATCAGGAATTTAGTTCGTTAGTTCAGTTTGCGGATTAGTTCAAACGAACTTAGACTGAACTAAACGGTACAACTCTTATATTTTGATACTCTTGCGTACATTAATGTTGCCCCAAAGTTATTATATCTATTAATAGAATTATAATAATTTAATAAAAGGTCAAATAATAAATATATTTAGTTCTTAGTACTTAAAATTATTTATCAAAACATAAACTAAGTAAAAAAATGTCTATAATATTGCAGAACTAAACTCAAAGCCGGCAAGTGTATTGTTTTCAGATTTTGTTAGAGTTTTGTTTGATGTGTTGAACGGTTTATTGAATAAGATGAAGGGTATTACACATGTAATAAATAATAAAATAGGCACAGGTATCTCTTAAAAGACAGAGACAGAGATAGCGCTCGACTTTAGCTTCCTTGGTTTGTTGTCGATTCATTTCGAACTGAACATTTTATTTATAATGATGACTTCCGTTGGTCTACAACTCACAACACTCAAATGAACACACACGCGACATAAACAAACAAGAGAAAGAAAGAGAGAGAGAGAGCACGCACGAACGCACACATAAACAAACAGCTTCCGCAAATTTATATATGTATGAATATATTCCTTTTTATACCCGAACTCAATGAAAATGTGTATGAAAAAAAGGGGAATATTAAGTTATGGCAATACATAGGAGTATGTGACAGTGTCAGTGCCAATGCCGCGTTAATCTACATTGCAGCGAAAAGAACAATCATACAATATTGTATAACCAAAAAAAAACAATGTTAATGTATGCTTTAACACAGATAATAACTTAAACCGCAGGACATATACATATATTTTAGTTTTCCAATTTGAAAGAATTGTCGATTGCAATATAACTTTGGCTTTGTTGCGGAACGTATAAGTTGGCTATCGATAGTTAGTTAGTATTTTATAGTATGCGTTAGATTTAGTATTTTATATATAGGAACAGATAAGTTGGCTATCGATAGTTAGTAAGTATTTTATAGTATGCGTTAGATTTAGTATTTTATTGTATGACGTTTTTATCGTTGTTGTTATTGGTCACACTGATTTAACTAAGAATTAAGCTAAGATCAGTTCGTCTGGCGATATGTAAGTGTGAGGGAGGAGAAACCTCGGTATGTAGACTTGTATGTAGCCTAGATTCAAGGTTAAAGGGTTGTAATGCCTGGCACACTGTATTATTTCTTTATAGAATAAAACATCATCATCATTCAGCCCTTCATTTCTTCGATGTACATTTGCCAACGGCAATCAATGATTGTTTAAGGCATTCCCTCCTCCGGCAGTATATATACACAATTTAGAGTCGAAGGTGTCTTCTAACCTTAATATACCCTCTGCAAGAATATAGATATTTAGTTAGCTTCAATTGTTTGTGGTAATTCACTGTAATTTATTCTCTGTTTGTTATTTCATTTATCATGTTTTGTCAAAAGGAAGCACTTGTAATTTGCTCGCAATATGTAAAAGCATTGCGCTTTTCTTCAAAAATGAACCGAAACGAATGATGGAATTGAGTATTTCTAAAGTGTTCGATCAATGCAGAAGTGCTGCCACCGCCACCCCTTCAATAATACCCTTAACACCCTCTGCGCACCCTCTTTGCCCCGGGGATGGAGATGAAGTATATCCCATATCCGTACAAAACACACACACATATACATTCTTAATGGGCTCAAGGTAAATAAAATAAATATTGTTCTTCCTTTTTAAAGCACCGCAACAAAAAAAACAACATCGCTATACAACAAGGTAAACATAAAAAAAATAAAATGCGCACAAACTCACACACACACATAAACACAAAGTGCCAGTGAAATAATGAATTTTCAATAGAAATCCACGTTCCATTCGAAGGCACCTCACACACACACATACACAGACAGACCAGTTGCCAAAGTCAAACCCTGTGCATTACCATTGGCTCGTGGTATTGTTTACGAGCCCTTCGGAAATAGCCTTCATGTCTTTGCGCACGTGTTGGCATTAAAAATGTATTTTGCTTCCATGCCAAAGGACCGAGGACCAAAGGACGGCAGCCCAAAAAGGAGATTACCACTTTACAAATAAGCAAGTCCACGGGCATAAGCTTACTCTCAGCTTAATAAGCCACATACTGACCCCCCTCCCCTCTCTCCCCTACCATCGTAGTATGTGCACTTAGCTGCCGAATCGAAAACTATTACTATGCAAACATATCATGCATATTTATTAACTAGCAAACTTCTTGCATGACTTGCAAAATCATAAATTATGTTATATATTTTTAAAATATAAATAAAATTAGGAGTTATAAGTTGTTAAGTCATGCTCTTTGTTAAGTCTTGTGTTGTTAAGTGTGACCTTAGTCGATACACTATCGTAAGTTTATTTAGTTATCGTTAAGCCTATCGATAGCATAAAGTCATAAGTCATAAATAATTAAAACAAAGGATTATCTACACAAAGTTGATATTTATTGTAAAACTCAAAAATAAAATTCAGTTTGAATTGTTTCTAAACCTTATATCGATCAATATTTATATTATTATATTGATATATGATATGTATAAAGAAATACGTCTACAAATGTATATTGGTATGAACATTTTACAAATATATATATATACATCTTTTTGACTGTGATATACCCGCTACTAGAGATGGGCGCGGGCCTGTTTTTTGAGGCCCGGCCTGGCCCGGAACTTTTTTAAAGGTAATATAGTTAACTTTCATGTTTAGCGTGTTTTAATCTGCAAATCTTCTTGTTGCGACAACTCGAGCATAATGTTTATATACAATGTTGATATGCTATGCCTATATACAATGTATATACATACATAATATTGTAGATACCCTCTAGCCTACTACATAATATTTCTTAAATAACTTTTATGTTAATTATCCAAATTTTCAGTATTGATTTGGGATTGATAATTATTGTTGTTACCAAAAATTAACTGTAGTGCATTAAATTAGGCATGAAGGTATACTATGCGCAGATCGAATTTATTTATTATTATTTATTATTTTAGTATTATTTATTTATCATATAAATCAATAATATAAATATAAATATAAATCAATTTATAAGCGCTGCATAAAAGGTACAACTTTCTGACTTTAACATAGACTAAGCTGAATGCATAATCTACGTATTCTTACAGTCCGATCGGACAATAAACACAGAAGTTATTCAAGAAAGTATGAGCATAAAATCAAGTGTTAATAAATTTAATAAATTAAACTACACCGGAACCTAGGTCAAAGGGTATCCTCGCGTGCTTTTCTTACTGGTTTTAAACTGGATTTATATATTCTTAATTTTGTATATAACATATATAATATAAAATATATATAATATAAAAAATATATATAATATAAAATATATATAATATAATATAATATATGTCTTTTGACAAGGGTTCTTGTTGTGTTTGGCAAAAATATCGGCTAGATCAGCTATGATGCAGAAATCGAACCGATATTGACCTTGAGTCAGCTAAAAATGTTTTTAAATATTATAATATATATATTTAATAATATATATATATCTTATATTTATATATTCTTGATCAGATCAGTGGTAAAAATTAGCAAGTATTGATTTGTCTGACAGCAATGGAGAGCAATCAAAACTTTCGTGGTTTTTGGGATATTTTTTGGCAATAGACTAGCTTCTCTGCATTTCTTAAAGCAATTCTACAGAATGTCAGCATCCAGCAGCTCTTTATGCTTATATTTTAGCAAACTCTTCATTGGAAAATAATAATACTACTAATACTAATAATACAGCTAATTTAAACTTGTTAACAACAGAATTACAGACAAATCTAAGCTCTTTACACTAGAGTATAAGAATAAAATTATGAAATTTGCAAGTGAATCCTTTTGAAATGTTGGCAGAAACTAAATTAATCAGTTTAATTATTTGATAACAAAGTCAGCAAACAGTTTGAATAGAAATAAGGAAACCTAATTGCGAATTCTGTATCAAATAGATTGATTTTGGCAATAGAATTATTTATAAAACATAAGCAACAAAGCACGGACAAAGCCTGACTTTGTTTAGCTCCTACAAGTCTTCATGAATCTCTAATAACTCTAATTACTGCAGCAATATTATATTTTAATATTATTAATTACCAACAGATCAATGCTGTATGTTCATATAGACCAAGTAGAGTGCCTAATTGCGAATTCTGTATCAAATAGATTGATTTCGGCAATAGATTTATTTATAAAACATAAGCAACAAAGCTTGACTTTGTTTAGGTCTTAGAAGTCTTCATGAATCTCTAATAACTCTAATTACTGCAGCAATATTATATTTTAATATTATTAATTACCAAAAGATCAATGCTGTATGTTCATATAGAACAAGTAGACTGCCTATTCTATACTATACATACTATACTATAAAAGGTCTGCCGTTTAAGTATAGAGTTCAAATCATACTACAATAGCAATGGAATTGTCAAGAGGACAATGAATGCCCAAGCGAATGTAGTACACATGTGTTTATGGCCTAAGAGAGTGTATGAGTATGAGTATGAGTGTGTTTTATTATGGTGGGGTCTGACGTGGAAAATATATAAGCAAATTGAGCGTCTTTGTAACTGCGATAGATGTGGCAAAGTGTACTGCAGAAATGAACAAACATAAACAAGCATAAATAATGGATGCTACCCATCCTGCAACCCGGCGACGGGAAGTGACCCAAGCTAGCAGGTTGTCCAGTTGTCCAGTCAGTCGACCTTTTGTGCTCGCGCCCTTTTGACCAAACAAGTACACCCTATCGAGAAGAGACAAAGCGCACAGTCGTGGCCACAAATACAAAAGGTTCTTTTGAACTACGATTTGCAAGCATCGCCGAGTTGAAGCTGGACAAAGACTATGTTCCTCATCCAATAAAGATATATATACAAAGATATATATGTATGTACAATGTCGATATGCAAATGAATGGAGTACCAAAAAAAGGCACAAAACAAATAGTAACTGAACCTTAGCTAGATTAAATGGCTCTATAAGAATTTCAGTAGGAAATCTAAACACAGACAAGATTCGTTTATTAGTTGCGAGTACCTACTGTACCTTCTTACCTATAAGTTAAGGAATTCATACAATCATTAATGTCTGATGCTCAGTGTAAAGCTTGTGCCCCCAATCGGCTTAAGGTTGCGACAGCTTAGACGCAGAGTATCTAACAATAGTATACACTCCACGTTAGCTTCCACACACACACACACACAGTGTCTCTGTCTCTGTCTCTTTCTCTGTCAGTATCTTGTCTTTACAAAATGAAAGAATCCGTACAAAGGCGAAATTTGTTAATGGTAGATGATGATGATGCTGAGGCGATTATTACACTTGTCGCGCCTTATTGTTGTTACTACATCTTTGGGGCGTATTAAAAGATGAGAGTACTCTGCGTATTATGTCAACTTATTGGTGGATGAAAGCTTATTTCTTATATTTGAAATGTGTTATGTTATGTTTCTATAAGAACAATGGGGGATTTTATGTGAAAAATAATCATTATATTTATAAAACAAAAGTAACAGCTATGGGATATGGTATGAGGAACAACTTCTATCACTCGTACAAGTCGAAACAGCAAGAGGAAGACGAGAGCATGTAATAAATAAAAGAATAGTTAGGAGTTTAGAGTAAAGTTTGACTAAACTTAGATAGGTTAGATAGAATTCAAAGTTTTAAACAGCTTGTGGAATTAGAGTCACTTAGAATATGTAGTTATGTAGTTATGTAGTTAATGTAGTTCGAATATTGCTGGAAAGTTACAACTAATTCTACAAGGAACAGACAAGTGTAAGCGACTATAACTAGGTCAACACTGCACTATGGAAAAAAAGGCATTTTTACAATTTATAGTTTGTTTCAAATTTGAAAAAATATATAATATTTTGTTTAAACACATTTCAAACTACTTAAAAAATATTTTTGTTGATTTTTACCGCCTTCAGCAACAGTTCATAGTTATTTGCTGTAAATTAGTGTTTAAAAATCTTCTATTACTTCAAAGGCGATTTTCTGACAAGCCCAGCTAAAGAAAATAAATTTTGCAAATGGAAAAAAACAATCATGGCGTGTTCTATTAATTTTTTAATACAAAGTCCGCAGTAAATGTGCGTTTATATTCATTTTCTAATATGTTGCTCATGTATTTGTTAGACTTTAATTAAGTATTGAAGTTGAAATTTGTGTGGTCTGTAACTTTACTTGAGTCGAGTTGAGACTAAAGTTAAAAATGAGAAGTTAATAAATAAACTATTCACAATTGATATCCATTTTAGTTTTTTGCCCGTTTTTGCCCCTTTTTCCAAAAAACTACATGTTGCAGCTGCATAAACATAAACATAAATGGATTAAAAAATTTAAATTTAAATTCAATAAATTGAAAATGATAACTAATTTATTTTCTGTTTTTGAGCCTTCATTAATTTTTGGCTTGTTATTAAACTGAATAAGTACATTTTAAGGATTTTTAATAATTCCATCAATTTATTGATTAATAATATTTTAATAATATATCAGTATTTTATTTTCAATTTTATTAACATTACACAAAGAATTTAAAAGAAAGGATAATTAAGTAAAGACTGCAGATAGTTAAAGAAGGTAAATTAAGAAAAGACTAAGGAAGGTAAATTAAGTAAAGATTACAGATAATTAAGGAAGGTAAATTAGGTAAAGACTAGAGATAATTAAGGAAGGCAACAAATTAATTAAGTAAAGACTGCAGTTAGTTAACGAAGGTAAATTAAGTAAGGTCTACAGATAGTTAAGGAATTTAAATGAAGTAAAGACTACAGATAATTAAGGAAGGTAAATGCAGTAAAGACTACAGGAAGGTAAATGAAGTAGATACTACAGATAAATATGGAAGATAATAAAGAAAAGATTACAGATAGTTAAGGAAGGTGAATTAAGAAAAGACTACAGATAATTAAGGAAGCTAAATTAAGAAACACTACAGATAGTTAAGGAAGCAAAATCAAGTGAAGACTACAAATAGTTAAGAAATGTAAATGAAGTAAGTCTAAGTCTAAGTCTACTAGTATTATAAGAGACCCTTCTCTCGACTCTAGCTTATGTTACTCATTAGATATGCTTAAAGAAAAAAGGACACCAAGGACATCAATGCAAAAGGAAACAACCGTATTTATGGCTCTTGCATTATTGGAAATTTGACCACTTGACCAATCAATGAATATTAGATGCAGTGCTGAATGTCGCAACTCTGCAACCAGAATCAACCCTAACACAATAATAGAGGCAACCCCAAACTCAAATAAGTAACGAAACGTGCCAAACACATAGATACCCTACAGAAAAAAGAAGACCCTTATTCGCAATACATAATTGAGTAGAAATTCTGCGCTGACCTATTGCAGATATGGAAATAAAGCTAATGTGAGGTTACAGATTGCTTTCATTGAGGTTGACGCTGAATAATGTTATTTGCAGAGCTGCCACGCCTTCTTCTGCTTTGTTACATATATTTGCACAAAGTTAATGATAGAGATAGCCAAATAATAAACGCAGTGCGTCGATAGTAGTCGCTATTTCAATATTTTTACAATGTTTACAGTCATTTCAATGGAAAAGTTTGTAAAGATAAAGATAATAAAGGCGTTATAGATCCTGCGAAGTATATCTATGTGCCTAGCTTCAAATTTAAATTTGAATTAATTTAAACGTAAAAATAAATTTAGAATTAATTTAAATGTAAAAATAAAATTTGCCGTTATTTCATTTAAAATTTTTATTTATTTAAGTATTCATTTTAATTGTAATTGATGAACAGTCGACTGCTATAGCCGACTTCAAATAAAAATAAATAAATAACAAAATAAATAGTCAGCATCAATTTAAATTTAAATTTGAATTGATTTAAATGTTTAAATAAAATTTGCCTTAATTTAATTTTAAATTTTTAATTATTAAAGATTTCATTTTAATTGTAATTGATAAACAGTCGACTGCTTTAGCCCACTTTAAATAAAAATAAATAAATAAATGTCAGCAATCGATAAACACAAATAGATAAATAATAATTAAAGAGCGAAAACATTTTTCGTGAATTTGTGTAGATAATTCTTTAATGTTTTAATTATTTATTACGCTCTTTACAATTTTAACAAATAGAGTATAACTTAACCAATTACAGGGTATCTTACTGCCATACTCGTGCTTGACTGCAGACTGTCTTAACATGTTTTTATTTCGTTCTAGAGACACATGAGATCGTTATTGTTTCTATCGAAAGGTCCCGCGAGAGTAACTTGCACGTCCAGAGCGCAATTCAATACTCAATCGCAGCATTAATATGCACAAGAGCTTTGATTATGAGTGACCTTTGAATACATATGCGTGAATACATATAAGTTCATTCGGAACATACATATACATATGCTACACACGAAGAGATTGTCCCCGAGTTTGACAAAAGACAAAAGAACTGAGAATGTTTGGAGATGAGATAATAAGAGAACATCTGAGACACATCTGGGCACCACATGGAAGAAACACATTCAGACATTCAGACTGCGCTAACAACAACAACAATAACAACAACAACAAGCCAGGCGTATTGCATTTCCTATTGCCATAATTATGAATACATTGGAGATATTGCAATGCAAAAACACAAGTCAAGTTTTAGACTCTTAAAACTGTGGATTCTGCTCGATATTCGGTTTATATAAAGTTTGATTTTTTAGCTATTATCTTTTTGGCAACACTGGTTTAAACAGTTAAGGCACGTTTTGTGTTTTGCAACACTGTCAAACAGCTTCAGTTTGGTCTATAATTTAACCATTTCCTATTGCCATAATTTATGTATTCGGAGATATTGCAATGCAAAAAAAAACACAAGTCAAGTTTTAGACTCTTAAAACTGTGGATTCTGCTCAATATTCGGTATACTTATAGTGTGATTTTTTAGCTATTATCTTTTTGGCAACAGTGGTTTAAACAGTTAAGGCACGTTTTGTGTTTTGCAACACTGTCAAACAGCTTCAGTTTGGTCTATAATTTAACCATTTCCTATTGCCATAATTTATGTATTCGGAGATATTGCAATGCAAAAAAAAACACAAGTCAAGTTTTAGACTCTTAATACCGTGGATTCTACTCGATATTCGGTTTATATAAAGTGTGGTTTTTTAGCTATTATTTTTTTGGCAACACTGGTTTAAACAGCTAAGGCATGTTTTGTGTTTTGCAACACTGTCAAACAGCTTCAGTTTGGTCTATAATTTAACCATGAATCGTCTTACAAACGAACAACGCGCTGCAAATTATTGAATTCTAATTATTAAAATGTGTGCTCGGTTAAGAAAGTTCAGCGCGCGACCTTCTTTCAATTTATGTTCAGTTTAATTAAGCCACTGTATCTGGTATTCGGGCTATTGTGACTTAATTTCGCATCAAATTTACATTGTTGGCAATTAAATCAGCAACACACGCTTACGTAGAGTGCGAACTGAAGAAAATATCGCAACTTTATCGGACAGTGTTAATAAGGACCATCATTGGACCGTACTTCTTCAAAGATGTTGCGATTTGTAAGGTAATTGTGAATGGGGAGCGCTATCGTGAGCTGATATCAAACTTATTCTTTGCCAAAATGCCAGAGCTTGACTTGCATGACATGTGGTTGCAACAAAACGCTGCCACATGCCACACAGCACGCGTAACAATGGACTTATTGAGAGGCGAGTACGATGAATATTTAGTTTCACATTCGGAACTATTGTAGATCGTGCGATTTAACGCCTTTTTGACTATTTTGTTGTGGGGCTATGTTAAAGTGAATGTCTATAAAGACAAACCCGCTTCAATTGACGTATAGGAGGAGAACATTGAAGCATTTATGCGTAAGAAATGTTGAAAAGAGTATGCTAAAATTGGAAATGGAAAGCGCATGGAGCATTTAAGGCGCACTCACGCTCAACATTTGCATGAAATAAAATAAATATTCAATTATATGCACCCTACTATAGTTTCAAATAAAGATTTCATACATTTCTCTCCATTTTATGTTTTTTTTTGAGAAAAACTTTGCTATAGCTCTTAAAAAATCACACTTTAGTATATACAATATTTGTACATATCAACGTTTAACATTAGAGCTAAAGAAACATCGCTGTTTTATATGAAAAAGCACAGCAAACATCGATGTTGCCCAGCTCTATTTCCACATGCATGTGCCTGGGAATTGTAAGTGAGCTTGAAATGAATCTTCTCGTACTTGTTTGCCTGCAACTAAAGGGCATATTAGTTTGTCTAATTATATATATTTAAATATACAATATTTAATTAATTTATTATATATATTTAAAGTTCCAGTTAGGAACTCCACGCCCGCAAGAGCAGACGTGAAAAATTAATGCCTGAAGACGGTTACCGAAGAGTAACCGAAATATATCGGAAAGAAAAAAGAAAATATAAACAAATTGTCTTATTTTATTTTATTTAAATATTTATTATAATATTTAAAAATTATATTCTATACTTGTTATTGTTAAGTTCTACTCTGAATGTCTTTTAAAAGGAATACAAAACTAACAAATCTTGCATTTATATACATTTTCATCTGCCATATATGTACGTATATATGGCTAAGCTCAAGCGGAGCAGTTATTCACTATTAAGCAGAACAATAAGCGCATTGTTCGAGTTTGCGATTAGCCGACGAAGTATTGAACAAGAGATTTGCCAACAAACACTTTGTCTGTTCGATTAATTTGAGATTTGCCTGCAGAACTATATGAAGAACAAGTAACGAACACACTTTATGAACTGTGTGTAGCTACATTCAGTATTTCTGTGTGTAAGAAAGGGAGAAGAAATCAACAAGATTGATACGACTAAAAGATAATAGTGTTGGGTAATAACATGCCAACTTTTGCTTTTAGTGCAGTATAGAATATACCAGTCTTAACACTGTAACGCTGTTCTATTCTAAATATATATTAAATATTTGGTATAGTGACCATTGGCAACTATTACTGTCCTAAGACGCCTGTACATCGATTGAAAAAGTGCATTTAAATCATAATATTGAGGAATTTTCCAGCATTCCTCTTCATTAGCCTTTATTAGCGCATTTTTGGTTTTTTTTTACTGTCTTTTGGCTACCTTCCTCAGCTACCTTCAGCAACGCCTACAAATTTTCATTGGGGACTCTAAACAGGTATGTTGATGACAATGTATTTTATCATTTCCTTTTTTGTATAAAGTGTCTGCAAATAGGATCAATCGCCAACACATCGTTTAGCAGTAAGTAGAGAATTGGCTAGCCATGATTGGGTGTACTTATGTAAGTACCCTTTAATGGGCTGGAGAAAGAAGTACCTACAATAACAGTACTTCTGAAGGTACCCCTGAATGGGTAGGTGAAAAGAGTATCCTCATAACTAGAGAAGTTATCTATCTAGTCATAAATAAAGAGTATTTATTAATGGGTTGGTGGAAAGACTACCCAAAATAATACACATTGTATAGGTACCCTTTAATGGGCTGGAGAAAGAAGTACCTACAAAAACAGTACTTCTGAAGGTGCCCATTGTATAGGTACCTAAAAACTAAACTAATAAGCAGTTTAAGTATGGTTTATCTACACCCCTAGAACAACAGGGCAGTTACTTATTTATACATTCATACAGTTAGTCAAGAAAATCTTTGCACATATGTATGTACATATTAATGTTATGTATATCTGTGTAAAATGTTTCTTGACATACTGTATGTACTTCCGATGCGTTGATACTTCAATGTATTTGAACTGTATTGTAGGAAGGTCGCTCTGGCGAAGACAAGATCAGTTGCGCAACCGTGATAATATTCTCCTAATCTGTTTAGCATGTAAAGTGCATTATTCATTGAACATGGTCAAAAAAGTGTATACTAACTTTGTGCGAATGTATGTAACAGGTAGAAGAAGGCGTGGCAGAGCCCATAAACTTTATATATTCTTGTGCAGTAGAACTGCTTTGTCCTTATATCATGGCAAATACGCAGCCCCCCTCACAGCTTAACAGAAAGTTAGCCAAACTTGAATGTTGCTATGATATTTGAAGGGCTGAAGGTCTGTGTATTTGTCTTGATCCAAACTTTGCTTGCTACATCATGATAGTAGATAATTATCTTTGTCTTACATCAACCCAGTACTTCGCAGTTTGATTAAAGTTGGCAACAACTCAGAAGTCTCCCCTTCCTAACGTTCCCTCTAGGCTTTAAAGAACATATACTAGCTATAATGCATATATTATGTATGATATACAGCTATGGGCGTATAATTGGCACAAAAAAAATTTTTCGTTCGACGCTAAGACTCGAAATTTTATGTTAATTTGAAATTTTTCTTTCTTATTTAAGAGCCCACAGCATAGGCTTAAAAATGTCATTTCAGTTTGTTTCTTTTCATCAACATTTAATAAAAAAAAAATGTTTTTTATACGTAAATTTTGTTGTGCCAATTATCCGCCCATAGCTGTATATAGACACCCCCTTTTGTAAGTTACTCAAATGTTTGTGATAATAATTATACTAACATTCTCTACAATTCGAACTTTAATTCCAAGCTCCACCTTCGGATTTAGCTGCAGCTACTATACGCGCAGATATTGTATCTTTAGCGTCCGCGCGCGTCCAGCACAAAAACCGGAAACAACAATGTAGTACGAGAGTGAGAGAGATTTGATTTCTTGCATTCGCATTCGCATTCGTTTTGCGTTTGCGTTTGCGTTTGTATTCGCATTCACCTGTTGTTATTTCGAGAGTGTTTATTTTTGTGGCGGCGCAGCTACAACAATCACCACAACAACAAATAACAACAACAACAAAGTCAACAACGACAACAACGACAACGACAACAACATGAGCAACTAGTTTTCCATGTTTTGCCTCGCGCGCACATTCGCATTCCGAAACCTTCGGGTGTCTCGTCTCCGAACCGATCTCAAGCCTGAGACGACTGCAGCCTCAGCAGTCGCTGTTTTCTCTGGCACTTGCATATATATGTATATATATATATTAACCATGGATGTGGATGCTAAGGGGATAAAGACACGGTTATTGATCCTGCAAGATTTACTTGAATATAATAATAATGCTGTAGCTTAGTCATTTATAAAGACGTTTATTGATCCTGCAAGATTTACTTTAATAAAATCATTTATATTATTTAATTAGCATTATTATTAATATGTGTATTATCATACTATATTGACTAATAATATTAAATATACATATTTTATTCAGCTGATCCTACCTACGGCCATGTAGGAGACACGAATAATTGTGCCGCAATTCAGTTTCGACTTTATCTATCTACTCCAAAACACGTTTTCGTAGCAATAGACAAGTATACGCAATCTAAAGCACAAACGCACGCACACACGCACACACGCAATCGCACGCACACAACTTAAAACAAATGCAGTCACACACACACAAACTAATTTGCAATACTCTTTTCTTTGCTGCATATTGAATTTGCGCAGAAGTTTGAAACGCAGAGAAGGTACAGTATGTCAAGAAAGTCTTTACACACATTAACATTAACATGTAGATATGTATGTGTAAAGGGATTACTTGACTCACTGTATGTAAACGTAAGGTATATATAATATAGTTTTCTATATATAGTAGATATAATAGATAGTTTTCTATGTATAGTAGAGTCTATATATTATATTGTATTATAGCATTTATTATTTAGTAGAGTTAATACATAGACTCTATATATTAGTATATATTTTAGTAGACTCTTATAAAATATACTATAATACAATATAATATATAGACTCTACTATAATATACTATATAAAGAAAACTAGTATAGTATATATATGTATTATAAGAAAACCAGGTAAGTTATATATAGTATACTGTAGTAGAGTCTATATATTATATTTTATTATAGTATATTTTAGTAGAGTCTTTGTATTAACTATATACAAATATATATAGTATACTACAAATTTCTAACCTTTTATTTTTAAATAAATTTTTAACTCTACTAACCCCTAATTTTTCTGTTCTGATTGGGGTTTTCTGTGTTTTCAATCCGTGGCAGCAAATGCTGGATCAGTTAATTTTTGTTTACCCCAGTTTAAATTTGAATTAATTTAAATGTAAAAATAAAATTTGCCTGAAGTTAATTTTTAATTATTAAAATTTTAATTTTAATTGTAATTCATAAACAGTCCACTGCTAATGCCGACTTTAAATAAATAAATAAATAGTTAAGTCTATATATAATAGTATATAGTATACATATATAGTACAAGCAGCTCATACTGCTACAAAATTGTAAATAGTGTTAATATAATATAACCTACAGATAAGGTAACACTGTAACTATCGATAAGAAACGTGCACTCGATATAAAGTCATCGAGCGTGCAGGATCGAGGTAGTGCGATGACTGTCTCTCGAGAAAGCGCTAGACCAGTGGTGATAATAAATCGATGTTCACTGAATCGATTTATTTTCAAAAATTCAAGGAAAAAATCGATTTAAATGGATTTAAATCAAAAATTTAAAATATAAGAAAATAATACAGTTTTTTGGCTTGAAATTATAGAAAAACAAACGTGTTTTTGGCTTGAAATTAAAGAAAAAGAATATACAATATAATGAAGATCTCATATTGTTATTAAACAAATACCCCGAACTCAAAATTCTACAACAACAAATGCTTATCCGTCGCACTGTACCTAAAATACTTAAATTTTATACCACCACTAGTATAAATTACTAGCAGTAATTTAATACTATTTTCAAATTTTCGATTAAAGCGATTCTCAAAAAATAAATCGATGCATGGGAGAAAATTGAAAACATCGATTAATCGATTCGAGAATCTATTTAACTTCCAGCTCTAGCGATGACTACCTATCGAGAAAGCGCCAGACGAATAGACGGTAAAAGATTACAAATAAAGAAAATATATAAGTTGTACAAACTAGAAGATATATCTCTATTAGAAGATATATCTCCAATCCCATAAAGTATATACTCGTATATATTCTGAATCAGTCTGTCTGTTGAAAACCAAGCTAGTCTCTAAGTTCAAAAGCTATCTTGATGAAAATTGGCACACACTCTGATAGCTGCACACTGAAAATAGGTCGGATCGAACGAATATATCGTACATACAACCTATATGCCAATGTATGTTCTTTGGCAAGATATGGTAATCAAATTTACTACATCTGACATTTGTTTTATATAAAATATGTTTATAATGTGCATAAAATATGTGTGGCAGTCACGATACATCGCGAACAAGTTCCGTCAATCGATAAGAGAACACACCAGCACTAAGAATTAATTTAAATGTACAACTGTAGAATTAAGTGAAATATATAAATAAAATATCATTCGTTACTTAATTCCACATATGTATAAAATAACTTCATTTTTTCTAAATCGATGCGATCTGATCTGTTACCAAATATATGATACATATTCTGTACTAGTATAGGAACAATCGGCGAATATAGAAATCGAAATTTGTAAAATTTTCAGCATGCCCAACATAGCTTTTTTTCTGGCTTGAATTCAAACTAAAATCTTAAACCAAAATATCTAATAATTATGCATTAAATAGAAACCCCAACTATATAAATTTAGTTAGCTTTATCTATACTTAATAATATTACATATATATACATAATTGAAATAGAATTGTTATGAAACTATTGATTGATCGAATCTAACCTAACCTAACATTCTGATTTAGTTTCCAAACTGTTTTGTTGTTATTTTCATTGAATATTTAATGCTTGGTAAATGTTTTTGTTGATATCAACTAAATATATATAGTAGAATTTAATTAAATTAAAAACCATACAATAAATAGATCAGAAGTCAATGATTTCTAAATGAAAAGTTAAGAAGAAATATTGTTTTTCAGTATGTAAAGTGTTTCTTCATAAGTGTAGGGTATTTAAAAGTGCCTAAAGGAAACTGCATCATTTATATTAATCAATACTATATGAAATACAACATTTTTAGTCTTTAAGTCTTAATAAATAAATAGGTCTGAATAAAATGAAAATAATTAAAGATTTTAAGTTCAATAATCTGAGACTTTAGAGATGAGAACTGAATAGAGATGAGAACTGAATACCCCTACTCTATTCCGAGT
The DNA here is from genome assembly GCA_018904025.1 of Zaprionus vittiger. NCBI lineage: Eukaryota > Metazoa > Arthropoda > Insecta > Diptera > Drosophilidae > Zaprionus > Zaprionus vittiger. The sequence continues at coordinate 6,886 of JAEIFQ010000850.1, read as the reverse complement.
GCAATGCTCTAGTGCGTAAGACTCTAAACTAGAATTTTGTTGTAAGAATATTCTCTATTTTTTGTATTATTTGCTTTAATAGCTAGTTGTCTAGTTTAACCAGCTTAAACTGGCTAGAAAACTTGTCATTAGCCCCAAACTGCGGGCAAAGCCAACACACACACACTTGTGTTTAGCTTAATGAGCATGCATGCAAGTGTGTGTGCAAGTGTGTGTGTTTGTGTGTTTGTGCTTAAGTGCGTGTAGAATTCGATTAATCAGGAAAATTGCTATGCTGAACAAAGGCTTCAACAAATAGAACAATTCTGACTTGAGATCAAGTGCATAAATAGAATGCAAGAAACGGAAGGTAGCTTCAACTTTTTTGCTGCCTGTCTTTTTTCTTAAATATTTAAATATTAAAATATCCCATCTTCATAAGGATCGTAAAAGACTATAAAGACAAAAATGTCTTAGTTAATTATTGGTACTAATATTACACATTATTATTAGTTAATATTATACATAATTGCAGCTATTGCTGTCTTGGAACTAGCTTGATTTATCACAAACAGTAGATCGTACTATAAATAAGACTATTGTCAACCTGCGACCTTTGAAATTAATCAAAAAGGCTATACTTAGTTTGTGCAAATGTATGTATCAGATAAAAAGAGGCGTGGCAGACTCCTCAAGGTATATACAGTGAGTCAATTAAGTCTTTACAGATATATACATTACATTAACATGTTCATATGTGTAAAGAGATACTCACTCATACCTTTTACTCACTGTATACCTTTGATCAGGCCTTGTTTGTCCGTCTGTGTGTGTAAAATATGTGTTTAAAAAGGTCGTAAAGGTTCCTGTATACCATACACAGTTACTTTAAGCGTAATTTTTTATTGCATACCAACAGGCGGCGCCTATAAAATTAGTTCTTAAATAAGTTCCATTATAATTCTACGCTCGCAACTAACTCAGATATCAGAACGATTTACTGAGGTCTAATGAAATGCGCCTATGAAGAATATATATTAATACTATATATATTATATCCTTCTACCTAACATGTGCGGGTATAACAAGTTTAAAACAAACTGAAAAGCGTGTACTGATTGGTGTAGAACATTAGTTGTAGTAATAGTAGTATTAGTATATAGCATATGGTTAATTATAGTAGCAAAGACCTGTCACCAGATAAACTAAAACTAAATTGTAGGCAGAAAATACATACAACATCAAAAAGTCAGCTGACTAAATTTTAGCTAGCGAAATATTTTTGCAATCTTCAGCATGTAATAAATATCGTAACAAAATATGGATAAAGGGCTTAAATTCTGGCAAAGCAAAGTATGTTCAAACGGTCACACTGCGTGCCGGAATAATTTACAAAATGTAGGCAAGTAATTTTAGTTCATCTGTAGACAGGAGCTGTAATAATGTATGCCACAATCCACAACTGTTATACAACAACCTACTGCGCGAAGGCAGGTCATCTTGCTTGGCTATAATAATCAAATCCTTTCTTTTGCACTGCACTAACTAGGAACTCAGTATTCGTTTATCTATTGTCATTGTGTTGTTGTTGTTGTTGTTGTTGCTGTCCGTCTTGCCTTTAGGGAATTCGCCGACATACATACATACATACATAACATATGTATGTCTGACGCGATACGTAAGTTAATGTCTGTCTACGTCTAAGCCTCTCAGAGTACATGAGAAATATATTCTTGAAGACGCCGCCGTATTGTGTGTGTTGTCTCATTGTTTTTTGATTATTTCTTTGATGTGCCGTTAACTACATGTGTTGCCCACAATTTATGGGGTTGCCACTTAGTCTGCAAAAAGGAGCCACAAGACAATTGCAAGTAGAATGCAAATAAATGTACATATATGTATGTATATATACATACATGTATATGCATATATGTATATGTATGTATATCTATATGTATATATATATATATATATGTTGATGTATATATATATCTGTGTGTATATGTATATGTTGATGTATATGTATAGTATCAGTAGGCTAGATCGCATTTACAACAACAAAGAAACCAGTCTCTCAGCTAGGAATCTACTCGTACTTTGATCTGATATTTGTGGCTGCGTGGCAAATGCACCTGTCGCATTCAATGCTTGTGCGCTCAGTAGCAGAGAGTAGCAGAGTAGGAGAGTGGAGAAAACGAACGTGTAAAGAGGCTTACCGAGTAACCGGTAGAGAACAGGTCCCCGGAGTTCAACAGTTTCCCAATTGCCCACACTTGTTTTGATCGTGGCAAACGCAAATTGAGAATCGACTGTAATTTTACAAGCTTAATTCCTTTTGCTTTTGTTTCGCTTTTAAACAAGTATAAAATTAAAACAATTAAAGATTTAATAAATATAACATAATATATATACATATGTACATATATAATATACCTAATCATATAACATCATATATGTATGTACATACATATATAACATAATATACCTATGGAGAATCCCTAAAAAAACGCCTGATTGGATGTAGTTAGTATTAAATAAAGTACTATTTTTGACTTTGTCACGCAACTTTGAAAAAGCCAGACTTGACGGAAACTAGCTAGTTTGGCAACACTGGTCCAAATGCACGTATTAAGTATATATTGTTATAAGCAAAAAGCTAAATTGTATGGAGATCGATAAAACAACAACTGATTGTATGGAGTAAGTATTAAAAAGATCAGTATTTTTGACTTTGTCACGCAACTTTGAAAAAAGCCAGACTTGAGGAAAACTAGCTAGTTTGGCAACACTGGTCCAAATGCACGCATTACGTATGTACATATGTATATTTCGCAAATTGTATAAGATGTAGGTATAATTTACTTATACAAATAAAAATACATATACGCAGGTGAATATGCATATGAATATGTTTTAATATTATTATTTTATCATATTTAATAAAATATATATTATTATACATTATTAATATTTATTAATTAAAATGGTATTCATTTTTTGGGGCTCACCTTATGTTAAACACCTTATTGTTAGGTTATGTATATTCCATGCACAATTATTTTGTGCTTGACTAGTTATGTATGTTCTGCTTGGATTTTATATATGGCACTCAGAGAGAATTGTTTTCGTTTTTCTTTATATATAGGTCACATTTCAAATACACTTTATTGAAACGCAATTAAATATTCGGCGTAACGGTTGTGGGGCTGTGGGTACTTCAATAAATTTATTGACTGAGGCGCCATATTCGTACATATGCACATGTACATATGTCTCATATGAGAAGCTAATATTCATCATGACGTCACAATGTTATCGCTGTGCCTGTTTATCTATGTTGTTGATAGATATTTAACCTTTGGTTATCGCTTTGATTTTCTTTATTTATTCCTTCCTTCTCCTTCTACTCTATCTGCTTGCACAACATCATTGTTTTCTCTAAATGGTTTAGATTAACTCCACACTTGAAACGGTTACAGACGACCGAGAAACGACAACCGACAACCGACTGGCGACTAGCGATAAACGATAACTACATTTGCCTCTGCTGGAGTATCGAAAACAATTGGATGCGCGACGCAAAATGTTACCACCATCACCACCACCACAGCGTGGCAATGTTAAATTGTCACTGAATTCAATTGGATCCCACTTCCACCTTCAACGGGACTGCACTTTATAGAATGAGCGAATGCACGCGGTGTGCTCTTCAATCTCTTAAGAGAGGATGTACGATTCGATACTGCGACGACTCGACACGAGCTTCGCACACACACACACACACACACACTGTGTGTGCCGCACTGTGCTGCGAACTGCGTCAGTGCTGGACTGTGCTCTCTTTTGCTCCGTCTCTTTCTACGAAGAGAGAGCGCACGTCAGAGCGGAGAGAGAACATCGTATGACGTTGACGATGACCAATCGAATCACTGCACATACAATTAAGAACCAATCGCTGATAAATCGAAACGCGTTGGGCCCCGCCCATAGAGTGCCTTTTATATTCAGCATTATTACCGGCTTGGATTTTAGCCTGAATAGACCGTATCCAAGCGGAAATCAAGTCTCCACTTGGATCACTTTAAACGTCTTCTGTTGTCTTCATCTTTCACTTGCTAATACCCTGTAATTTCAATTTATTTCAGGCTATATAACATAATGTAATTTTATCTATTTACTTTTAAATTTATTAATTATTTGAATATTACATTTATTTTATTTTTATTTTTTTATTATATAAATTTAATATTGCAATTTTCGAAATAAAATTATGTTTTATTTATTTATAAAGGAAGTTATGTTTATTTCAAATTTGCATTTGTATATATTTAAATATTTTTAATAATCATCTTAATTAAATTTAATTTTTAACCTCAATCTAATTTCCTATTACATTATTAAATATTAATATTAATATTAATAAATAAGTAATAATTAAATAAATAATAAATAAATGCATTTAATAAATAAATGAATAAATAAATAATAATTAAGTAAAAAAGTAAAGACAAAAATTAAGAAAATAATTTAAAAAAAAATTACTAAATAAAAAAATAATAAAATGTTAAAAATACTCCATAGCTAAGCTTATATTTTAAATATTATATTTTTCAAATATTTTTATCTGTGTTGATGCCGTTATAAACAAAAGAAAATTCCTGATATTTTGTAAACAAACAACACTTTTCACTGGAAATTATGAGTAGGGAACCTTACAAATTAAATACATATATATAGAAAATTGATTATATAAAGTAATTTATTAATATTTTTTTAAATAAATTTGATAATCTGTTATGTTCTATTTTTAATAAATTTTAAGCTTGTTAAGACACTTAAACGGACCGTACTTTGATTATTTATTTAAAATTTATTATCATTAAAATGCTATTTTTTTGAATTAAATTGTATAAAATAAATAAATGCTTATTGTTTTGGTGTCCCGCATATTTGCCCACGATAAATTATGGACATACCACACTTACATAATTTTAACTTTATTTCATTTTACCATATTTTTATTCCAACATAAATAAATCAATCTTATATTTTATCTATGGTTCCCATACGCACTTTTCTCGAATACCTCAACCACTTTCATTTGCAAGGTTAAGAACCTTTGGTTTGAGTCCAAACTATTGCCATGTTATATTGGAGGTAACAACATATCTACGCGTGACATATCTAAACACCATACATATGTACCTGCACGCGGAGATATGTCGTTTGCAGATTGGCAAAACGTCGCCTTCGCTTTTCTCCAACATCCACATTTGTGCGAAAAGGAAGGCTAAATTTACCTAACAGCTGATAAATAAATCAATCTTATAATTTATCTATTATTCCCAAACGCACTTATATCCAATACCACCACCACTTTCATTTTCAAGGCTAAGAACCTTTGGTTTGAGTCCAAAACAATAGCGGAACTTCTATTGCCATCTTATATTAAAGGTAACGACATATCTCCGCGCTACATATCTTAAAGACATACATATATACCTGCGCGCGGAGATATGTCGTTTGCAGATTGGCAAATCGTCCCCTTCGCTTTTCTTCAACATCCACATTTGTGCGAAAAGGAAGGCTAATTTACCTAACAGCTGATAAATAAATCAATCTTATAATTTATATATGATTCCCAAACGCACTTATCTCCAATTCTACAGCCACTTTAATTTTCAAGGTTAAGAACCTTTCGTTTGAGTCCAAAACAATGGAAGAACTCCTATTGCCATCTTATATTAGGGGTACTACTACATACATATGTACCACCGCGCGGAGATATATCGTTTGTAGATTGGCGGATCGTCCCCTTCGCTTTTGTCCAACATCTAATGTGAAACATGTATCGGCAACATGCCCGAGCTATAGTCATAAGCACCGGGAATAACATGTTGCGGGTAAACGCCGTCTATATGTATATTTAATGGTCTTTGGCACTGCTGATTTAACGAATTTGCCATCTGTTGTCGGTTGGCTAAAGTTTTGCTGTTAACTTTAAACATGCTGTTTTCAACAGAAATGTTTAAAACCTGCTTATATAAATTAACAGACAAGTTAAGTAGCAGTGAACTGCTTGGACTGCTTTTGCTATGCCAACCCACGTCACGAACCCATTCTGTGTCTAGGGTACGATAACAAACGAAACGAACAAAAAATCTAATATCTCATTTCAAATTCAAATAGTAAGTAAACACAGTGAGACCATAGCCAACCAATATGGGTGATTTTAATTTTCGAAATCTGGTTACACTGCTAATTTCAGCTGAATAAATGTTATGAAAAATTGGTTTTTATCTGTGGGAATATATTTCCTGAACTAAAACGAAAATGAAAACTATTTTTTAATATTTACAGCTTATCTCATCAAGTATATATATAATATATAAGAATCAAGTGGCAGATTTTGGCGCCCTAAAAAGAGTGACCAAAGTTAAAAAAAAACATAATACTGATTGATATTAAAATATATTTGTACAGCCCTAAACTAAATACCATTTACAGTTAGCAAATGATCATTTAATATCCAACTTAATAAACAATTTATAAGTAAATTAACATTAATTATTTGATATATTATGAATTTCGATGGCATAAATATACCACAAAAGCTGGTGCCCAAAAACTATTTCCAGTTGGCACTTGCTGCACAGCGTTCAAAACAGCGCAATTTTAAAGAACTGCTTGAAAAGGTAAACTAAAGGATTACACACAAACAAACACAGTTGGAAAAGTAATTTGAATTGACAATCTTAGCGCAAATTACCGGCGAAAGGCTGGAGGAATGAGGACATTGAGGAGTTCATACTTAACCTGGGCATGCTGGATAGTAATAACTTTCCACATACAATTGGATTGGGTGAACGAGAGGGACGCATTGCCTGTGGTAAGTGATGATTGTATG